>JAMPIV010007505.1:0-166781 GCA_024509875.1 Oreohelix idahoensis | reverse complement strand
CCAAAATGTCTCTTACTATACGCTGCAATTGTCCTACGTTTCACTATATAGAAAAAGAACAAATATCAAAATAATTTTTCATATATGTAAGCCATTATAAATTACATTAAAAAAAAAACCAAGAAGCCACTGCTTGTCTTATAATTAATCTTCCCTAATAATATCTAAAAAATCAATCATCAGGAATTTAGGAATATCTTCTATTCCGTCAATATCACTGATGGCGCATCTAGCATTTATAAGTTAGTTATTAAACCTTTCGACTTCATATTTAACATTTAAATTAAACTGTATTTCACTACTTGTTTATAGTAATCTAAAGAAATAAAATTTTTATTTTGTATTCCACTGCAACACTCGATTAAAGAAAAACTAACTATCATAATATTCACTCTGCCCACAGAACGGAGTTTAAAATGGAATCGGGCGATTTAAAAAAAAAATTTAAACACTAAATCACAATACTAAAATCATCACATACACTGGCACTAGATATCTATTATATATAATATTAATATACCTCAAACCACAGAATTTACTAAGAAACGTTAAAACCCATCTCGACCAAACTAAGGCCATCTCTATTCTTATAGAGGATTATTTAGAAATCGAAAACGAAGGTTGTTCTAGTCTAACTGCAAAGTTACTGAGTGAAATGAAAATAGTTTCAAAACGTGGGTTTATATTTTAAACCAGACAAAGGATGAACACTATCTCCCCCGCACACCCGCCCCGATCTCTCCCCCTTCTCATATAACAGCTACGTTATACTTAGAGGCGTGTCGTAACTGCCACCGGGCGATTACGCACCTGCGTTGACAAACTGACCGGGAAAAAGCGCGTGTGTCAGTTGCAAATCTCAGACAACCGTCTACAAACTGCGTCGTACAGATGCGGGTTTGACACCTTAAGCTAGTGACATGTGAAAATGGTAGACCCAAAAGCCTGCTCTATGGCCGGCGAAACGAATTCCTCACACCCCAGGCCCAGGAATCGGGTCGGGCCGCGCCCTGACCGGGGAAACTGCAGACGTATGTCTGGCGAGAACCGTATATTCACGGCTATCTGCGCGTCTGACATCTGATGCGATAAGGTTACTAGTCAGTATGAGAAAGAAAAACGATGATGGGAAAGAAATATATTTTTCGCAACGAGTGATGCGAAAAATACAGGAAAAACAAGTACGGAAAGATAATAAAATGAAAGGATGCGGGTGAGAGAATAGGAAGAAGATGTAGGCAATTTAATGATCAAAACGACCTACGTGACAGGACGTCCCCCCTTAAGATATGGAAGCACTCCATGTCTACGTTATGGAATTAAATTTCCTATAACCGTAGCTTCGGGGTGTCTGTCTTCTTCCCTCTCATCTTCCCCCTCCATCTCTCTCCAATATCTACTCCCGTCTACTCCCCAAAGTTTCCTTCCTCTGGAATGTCTTCCATGCGCGCTTGAAAGAGCGTCGCCGCTTCTGACATTTTTCAAAGATTTCATGTGATTGCGGTGGATTATCCCTGCCACTATCATCATCTTCGTCAGCTTTGGCGATCGTCAGGAGATGGTCGGAGGTTGGCACAGGTTTTTCCAAGTATCTTTTTAAGAGATTTAAATGGAAAACCTTCTCCTTTCCTTCAATAGAGATCTGGTAGTTAGCCTTAGAAATCTTTTTCAGGACGGTAAACGGTCCTTGCCATCCGATCTTCAGTTGGTTGTTCTCGGTAGGGAGTAACACCAAAACTTTCTCTCCTGCTTCCAGTTCTCTCTCTTTCGCGACTTTCCTGTATCGGTTAGCGTGCTTTGTGCGTGCTCGCTTAAAGTTAGTCGTTGCTAGGTCCCACCCTAGTTTCAACCTTTCCTTTAAAACCGACACATATTTACTTGCTGAGACAACTGTCTCATCCGCCTTCTCGTCTGTCAGAGACTGAAGTAAGGCTTCAAGCGGGCCCTTAATGGGTCTGCCAAATAAGAGTGTAGCTGGCAGAAATCCTGTGGAAGTATGAGGAGATTCTCTGTAGCCAAATAATGCTCCAGGAATACAAAGATCCCAATCTTCAGGTTTCACTTGTGCCAGTTTACTTAACATCATGTTGAGGTTTCCATTAGCACGTTCCACGAGCCCATTTCCGGCCGGAGTATATGGCTTAGTGTGGATGTGCTGGTCCCTCAAGATCTTCACGATCTCCTCCATCAACAGGTTTCGGTATGGAGATCCGTTATCCGTCAGCACTTGCTGAGGGAATCCCAACCGAGTGAAAATCTGAAGAGGGCTTCTGCGACATGCTTGGCATCTGCGCATGTTAGCGGTATAGCTTCGGCCCACATAGTGCATGTATCGACTAAGGTCAGGATAAACCTGTTCCTCCTTTTAGTCCTTTCGAAAGGCCCTAAAATGTCGATCACAACCCGTTCGAATGGTGTTCCCACTATTGGCATTTCACCCATGTGGACTGGGGGTGCTCGTTGCTTGGGTGGCACACGTTGGCACTGGGCACAGGATTTGACATATCTGATAATATCAGTATTTACTCCTGGCCACCAATAATGAGTGGTTATACGTTGGTTTTTTCGGTACTAGGAGCTGGTTGTAACCTTGGTCAGGCTTGCCCGTTCTCCGATAAAGTACGCCATCCTCAGAAAAAATGTCCCCGTGCTGTTTGGGTTCCTTAGCCATGGGCAGTTTCCTAAAGCAGGGTGCCAAAGTAGGGTCCTTGTATTGCGCTTCTTTAAGTTCCATGGGTAACAAATTAGGCGCAGGCTCCCGTTCCTTTTTTGGTTTGCCCTCTTGTAGTTACTGCTGCCACAATCGGCTCTTCCGGTTTCCCAATAGACACGTATCTCCCGCCAAGTATGACTGGGTAGATGGGATCATCCATAACAGCCGCTTTGATCACGCCTCTGACAAAATCAGAGTGGATCTCCACCAATTCGATGGGAAGCGCTGTATGTGCATCACTCTTACGAACTCCACAAAGTTGGACGGTCTCTGCTGTCTCTTGACCGGGTTTGACCAGGTTTCTGGCAACAATGCAATCATAAGAAAGCCCCGTGTCAAATAAGCAAGAAGTTTGAGAACCGTTCAAAGTAACAGTACCTCGCGTTGAGGGTCCATCCCCAACAGGTTGGGAATCACTGTCAATAATTCCGCCTTGCGAGATTGTTAATAAGCATCCGATGCGTTTCGGCTCGGTGTGCTCGGTCTGATCATATGTCCCGTGCTCAGGGGTTCTCCCTTTGCCACCTTGACCTTTCTGGCCACGCTGCCATGTAGGGCGGTCGGGTTGATCAGACTGTTTGGGGTGGTTGGGGTACTTGTTCTTGTAGAACTTGAATTTTTCAGGAGGGGGGTTTTGAGGTCCAGTTTCTCTGTGGTTATTTAGGTTAGAAGCCTGAGAAGATTGCTCTAGGTTATGTTTTCGAAAATGCTCCTCTGTCGGTTTCCGCTTTGTGGCCGGTAGTTCAGCCAGCGCATTGTGATAACACTCAGACTTTTCCAAAATGTCTTCAAGTTTTTCTGCCCCCTGCTCAGCAAGAAATCTCCAGGTATCAGCAGACAAAGTGTTCTTTATTTGTTCTGTTAAAACAAATTCCTCAAGACCTTCGTAGGTAGAGGGGAGCTGCGAGAGCTCAAGGCACTTTGTCAAATATCCCTTTAGACGGGAAGAGAACTGGTGAAAAGATTCAGAATTCTCCTTTCTGCCGTTGCGAAACAGTTGCAAAAACCTGCGCGCGTTCATTTCAAAGCGGTCCAGTAACGCTTTCTTCAACAAGTCGTAGTCGTCTTGTTGGCTACTTTCCAGCTTAGAATAAACATCATAAGCAGAACCTTTTAGGGCCTGGGAAAGTTTCATATTCCAACGCGACCTCTCTAACCCGTACAGAGTTGCAATTTTCTCAAATTTTTCTAGCCAAGTGTCAATCTTCTCATTAGGACAAGGGAAAGATTCTAGCGGAAAAGACATAGCAGTGAGATGAGTAGATTGAGTGTTAGAAGGATTAGTTAAGGAAGACTGAGGAGAAGACTCTCCATTGCTGGAGGTAGAGGCAGCACCACGACTTTGGAATTCTAGAGTTTTAAGAGCCAACTCATGCTGTCTCTCTTCTCTCTCCTTCTCATGCTGTCTCTCCTTCTCTCTTTCGTTCGCCCTGCGAATTTCCATTTCTTCCTCAATCTTCTTCTGTTGTAATAGACGGTCTTCCGCTTCTTTCCTCTCCGCTGCTTCTTCTTTCCTCCGTAGTTCTTCTTCTTTCTTTTCGGCATCATATCTCTCAAGTTCGTCCCTGACGAAAGCTTTAGCTTCGTCGCCGTCCAGTCCCTCTTGTCTCGCTTCCTCTCTGAGGAGTTGTCTCAGTTTCGCCCTCTCGGCCATATTATGTCAGTGACTGAGACGAGTGGAGAAAGAAATTTAGAAAAGGATACTGTGATTCCTACCACTTACGAGAAAAAAATGTACCAAAAATTCGAAAGATGATATCCTTAACCCTGGGATACCTCCTCCAAAGTAAAATCTAACTATCGCTGCTATTATCGGCAATAAAGCACTCAATGCAAAACACGACTACGCCAACTAAATGGTAGTTAAGATTACTTCTGAAAAATAAGTTGCTACAGTGGAAAAGCAAAATAATTATTGCAAAATTAAAGAGAAAAATAATCTCTTAATTTTAATCCACTATCAAGTTTACCCGTGAAGACAGTTAAGGTGAGGGAGGCAATTTATCTGGACAAATAGTCCGAAACGCACTCCTTAACTTTAGTTCAAACACCTTCCTGCTTCAGAACCCTTGTGAATGTTATGCACTCACAAAACTTTACCAGCGTTTAGTATTACAAAATCATTAATTAACATGTATTCCGACCAAATGAACCTGTAAACCAAATGTATAATGCTTCTTAATGCTGTGGAAAAAAAACTTATCAGTTTGTGTGGTCATCACGCCCGTAAACAGATCGTTAGTCTAGGGGATAAATTATTTTTTAAAGATACAAAACTCCACAAGACAATCACACTCTTACTCTATATCAGAATAAAAAATCTTACAGACGAGCTGATATTTGTCATCTCGTCTTCCTATTCTACGTTCAAAAACCGGAAACGAGCAACCATTTGTCGTAGATTTTGGATAGGAGTATTAAGACTTGGGTTTGGTCCCTTCTGAATAGGTTGGAATGAGTGATAGTCACGGTGAGAGTTAGAAAAAAATGAAATAGATTCCACGAGTGGTGAGATGATAGACTGTGGTATAGAGGCTGTCGCTGAAAGCGGAAAGAATTCTTCTCTCTCTCTCACCTATCCTCTACGACGGCTTTTACAGAGTCCGACAGTCTAAACCACATATATATTACGTATAATTCTATCTACTCACGGGCACGCACATACACGTGACGACAGTTAAACACACAAACTTGGAAAATCTATAACACTGATCATATAGATAATTGGGATCGAGCTGACCAACGCACTGATTTTGTTCAAGAGAGATTTTTATTATTATCATCAAAAAAAAATCTCTCACAACACAAAAAAATTCATCAAGGAAAAACATATACAAATAGTCATAAAATTCAAGAAAAATGTTACAAGGATGATAGCCCGTTAGATCTTACTCTAGGTTTAGCCCACAGCCCCGATAAAAGAACAGATGATGGCCCAAAGAGTTATAGATACGTAGGGTTGAGTCTAAGAGATTTCTTTCTTTCTCGTAACTATATGAACAGAGTTGGATAAATCTGATTTAACCTAAGAAAACAGAAACTCCAGCATTTTGTAACAAATTCTGCAGGTAAAAAAAAATAAGACAGCAAATGTATGACAATAATACACCGGTAAAATAACACTCCGACCTGTGTACTCTCATTCATCCAGCCATGGCCTTTCTTTCACATATATACTCACAACTTTGCTCGTTGCCTCTGGGAACATAACAATTCTAGGACCTTCGCACAGACCCGAAAAAAATGCAGTCAGCGACCAAGAAACCCCCAGTTCCAAAAGACGTACTGAACTCTCTGTCTCAGGGAACCGATTCCTTAGGTGTTCTAATTTTTCTCGAATGTCTGATTAAGTCACATAAAATTTGTCCAGGCACGAAAGTTAGCAGAGCACAATGTCATTAGCTTTGGATTCTAGGGTTTAAGGAATGTCAGATCGGTGTCTACTTCCAGGAAGGTACTATATTTGGTCACCACAATACTAGTCACAATCTCTGTCGGAATGTTTAATGTTTCTTGTAATATTTCCGCCGCCAGGCAGCATGTACATTTAAATTTGTGGAGCAATTTGAACTGGCTCAAAAGCCCAATATATATTTCTAGTCTTTAGAAACCGTTAGTGGGATTGCTATTACTGTCTCTCTCTGATGGCATATGCACTGTCAGATCCAGTGTTACTTGAAACAAAAACCCCACGTGGTTAAAGATAGGAACTGTCTATGCTTCACACAAATATGTCTCTTTACTAAACGCTGGCAAGTTGGGTACCACCGTTTCACTATATAGAAGAAAGAACACATATCAAATAATTTACATATATGTACTCATTATAACTTACATTTAAAAAAAACCAAGCCGACCGCTTGACTTATAATTAAACTTCCCGTAAAGTAAGTTATATAAAAATCAATCATCAGGAATTTAGGAATATCTTCGTATTCCGTCAATATTCACTGATGTCGCATCTAGCATTTATAAGTTAGTTATTAAAACAGTTTCGACTCAGTATTTAACAGTTAAATTAAACTTATTTCAGCTACTTGTTTAGTAAGCTAAAAATATAATTTATTTTGTATTTCCACTGCAACACGTCGATTAAAGAAATAACAAACTATCAAAATATTCACTCTGCACACAGAACTAGTTTAAAATGGAATCGGCGATTTAAACACTAAATCACTTCACAAAACTAGATATCTATTATATATAATATTAATATACCTCAACCACAGAATTACTAAGAACGTTAAACCACTTCGACCAAACTAAGGCCATCTCTATTTATAGAGATTATTTAGAAATCGAACGAAGGTTGTTCTAGTCTAACTGCAAAGTTACTGAGTGAAATGAAATAGTTTCAAACGTGGGTTAATATTTTAAACCAGACAAAGGATGAACTATCTCCCCCGCCCCGATCTCTCCCCCTTCTCATAACAGCTACGTTATACTTAGAGGCGTGTCGTAACTGCCACCGGGCGATTACGCACCTGCGTTGACAAACTGACCGGGAAAAGCGCGTGTCAGTTGCAAATCTCAGACAACCGTCTACAACTGCGTCGTACAGATGCCGGGTTTGACACCTTAAGCTAGTGACATGTGAAAATGGTAGACCAAAAGTCTGCTCTATGTCCAGCGAAACGAATTTTCACACCCCAGGCCCAGAAATCTGGTCGGGCCGTGCTCTGACCGGGGAAACTGCAGACGTATGTCTGGCGAGAACCGTATATTCACAGCTATCTGCGCGACTGACATCTGATGCGATAAGGTTACTAGTCAGTATGAGAAAGAAAAACGATGATGGGAAAGAAATATATTTTTCGCAACGAGTGATGCGAATAATACAGGAAAAACAAGTACGGAAAGATAATAAAATAAAAGGATGCGGGTGAGAGAATAGGAAGAAGATGTAGGCAATTTAATGATCAAAACGACCTACGTGACACTCCAACAAGAAAATGTCAGATATCTAGGGAAATGAAAATTCCCAGTAATAAGAAACTTCTCAGACTACAGCTGGGAAAGGGCTATTTCAGAATAGAAGAACCTTACTGTGCAGGATGTCTACAACACAAATAATATAAAACATTTCCTGTTAAAATGTAAGAGGTATGAACAAATGAGAATACCAATATTAGATTATTTGCAAGCATCAAACTTACCTACAAATATAGAAGAGGTGTTAAGAATAGACAGACCTATGGAGCTGCATAATATAGTCAAACAATATTTAACACGAACAAATGTTAATATATAGTGGTTGGGAATGTGAAGGTCTGATGCTATTCTTACAATGCATATGACTTTTAACAGATGAAAGTCAATTAAATATCTTTTAAAGTCAGTTATATAACTGGAACCACCAGGCCTTTACACCCCTAAACTTTAATAAATAAGCACAGTTCTGGAAAAATTGAAGTATTTAGAACATAACTGGATGGTTTGTGTAGATCTTAAAATGATGAACTTCTTGCTTGGCCAGCAAATGGGATTCACCAAATATCCATGCTTTATATGTTTGTGGGATAGCAGGGCAAAAGATATGCACTGGACAAAGAAACAGTGGCCGTTGAGGGATGAATTTAAAGTTGGAGAAAAAAATATTGTCAATAAGCCTCTCATTGATCGAAAAAGAGTTCTACTGCCACCATTACATATAAAGCTTGGCTTGAGGATGCAATTTGTTAAGGCCCTGAACAAAGATGGTACTTGTTTTAATTACTTATGCAGAACGTTTCCAGAATTGAGCATAGATAAACTTAAAGCTGGAATTTTTGATGGACCTCAAATTAAAAAGTTAATAAACGATCCAAATTTTATTGATTCCATGAACAAAACAGAGTCCACAGCCTGGTCATCATTTGTTTTAGTTGTGCAAAACTTTCTGGGTAACTTTAAAGCAGATAATTATTCTGAATTAGTTGGAAACATGCTGTCGAGTTTTTGTGAACTTGGATGCAACATGAGCATACAATTGCACTACCTCCATAACCATTTACATTTATTTCCGGAGAATCTTGGCGACTTTAGTGAGGAGCAAGGTGAAAGATTTCACCAAGATATAAAAACAATGGAAGAGAGATACCAGGGACTTTGGGATGCCCACATGATGGCAGATTACTGTTGGACCCTTAAGCGTGACTGTCCGGGCATATCACATTCCAGGAAGTCCTCGAAAAGATCATTCTCGTGTTGACTAAACAAGTGCTAGTGATAACGTTTTATTACATTTTTTGTAATATATGCACAGTAATTACATATAATATGAATGCAGACTAAAGTCAAAATGGCACTGATAGCACCTAACTCTAGGATTGTACATAACAATTGCCCTACTAATATGGTCATTCTTAGTTATCTCAAAAACTAGAGCTGATAGAAAAAATCTGATTAAATTTTTGGAATCAGCAACCCAAAATTACCCACGAACAGCTATAAAATTTAAGGCACCATAATGTGTGTATACCAGTGTAATTGTGATTTTCCCTATTTGTAATGATTTGACAAATGTAATGCCACTTTCTCATATCGGCAGTTATTCATATTATTTGGAACTGAAAACAATATACATCCCAATTATAACCCATCAGAGGTTGAAAGAGATATTTTTCTTCTTTAATTTAAAAAAAAAGCACAGTGGTTAGGCACTGGCTTCCTTGGTCCATGGTTCGATCCCCAGTTGAGGTGGAATTATTTACTGTGAAAAACTCCAAGGTCAACCCAGCTTCATGAATTGGGTACCACAGCAACTCTGGGAAGGTTAAGGCGGCTGGCGTGATGCTTACCATATCATTCCTAGTCTGCCGATAGTCACGAAAATATGGGCCGAACAACATATTCCAAATATGCCTTGATGGGCATGTAATGGGATCCTTGACCTTTTATAACCTTTTTTTTTTTTTAATAGTCTATCACCTGAAGAGAAATTCTCCAACGAATTTTGGGTGCCTGTTTTTAAGGAAATATGTGGTTTTGAAGAAAAAAATTACATCTTTGAACTGACTGTGATAAAAATGTGTAGATATGTTTAAAACTACTGTGCACCGATATTCTGAACATTTTATTGCAATTATATCAGTGTAAGTTTGCAATTTTATTTATTTATTTTTTGTGAGGGTTTTTCAGCCAGGTCTACACTTCCCAAGACTTGAAAGATTGGACCTACTTTTCCGCACAAAATAACAATGTATAGCATTTCACAAGATTCCCCAGGCAATTTTTCATGTTTTTATGTATAAAATATGCACTTAGGGCCTACTGAAATAATGTGGTTGTTGTTTAAGGTTCTGCCTTCTAAGAGCATGGCATTGTACTTCCAACCTAGACTAGATCGTTTTAAAAATAAAATTACAATTCCAACGTGGAGGTATCCAGTAACACTGTCCTTTAACAACGAAATTGATAAACAACATCGAGCGAAATAAATTGTGAACCGTCGTGGTCACCCACGCCAGCGAGCATGGTACTTGAAGAGGACAAAGATATATATTACTCGTACGTGCTTATAAATAATGACAATTTTCATAACTTACACATTGATTCTGGCAGCTCTACGCAAAGGTTTTGTTTTTGCCAGTGTTGCCGCTATTTTTTTTGTGTGTGGAGTAAAACACAGTACCTTAAAAAATAAATGTTAAATTTGAACTGTCCAGAATAAATGCACAATAAATTAACCCCAGACATAGGGATCTTTTATGTTTGGACATGCGCCCTAATATAACCGACTAGGTTGAACGGGACGCGCCTCGGCAAAACGAGGTAAAACTTTTTTTTTTTTTTTAAATGGGGATTTTACTCGTATAAGTAGCGTAATTCAGCACATTAGTTTAAAGCTAATTGTGTTCTTCTTCTTCTTTCGTTCGCTTGAAATATATTGTCTATATCTGCACTATTGTTTCTTGTATAAACTTCAATGTCTTTTGTAGTTCATACAGAGGTCCGTATAGTTTTGCTTCCAGTGTTGTTTGTCTAGGCCAGTGAGTTTGCCTCAATTTATCATTTTTGGGGCAGACTTGAAGTATGTGCTCTGCAGTATGGGGAGCCTATGGTCATAAGCAGCTCTAAAACAAAATCCATGGTGATATCACGAGAAGAATGAAAACATCAGATTAAGTTGGGAGAACAGGTCCTGGAGCATGTCGACCACTTTAAATATCTCGGAGCTATTATAGACCGAAAGGGAGGCATCAAAGAAGAGTACGCCACTCGAAAAGCAGCAGCTGGGAGACTTTTTCAGGCCATAAATCGTGGATTCCTCAGCAAGAAAGAGGTTGGTAAGAAAACGAAGATGGCAGTATACCGCTCCACCTATGTCCCAGTCTTGACATATGGATGCGAGTCGTGGGCAATGACTACAACCCACAAAAGCCAGATCCAAACCTCAGAAATGAGGTATCTGAGGAAAGTGGTTGAAGTAACAAGAAGAGACATGGTCCGCAACCAGACGATACGTCAAGGCCTAAAATCCCACCCGCTGCAGACCCAAATAGAACAGTCCCAACTGAGATGGTTTGGCCATGTCTGCAGAATGGGAGAAGATCGGCTACCACGACAAGCATGGGAAACAAAGAGCCAGGGATCCAGACCTCCAGGACGACCCAGAGTCCGCTGGGAGGACAACATTAGACAATCTTTGAAGGACCGAGGACTAGAATGGAACCAGGCCAGGAAGAAGACAGCTGATAGAATGGTCTGGCGCTCTCTCTTCCAAACCTCTACACCTCACGGTAGAAGGGGAACGACTAAGTAAGTAAGTATGGGGAGCCTGTCCACATGTATACATGGCTGAATGTCAATCTTAAATGGTGTATACTGTCGTAGATTTTTGATAGGGGAATTAAGACTTGGGTGGATCCCTTCTGAACAGATTAGAACAAGTGATAGAAACAGTGAGAGATAATAATAGTTATAGATTCTCACGAGTGTGATGGTAGTAATTAATAGAGTCTATCCCTGAAATCGAGAATCTCTCTTTCAGCCTATCTTCTACAACAGATCTAGAGGAGTCAGACAGTCTATTGACTATATATATATATATATATATATATATATATATATATATATATATATATATATATATATATATATATATATATATACCACTCACGTATACACACACACAAGCGACAACAGTTAGACGCACAGACGTGAAAACCATAACAATGGAATATAGATATTTTGGAACGAGCTGACCGACACGCATAAAGTTTATGTAAATTTTATTAACATAAAGAAAATTGTCCACAACAAATAAGGTTGCTTATCAAGCACATATAATTGCACATAGGTTAATGAATTACTAAAAGAACAATAGACCCATAGGTGTAATCCTTTCCCTCTATGTAGAGCCCACGATCCCGTTAGAAGAAAAGTGATAGTCCCAAAGAGTCACAGATAATATATGCTATGTTCTATGTTTTCTCCTCTATAGTTTAAGAACAGAATTGATACCCTAATCTATCCTAAGAGGAAAATGTCATTTGCAACAATCTTTGCATAAATGAAATTACAAAATAAGTGCCTGAATATAAAAAAAATGAAAAGAATCCCTCGTTCTGCTTTCACTCTGTTTTTTTTACCTTTCTTACCTACAATCGTGCTGCTGTTTGCCGTCTGGCGCAAACTTTAATCTGTCTTTCTAAAACTTTCTTTTGATGAAGCGGTTCCAAGCTCTGCAGATTTTGGTTTCATCCAATGTTCCGAGGAGCGTCCTCTTCATGCGAATATTTTTTCAGACTAAGGTTAGTGTCACTTGAATCAGTTCAGGTAAGAATTAGTTTTAAGCGGGCTCACAGTGTCAGAATCACGAGGTTTCCTTTACTTAGGAAAAGAATGACTGGTTGATACTTCTCTCACTATAAAAATTCTTGGTCACACCTCAATTAGTCAAAAATGTCGGACTGTTACTGGTTTGTAATGTTACTCGCCACAGGGCTGAATATTTCATTGAGAAATGTTGTGATGATGATGATGATGATATAATCCCTTTAGCTGTGAGCAGGTAGCTCTTGACAGCCCATTACCTCTCTGACAAAGGTGCAAGTCTTCCTCAGTTGTTGTGATGACGTGTAGAGTGTATTGTGGATGGTTGGGTGTGTCACATAGAGATTTATGATCAATAAATTTTCTATATTCTTTTCTTTTCTACCCGTGTCCTCTACTTTATTATCGCTCTTTATCCTTTTTCCTGGTTTTGTTCGTATTCGTTCGTTTGCGATAAATATTATTTTCCCATTCTAACTTTACCGTTTCGTTCATCACACTAGCAACGCATTTTACTGCTGATTAAACTAGTAACGTTATTGCATAAGATGTCAAGTCACTGGGCAGGATGACAGAGTGTTAAAACTCGGTTTCGTCAGACAGCGAAATCAGACATTTGTCTACACTTTCTCATGACACAGCGCTCTTGGGCCAGTTTCTGGGCTTGAGGTGTGGAACGCGCCAGACATGCATCGCTCAGAAATGAGACATTTGTCTACATTTTCATCTGACACGGATGCTCCACGGCCAGTCTTTGGCATAATGTGTAAAGACGCACGTTTTGGCAGTTATGAGCTAGCGTCTAAGCAGACGTAAGTGTTAAGAGAAAGGGAGGCTATTTCGGGGTTTCGAAATAACGCACATCCTTTGTCCGTTTAATATATTAGAGAGTTTTAAACTTGAATTTCATTCTTACTCCACAATTTGCAGTAGACAGATCGCTGTGCTAGAAGGAATATCTGTGTTTTGGCGAAGTCTGAGTTTCTTGGAAACATTTTTCTGAGTTCTAGACTACCATTAGATTGTAGTATTCTAGTTCATGGTTTAGTCTGTAGTTCTGTGTGGCAGTAAATATTATATATCTAGTATTTTGCGAGTGATTAAGTGTTAAATCGCCTATTTTATTTCCCTAGTTTCTTTAGTGCAGAGTGAAATTTATAAGTCTGTTAGATTCTCTAGGTGACATGTTTCAGTGGAAAGCAGAATCAGTTATAATTTCTAGCTTAAAACTCATTCGGCTATAAATGAATTTAATTTAACTGCTAATACATCAGACGAGAATATTTTTTTAAACTAACTCATAACTGCTCAGATAAACACTTGAGTATTGACGAAATACTTATGTATTTCTAACTCATGATGATTGATTTTATGAATATAACTTATTTCACGGGAAGTGTTAAACGATAAGACAAGCTCTACGCTTGCAGTTTATAATACAAGTTATAACTGAGGAATAGTATGTATAAATATTTCATATGTGTTTTTCTTTTATCAGTGAAAACTGGGGGTAACCCAACTTTGCCAACGTTTGAGTAACGAGAAATATCTGTGAAGAACAAAAACATTGTCCTTGGTGTATAACCTTTACAAGAACTTTAAGAGATGAAATGAAGTAACGGGCCCATCGAGCCTGATTTAATTCTTCCAGAGCAAAACCTCAAGTACATTTTAGCCTGTGTGGCAAGTAACATATTAACGTCAGTAACATTCCGACGGAGTTTCGATTAGTAGTGTGGTGACCAAATATAGTCCTATTCTGAAATTAGACATCGACCTGACATTCCTCATTTCTAGAAAACCTAAGCCATTTCGACACTGTGCTCGCTGTTAACGTACGTGCCTGGATAATTTTTATGTGACTTAAACAGACATCCGAAAAGTAAGAACACCCAAGGAATCGTTCCCTGAAGCAGAGAATTCAACTCGTCTTTTTGGAACTGGGGATTTCTTGGTCAAGACTGCCATTTACGATTCTGTATGTAAATGTCCTAAAAACCATGTTTCCAGATGCCGATACCAAAGCTGTAAGTATTCAAGAGAGCACGTGGCCACGGCTGAATGAATAGAGTGAATGCAGGTCTGAGTGTTTCTTTATGGTTGTATTTTGGCACCCATTTTGCTGTCTCAAGCTTCTTTATGCAAGTTTTCGTTGCTAACGATATTTTGCCTTAGAATAGATCAGAGTATCAAGTCTGTCCATACCTTAAAAAGGGGGAAATCTTAGACTCAATCATATGTATCTGTGACTCTTTGGGCTATCACTTTCTTCTAATGGGACGGTGAGCTATACATCGAGGGGAAGGATCATACTAACGGGTCTATCATTCTTGTAGCATTCCTTGATTTGTTTAAATGACTTTTTGTATATGATTTGATGTAATTTTATATGTTGTGAGAGAAGTTTGTTATGATAAATAAACTACTCATAAACTTATTCCAGTGAGTCGGTCAGCTCGTTCCAAAATATCTGTATAATCATTTGTTATAGTTTTCCCACGTCTGTACGTCTAACTGTCGTCTTATGTGTGTGTGTATGTGAGTGGAGATATATATTTAATATATATATATATATATATATATATATATATATATATATATATATATATATGTGTTTAGACTGTCTGACTCCTCTAAATCTGTCGTAGAAGATAGGCTGAAAGAGAGAAGATTTTCTCGATTTTCAGAGACAGCCTCTATCACATTCTACCATCTCACTCATGGAAATCTATTTCTATTAACATCTCTCACTGTGACTCTCACTTATTCTAATCTATTCAGAAGGGACCAACCCAAGTCTTAATCCCCCTATCAAAAATCTACGACAGGGTGCGATGGGAGTAGCTGTTGTCGCATGTCAGTTAGTCTTGGGCACTGTAACAGTAGGTGTCTAACTGATTCCTCATAGTGGTGGCAGTGCCTACAGTTTGGTTTACGTAGTGGGTCTATTCTATTTAAATGTTTATTGACAGGGGCATGGCTTGTTCTCAGCTGGAAAATTAGACTCTGATCTCTTCTTTTCAGTTGTTTAACTGGATCTTGAGGGTTTGGTTTAGCTTGATGTTTGAAGAATGGACGTCCTGTCTGGGAGTAGCCCACTGGTTTAATCAATCTTGTCTATAATTGTTTCTCAGGATCTGTTGGCAGGTTTGCAGTGTGGTACTTGATGGGAACTGGGGCAGTGCTGCTCCTCTTTTTGGACAGTTTATCGGCTTTTTCATTTCCTGGGACTCCGACATGCCCAGGGATCCACTGGAGTATAACTTCGACGCTAAGGGCTGTGGAGTTGGTGGAACCCTATAGGTGTAGACGCAGAACCCACCGGCGAGTGGTACAAGCTCTGGTCTGCACTAATCCACCCCAACTTCATGGGTTAAATGCTTTCTTGCCTCATTCTTCACTGTTTGTCTCCTATCCAATAATCCCCATGGATGACGAAGAGATGCAGGCCAGCGGACATTGCGACTTTGTCCCTCTGTGACAGCCTCCTAGGTGGCGGGGAACGCCAGATGTACCATCACTGCAGAAGGGTTGGCAAAGCTGACTGAAGAATGATGAATTAGCTGACCCAGATGCATATGCTATCCTTCTGACAGGACGTAACGATCCTGGGATACTGATACACTGGACTGCCTCCATTCGGGGATACTGGAAAATGCATCCATACCCCCCCCCCCCCCGAAATCAAGAAATGTTGTGAAGAATTATAATCTGGCTCAATAGGCCCAGTTATTTCATTTAGTATTAAAGTTAGTGAGATGGTTACTCTGTCTCTTTCTGGATGCAAACACCACGTCAGACAGGAGGCAACTTGGAAACTCACTTATTTAAATTACAAAAATGTTTCTTCTATGTTTTTCTCAGATACTGAAACACACCGCTGGTAGAGGTTGGGCTGACCCAAAACTGTATAAGGAAAAGAAAAGTACAAAATACTTAACAACAATATTATACACACATCCTATCCTCGCGTAAAATATAATATTCTTAAAAAAATCAATCATCATGAATTAGAAATACATACGTATTTCGTCAATACTCAATGATGAATCAGTGCGGTTATAAGTTAGTTTAAAATATACTCGGACTGGTTCCTAACAATTTAATAAAATTTATTTATGATTTATAGCTGTATGAGTTTAAGCTAGAAATAATAATTTATACTGCTTTCCACTGTAACACGTCAACTAGAGAATATAACAGACTTATAATTTAATCCCTCTGCACAGAAATCTAACAAGTGAAAATAAAATAGGCGATTTACCACTTAAATCACTCAACTTTACTTCTTCTTCTTCTTCGATCCTTAACCACCAACCGTCAAAGCAGTCAGTGGCCATCACGCCTAGTGGTGTCTTGTAGGGCAACAACAAATTGATTCCACTTTGCATGGTCGGTGGCCATCTTTCGTACAGTGCCCCAACTCTGGTTCATTCTTTGCATCTCAGCCTCCACAGTCCTCCGCCAAGTTGTTTTTGGTCGGCCTCTCTTTCGTTTTCCTTCAGGGGTCCAAAGCATAGCTGTTCTTGTGATGGCATCGGGGTCTCTTCTGAGGACATGACCAACCTAGCTCCAGCGTCTGCCAGCTATGATGGTGTGCATGTCCTCTTGCTTGCTACGAGTAAGCCGATCTTGGTTGGTGATGGTATTTGGCCAAAAGATTCAGTGAATTTTTCTTAGGCATGTTGTGTGAAAAGAGGACAATTTTGACATTTCCTTCTCTGTGACTCTCCAGCATTCCGCACCATAGAGAAGCACAGAAAGCACGCAACTCTGATATAATCTATGTCTGTTTTTCAATTTTTTATGAATTAAAAAAAAAACAGTTATTTTTAAAGAAATCTGCAAACACCCTTGGTAATGGGAGACATTAATGCTCCGGATCGCTGGTCAGCAAAGTGTTAATCTGATGTCTTCTTTCTTCTCGTGATATTACCATGGATTTTGTTTTAGATTAGAGCTACTTATGACCATCCCTCTCTTCTCCAGCTCTTCCTTCTAGACTTGCAGGCTGGATTGGAAATGTGTCTCTGATTTAGCAATCAGGGCAACATCATCAGCAAATGCCAGCACTGAAATACATACTTGTCTCATCTTCCAGTACCCCACTGAATACTTTCTTGTTCTAGGTACCACAAACTGATTTTTCATTTTGTTTTTACAGTGTCTTTGTTTATAGATCTTAATAGATCTCATTAAGCCATGAAATTTCCATTTTAAATTTTTAAAATGGGACATCAAACAACCAAGTTACAGCATTTCAAAATTGTGGTGAATTACAAAATTTTTCAAACATCTTCGTGCCGAACAAATTGCCAGACTTTGTACAATCATAACTACAGTCAACAAACACTTACCAAGTCAATAATGCTTTTTGTACAAAGTTATACTACAAGTGCTTACTGCAGAAAAGAAACATGGGAAGTACAACAAATCAATTAAATGAATTATGGTCCATCAAAATTGACAAAAAATACAATTTCAAGTCTTATTGTTGTGCTCGCAAAGTGCAAATATGCATTTTCATGCACTCATAAATAAAAAAAAACTACACATAGGAAAGCTATCAGATTTATTGAGCTTAAAGAGAGCGTTATATCCTTGATGCTTAATTTTTTTGAGCCACATGAAATACTGAATACTATAAAACTGCATTATGTGAAAATGGATCAAAGGCTAAATTTGCAGTTCGGAAGAAAATTCTCACAAAATTCAAAATGTTGTCATAAAATCAAAAATATTGCAGCTATAGAGCTGATAACTTCCATATTTATGTAATTTGAGTTGTACAATTCAAATTTATGGTTATTTTCTTGAATGAAACATCCGTTACTGCTCAAAATTTGATTTTTATAAAAAAAAGAAACATTACATGTTAGTCCGTGTCCAACTCACTGTCACTTGAGCTCAGCAACATCATATCTTGACTTCTTCTGAGGTGGTGGTGAAATTGAATCTTCATTAATATCTTGCAAAAGGGTTGAATACAGTATCCTGACTGAACCAGGGAGGCAAAGATGCTTTGTCTCCAAGAAAATTTGTCTATACTGGTACCGTATCTGGATCTTGAGTTCATTGGCATATCCTTTCTTGAATAGAGTATCCACATCTGCATTCTTTTGTCAATTGTTTTCTTTTAATTCTCCTTTATCTTCTCCCTAACTAACCTCTCTGACTCCTTGTTTCTTTCTTAATAACGACGCATTCTTTGTGGCTGCTGTCAGTTGTTTTCTCATCATCCTTTTGTTTTCCCAACCACTTGGCTGTCTGGTTGTGTTTCCACATACTAATTGTGGAATTAAAATGGTATGACAAGGTTACCAATGTGGAACTGATGACAAGAACTAGACAAGTGCCAGTGGAACAAGAGATGAGAAGAAGATGATGGCGATGGATAGGACACACACTGAGGAAACCTGTTGTTAGCATTACAAGGCAGTCCTTGTTCTGGAACCCCCAGGGCAAGAGAGGCAGAGGTAGACCAAGAAGCACATGGAGACGAGAGCTGGAAACAGAGGTGAAAATGATGAGGAGAACGTGGAAAGGACTTGAGATGAAGGCACGTGACAGGAGGACTTGGCATGTGTTTGTTGAAGGCCTATGCTCCTTTGGGAGTGGAGGGTTATGAATGAATGAATCACCGATGGTAGTCCTGACACTATGGCAAGAAGTATGTCAGTAAGGACCACAAATTAGACGATAACAATGGATTTATAACCGTATGTAAGTCCTCGAAAACAGCGTGCAGCTGTGCAACTCGCCACCACTCAAGCGCTGATGAATTTCAACAAAGCATATAAATTCTTGAAACACAGTGTAGCTTCCTAAATTTGCTACAAACTCAAACGTTGATGATTGACTCTAGTGGCAATACATTCTGCTCTTACGTGCAAATGTCTTAAGTATTACATGTTGCGTGAAACCAGTAATTTAAATCGATAGTAGGCTGAATATGGCCTTGTCTTTGAAATTCAGTGTTGTGTGAACAAGCCAACATACATGAGCGAAACTCTCAGGCATATAAGTAGATATTTCTCGACTGGAAACCCTGGATTGTAAAATAGCTGTATTCTTTTGGCACGGCTGGCTTGATTCTTCTGGCGGGTACCATTTCCCCCAAAGATCCCCCAGAATGACACATGCTGGGTGATGCATGCTGTCACATTAATTAATCCTCAAAGATGCTTGCTATCTTCTTACACCATAATTGACACATCCATTCCTGAGTAAACCAATCAACACCAAAATTCAGTCCCAAACTGAACACTGTATTCTTCTTCTTCTTCCATCCTTAGCCACCAACCGGCAAAGCAGTATGTGGCCAGTACGCCTAGTGGCGTCTTAGGGCAACAACAAATTGATCAATCTATCACTGTTTCCACCACGCCTAGTGGCGTCTTTGTGGGACAAAAACAGACCAAACAATCTATCATTGTTTCCGTAATCAGATTGGTTGGCAAGCAGGTGATCAGCCCACTGTGCGAAGTCTTTACGGGATGGGGTAAACAGCCCCATGCCCATACCCTCCTTAGTCGCTTTTTACGACATGCGTGGTAGGGTGCAGTGTTACTATTCTTTGCTCCCCTTTCGGGCCCCGGTAACACACGGGTGGAACACTGTTTTACTATTACGGAAATGTCATGAAACACAAACATTATATGGAATACAAATATCCAAAGTCTGACTTCAGCAAGACAGACACGTCTGCCGAAGTATAAATAATGTCCTCAAAAATATCCTCTAGATAACAAAGGTTTTTCAAACCTAGTTCAGGTAACCAAGTAGCAAGTAATAGTCCTTGGGACCTGCATCAACCGATGCAGCACAATACAGCGACATGTGAGCTGGGAAAACATCTCGTGACGACGACTTTCGAAGACAGGCTATGAATCGAAATCGCTCACGACCCAAAATCGATAGAGTTAAGGAAAATGTTAATTTACCTTGCCTTCAGGAAATACACAGAAATATTATGCCTCCCGACATGTGGGAAACACTAGAGGTATCATCTCGAATAAACGAAATATCCATAAGAGGACTTTCACATTCCTGACAGAACAAAAAATAGCGGAGATCCCCTCTTCAACGAGGCATCTCTTTCGCCATTCAAATCGCTCACTCCACTAGTGGTGGGCGGAAACCGATCGACCAAAAAAACAAGACCAGTCATGCGCAGTCCAGCGCAAAAAGACCACAGCTCAAAACTTAACTGCATTCAATACCAACGCGGGAAGACAAATGCTTACCGAGAAAAGTGACTATAAATTTCAAGCAGTTGTTGCCCTTGCGTTATAAAATAGATATTGTAATAAAACGATGTTGCGAGAATTTATCACGCAACAACCTTCAACTATTCTCCCGTGTTTTGACCCAAGGCAAACTCATGTAAAACCAGACTGACCAGTTTTCATCCGCACTTAACACACACACAGGCCTACAGAATTTACTGTACACGCAAACAACGCCTCTTACTTTATCCCATTTGCCCACACACACACACACATTGACCATAATCATCATCATCAATACAATATACGCTTGATAATTGTATTACACTGATATCATCATCATCATTACAACATTTGCTCGATATCTGTATTACACTGACATCATCATCATCCTATAACAGTCCCTTACAGAACTTAACGGTGATAAATTAGTAAATAAAAGCAGTTTTATTTAGTAACTTAATGTAGGATGATGTCATATTGACAGGAGGTTACAGCGCTGGCTCTCAAAGCAATGCCGATTTGATTCACAGTATCGAGATGCTCTAATACCCAGCTGTAATTGGGTACCTGACTTTGCTTTTGAGTTAAGGACGCAAAAGGCAGCGAGGAAGGGAAACGATCACTCCATCTCTCGATGCTGGACCTAGTATAGTGAAATCTCTAACACTTCACTCCCTCACGACAGTATCTACAGTCCCACCATTTGTCCCAGGTTTTTTAAAGGTCAAATATGAGGAGACCAAATTGGGGACTGGGAAATCCTGTCATCTTACTGCCTTCACCTGTTTTAACTTAATAATAATATAAAGATTTAAATAATTGGTGACGTCGCTTGCTCCAATTAATACATGAACCTTATCACTGACCAGAACGTACTCACTGAGGCATGGGCAAGTGAGACCAGAGAACAGTTGATAGCGACACAGCATCACCAGAAAACAGTTGATAGTGACACAGCATCACCAGAGAACAGTTGATAGTGACACAGCATCACCAGAGAACAGTTGATGGTGACACAGCATCACCAGAGCATGACAGTGCTCTAGACATTCGATATGGGGTAATTAAATCGTCCCTGCAAATTTACTGTTGAAAGCTTACTTAGTTCTTTTTCTTCTGTTGTGGGGTGTAGAGCTTTGGACAAGACAGCGCCATACTATCTTACTGGCCTGGTTCCAGTCTAGTCCTTGGTCCTTCAGAGAATGTCTAATATTGTCCTAGCAAAGTCAAGATCATCCTGAAGGTCAAGATCCCTGGCTCTTTGTTTCCTATTCTTACCGTGGTAGCTGATCATCTCCTGTTACGCAGACGTGGCTAAACCATCGTAATTGAGACTGTTCTACTTGGATCTGCAGTGGCTGGGTTTTGAGGCTTTGCCATTTCGTCTCGTTGCAAACCACCTTCACATATCTTATTTCTGAGGGTTTGAGCTGGCTTTTCTGAGTTGTATCCATTGCCCATGATTAGCATCCATATGTTAAGAAACCAGATTACAAGTACCCATTATACAAGAGAAAAATCCAGATTAATCTTAAACTTTAGGTACCACAAAGTGCCCGATTCGAGCTGTTGAAAACGGACTGAAATGGAGAAAACTGATAGAAATTCGTCAAGTTTAAGTCATCATTGCTACTTTGCTATTAAGCGGATTGAAATAAAATTTACATCACGATACTCTTTATCTTCTTCTCTTTTGAAATGTATTAATTCCTGAATAATAAAAGTTATTGAAGTATTTTTTTACTAATAAAAACTAACAGCAACGTTACGCGTAGTTGGCCCCAGCACGCGGCCAACTCTTGGCGTTTTTGCCTCACCCCGCTTCATTAAAACGGGTTTCGCTTGACCAGCAGACGTCTATTTGCATACGGTTTTCACCATTAGGATGGGCAGAGGAATAGCTTTAATTTCTTATAATGCAAGCTGTGTTAAACAAAGTGGAAGACATAGATTTCTTGAAGTGAAGTTGAAAATTTACAAGATTTAACATTTTAAGTTGTGTTATAATTCCTTGCATGGTATGAGAAGATTTGGGAGCCATTTTTATTTATTCCTGTAAAATATCAAAGTTTCCTGATGTTTGCTGGTGAAGCAATTTGACTTTAAGTAACGCTCTCTCAGTCAAGAATTTTAGCGAAAAATGCAGAGCGAGGCTGTTACTTACTTACTTACTTAGTCATTCCCCTTCTACCGTGAGATGTAGGGGTTTGGAAGCGAGAGCGCCAGACTATCCTATCAGCTGTCTTCTTCCTGGCCTGGTTCCATTCCAGTCCTCGGTCCTTCAAAGATTGTCTAATGTTGTCCTCCCAGCGGACTCTCGGTCGTCCTGGGGGTCTGGATCCCTGGCTCTTTGTTTCCCATGCTTGTCGTGGTAGCCGATCTTCTCCCATTCTGCAGACATGGCCAAACCATCTTAGTTGGGACTGTTCTACTTGGGTCTGCAGCGGGTGGCATTTTAGGCCTTGACGTATCGTCTGGTTGTGGACCATGTCTCTACTTGTTACTTTAACCACCTTCCTCAGATACCCCATTTCTGAGGTTTGGATCTGGCTTTTGTGGGTTGTAGTCATTGCCCATGACTCGCATCCATATGTCAAGACTGGGACATAGGTGGAGCGGTATACAGCCATCTTCGTTTTCTTACCAACCTCTTTCTTGCTGAGGAATCCTCGATTTATGGCCTGAAAAAGTCTCCCAGCCGCTGCTTTTCGAGTGGCCAACTCTTCTATGATGCCTCCCTTTCGGTCTATAATAGCTCCGAGATATTTAAAGTGGTCGACCTGCTCTAGGACCTGTTCTCCCAACTTAATCTGATGTCTTCTTTCTTCTCGTGATATCACCATGGATTTTGTTTTAGAGCTGCTTATGACCATCCCTCTCTTCTCCAGCTCTTCCTTCCAGACTTGCAGGTTAAATTGGAGATGTGCCTCTGATTTAGCAATCAGGGCAACATCATCAGCAAATGCCAGCTCTGAAATATAGACCTGTCTCATCTTCCAGTACCCCACTGAATACTTTCTTGTTCTCTCCTTACATGCCTTGATGACATCGTCCATAAGGAGTATGAAGAGGTAAGGTGATAGGATATCACTTGTCTTACACCAGTGGAGGTCCTGAACTCTTCTGACTTATGGTTTGCTGTCCTCACATAATTTCTGCAAGACTTGTAGAAGCTTTGTATAGCATGAATCAGAGGTGCTGGAATATTCTTCCTTGCCAAACAGTCCCAAAGTTTGCTCCACGGGACCCTGTCAAACGCCTTTTCCAGATCTATGAAACAAAGATGGATCTCACTCTTATACTCAAGGGCCTTTTCACTCAGCTGTCTGAGTGTGAAGATTAAGTCTTGAGTACTTCGGTTTGCTTGGAATCCGCACTGGACCTCATCCAATTGTGGCTCAGCTAGGCGTCGGAGTCTCTGCTCTAGGATTCTAGAGTAGATTTTACCAGGAACACTGAGAAGGGATATGCCTCTATGGTTTCCACACTGTCGCTTGTCACCCTTTTTGAAAATTGGTGTTATGATGGCAATCTCCCAATCCTTTGGTATGGTCTTGTTGTACCACGCTGCCTGTAAAACCCTTAAGAGTAATAGGTCGCCTGACGCTCCCATGAACTTAACCATTTCTGGTGTTATACCATCATGCCCTGCTGCTTTGCCCATCTTGATTTTCTCCAGTGCTGCCTTCAGTTCTTCCATCTTTATGTCATCTTCACCATCATTGCTTTTCTCTTCTGTGCTAGTGGTTATCGTTTCTGATGCTTTACAATGCTCACCATCCAGGAGTTCTGAGAAATATTCTTTCCATCTTTCCATTACTTCCATTGGGGCAGTAAGCAATTTGCCTTGCTTGTCCTTTATAAATTTGAGAGGGCATTGTTTTTCCTTCCTCGTGTTCTTTAGGGTCTTATAGAACAATTTCTGGTTTTCTTGTGCATCTTTTCCTAGCTTTTCTCCAAATTCTTCTCAGGACTTCTGTTTTGCTGCTAGCACTTTGTTCTTTGCTTCTGTTCTGAGTGTCACATATTCTCTATATTTTCCCATTAGTCCTTATGTGTTTTTAGCTCCTAAGTATTGTTTCCATGCCATTTTCTTCTCTCTTATTTTCTCTTTGACTTCATCTGTCCACCAAGGTGTCCTCTTTCTCTTGTTCCCAAGTCGTACTTCACCGCATGCTTCTGCAGCAGCTGTCTTTATGATATCTTTGAATTTATTCCAGAGGGTTTCCAAGTCATCAGGTCGTTCTTCTGTGTTGCTCACCGCTGCAGCAATAAGCCCCTGATATCTGGTCTTAATTTCTGGCTCTCTCAGCTTGTAGGTCCTAATGCTCATTTCTCCTGCTCGTTTACTTGGTTTCTTGCGTGATGTTGGGCAGTTCCTAGGCTGAGCAACTCTTTCAGTTGTTCTTTGGATTGTTAGCAGGTAGTGATCACTTCCAATCTCTGGCCCCCTCCAGACTCTAGCATCTCGGATATATTTGAATGAGCTTCTCCGAACAATGGCATAGTCAATCACTGACTTCTCATTCTTTGTTGGTTCACATCTAGTGTATGCATGTATGCGCTTATGGGGGAAGTTTGTGTTTGTAATGATCAGATTCTGCTCACTGCAGAATCTAAGGAGTCGCTTTCCATTGTCATTGAGAGTGTCTTTTCCATATCTTCCGATAACTCCACCCCATCTAGCATAGTCATTTCCAACTCTGGCATTAAAATCTCCGAGCATGATAACTTCATCTAGGCAGTCATCCACTGTCCTTTAAAGCAGCTTGAAGAATTCCTCCTTGACCTCTGCTCTCTCATCCTCATTTGGCCCATACACTATGACCAGGTTGACTATGGTTTCTCCTTTTTTTAGTTTTACAACCATAATGCGCTCCAAGACAAAGTTCCATCCCTTGATATTATCTTTTGGTTTTTAGCCACAATGCAACCCATGCCTCCTGTAGCTCTTTCAGATATGGGTACACCACTGTAGAGCAGCGTGTTGCCATCGAGATCCATGACTCCTTGTCCTTTTTTCTTTGTTTCCGTTATAGCCAGGATTTCTAGTTTTGCTTTCCTCATCTCTTCCACCAGCTCCTCTTCTTTCCCATTTATACTTCTTGTGTTCCAAGTTCCATAAGTCGTAGTCCGTTCCAGTTCGTCGCCTTTAGAATCAGTCCAGTTTTCTCTCTTGGTTTGATCGTAATCGTGATTTAAAGCAAACAGGTGATTGGCCTGTTGTGCCTTTGCATGGTGGAGGGGCTGCCTTCTTACGGCCTCCATGCAGGCCGCCCTCCTCCTTTTTCATCCGGGCTTGGGACCGGCATAGGCGGAGTTCACTTATGTTGGTTCGTGTTCAAACTTCATCACATCTTCTGATTTGAAGATGACTATACGTAAGTATATCACTTATTAACAATGTTTTGAACTTTAAATGTAAACTTTACAACAGTTTTAATATTATTTAGCAATTTAACACGATCACATAGTTGTTGTAACAGCGTGGAAAGAATGTGTTATCACCACTTCAGACATTCACGCATCAATCTAATTATTTCACGAGCTTGAAAAGCTAAGAAAGTTACCAATCTGTATAAAAAATGCATGTTTTGATTAATGTGTAATTGAATGAAGGTTTATTTTGCAACATAATAGGTGAATTATGAACCCAAAGGCGAAGGATATCGCAAGGCGAAAATGAATTGAGTCAAGGCTAGGAGACCGGAAAATGCCATAATTAAAAAAGCTGATGCTGAACTGAAATGTCCGGACTTGCAGCCAATAGATAGTCTTAAAATTCCCCGAAAAGAAGATATATATATTTATTTTTATTTAAGGTAGGGTTCCCATTTGTCCCGTTTTTTGATAAAATGTCCCGGTGTCCCGAATTTATTCCAAATGTCCCGCTTTTTAATGGTCCTTCCTGAAAAAAAAAAATCTTTGGGTAACGGATTTTATTCCGTGTTTTAGTAGTGTTACTTTATCAATTCCCGGTTACAGTGGACCCTCGGTTTGAATCTCGAACAAAAATTCGAAAGTCGACCAAAACAGTGTTCAGTGAGCATCTACCAAATGATTTAATGCGTATTAGCATTATAATACAGTATTTTTATCATTTTTCATCCGCATAATGCCGAAACGTAAGTGCAGTATAAATGATACCATTACAAAAGAGAATTTCCCTTCATTAAAGGTGTAGATGAAAATGTCGAATGCACTTTATGCAACTCTAAATTTTGCATTTCACATGGTGGTCGTTCAGACGTAGTCAACCACGTGAAAACAAAAAAACACAAAGGTGCTGTTGAAAGTAAGGCTTCTAACAGCAGTATAAGTCATTTCTTAAATGAAAAAACCCAGAGTGAAAAGGAAATGGAAAAACAGTTATCATTGGCAGCACAGGAAGCAACCTTCGCTTATCATTCGGCGGTGCATAACCACAGCTTTAAGTCCATGGACTGCACAACAGCCATCATGAAAAAACTTTTCAACGATAAATTCAGATGTTCGCAAACAAAGTGCAAGGCAATAATCACCAATGTTATTGCGCCATTTGCGACAAAGCAGATTGATGAAGAGCTAAAAGAAGCTCGTTTCATATCAGTATTAATCGACTCATCAAACCACTTGGACAAGAAGTTAGGGCCTCTGGTCGTGAGATATTATCATGCAGCAAAAGGTGTGAAGGTGAAGGTGTTGGAGTTAGTTAATTTAGGCGGTGAAACTTCAGAACTGTTATTTTCTTATGTATTGGAAGTGTTACAGAAGTCAGATCTCCTTAAAAAGGTTATTGCTATATCAGCAGATAATACAAATACAAACTTTGGTGGAAAGAAGAGAAAGGAACAGAATAATATGTACTTCAAAATGCAAGAAAACACTGTGAAAAATTTAATTGGTATTGGTTGTCCTGCACATGTGATACATAATGCTTTGCAGATTGCTGCGGATTGCTTACCTATTGATCTTCAGTTAATAATTAACAAGATTTACCAGCATTTCCACATTTATTGTGTACGAGTTGAGGAACTCCAATCATTTTGCGAATTCACCAATACAGAATATAAAACTGTTTTGGGTAACAGCAAGACAAGATTGCTCTCTCTCTTGCCTGCAGTCCAGAGAGTTATTGACATTTTCCCTGCATTGAAGTCATATTTCCTTTCCATTCACAAATGTCCTACCAGTCTCAAATATTTCTTTGAAAATCCACTTTCAATTACACTCCTGCATTTCATTGCCAGCCAGTTAAAAACCTTTTCTGATACCATCAAATGTGTTGAAAAGCAAGAGACAACAGTAAATGAAGTGAAGGATGAAGTAAACAAACTGGTGGAAAAATTAAACAACAGGAAGGCAGAAAAGTTTCTTACCACTACTGTGAGAAATCAGTTGCAAGAATTAGAAAAAGAAGGACACATAACAGTTGAAAAGTTTCAAAGCTATGCAGTAGATTTCTATGACACCTGCATTGAATATATTCAGGAGTGGTGTACACCATTTCTTATGCCTCTTCAGTCTATGGATTGGATCAATTTGAAGGGAAAGGAGTCTGTGACTTGGAAGAACATCCAAGAAAGCTACATATTCATGAAGACAGTGTCACCACATTTTACTGTGGATGAAGAGGACTTATTTGATGAGTTTGCTTGTGTGAAAAAATATTGTGAAAGCAAATTTGATGTGTGCAGTGAACTGAAGGATCAAAGTGTCACTGAAAAATGGTGTGAGATGTTCGCTAATTTTACAAAGCAGGATATAAATGCTGAGAACCTGAAATGCCTAGTTAATTTTTGTTTGGCACTGCCAGGATCCAATGCAGCTGATGAACGTGTTTTTTTATTAATAAATGCGCTTTGGACAGACGAAAAAAACAGACTTGAGACAGTGAAAGCTTTAACCATTATAAAGACCCATTTTAAGGATTTCTCTTGTGCTGAGTTCTATGTCCAAATATCAGAAGAAAAAAAACTTCTTGAACAGGCCCATAAATCTGATAAATATTCTGATGAATCTGAAAAATAAACTTGACTATTGTGTATTTTTTAAAGGTGCGATTTTTCTAATTAAGTATGTTTGTAATTTAGAATTCTTTTTTAAAGTGGAAGTTGTGTTAGTTAATGTGTGTATTTTTATACCAGTATCTTATTTTAAGTGCAACATATAATATATAATAGATTTATTTGTGCTTTACCTTAATTTTTAACATGTCCCGTTTTTTTACAAAATGTCCCTGGTTTTTTAGGTAAAAATTTGGAAATGTCCCGGTTTTTAAACAAAACATTATGGGAACCCTAGAAAAATATCCCGTTCAACCTCTGATGGGTTATAATTAGGATACATATTGTTTTCAATTCCAAATAATATGGAAAAAAAAAATCAAGAAGAAACTCTGAACAAGAACAAGCCATTAATAGTAATAGTACATGTAATTCTCTATACATGTAAAAAAAAAAAAATTATAACTTCTGGAATTTTATTGTTCCTGATGACTCCTACTACGATGCTATGAAAAACCATTTTTAATGACTGGAAAGGGTTGCTGTCCAAAGGTGCCAGCTGTCAATCTGACAAACAAGGTCCTTGCACAACTTTGTTATCTGAAGGAGGATGGGAATGCTACATGGCTTGAGGTAGACTGCTTGTAGTTTTTTTTTTTTTTTTTTATAAAGCTACAGACCACAAAGTAACACACTACAAACAGATAAAAAGTGAAATGGAGAAGAGGAAGGGGCAGATAAAATAAAAGTAGAGAATGCAAGAGTGATGACGAAGAACCCAAAACACAGACTGAAATGGAAATTATGGAGTAAAGAGTCAGAGAGGGCAGTCAAAGAAAAAATTAAACAGCGAATAACTGACAACAATAGGAGGAAAAAAGAGAAAGATATTAAAAATGCAGAGAAGAAGATAGAGTTATATAACACAATCATAAGCCAAGGGGGTCTGTGCACCACAAAGCAGGATGTGGATAAAATTTGTAAAGGACGAAATGCCCTTAGAACTCTGAAGGCTCAGTTAAGATACTTACTTACTTAGTCGTTCCCCTTCTACCGTGAGGTGTAGAGGTAAGATACAGATAATTAATATTGAATGATAAAGACATTAAACTATCAGGAAATATCAAAGAATTGTATTTTGGACTTCTGAAGCATTTAGGTTTTGAGGTGTCATTGCCCTCTCGCAGGGAAAGAGTGCGCCATGATCATTCTTCTCCAGTTAAAAAATGTCTTTTTAAATGCTAATAACCAGTTGTTTTAAAAAACATATAGCGTTTAGATGTTGCTTATTATTGTTTAGATGTTGTTAATTATTGACTACAAATTTTTTTAAATGAAATATGGACAGTACCGTATCTTAAAAAAAAAAAATTTTCTTCATTTTCACATTTTTTTCTTCCCCTGCGACAAATTGGCCTCTGGACACATTTTAAAAAATTATACAAGAACAAACAGATGTTCAAATCCTCTGAAAAAAAATTGGGTTGTATTTGTGTAGTATGCAGATTAATATGTACATATTTAAAGCTTGTACCTTTTATATTTTTTGAGATATGATGTGAAAATTGATGTTCATGCAAAATACTACATTTTTCGGTAATGATTTGCAATATTTGGTCTCAAATATATTGATAATTATTCATGATATAGCCCTATAGTTTTCTTTATGTGATCAGTGTATTGCAGACTGTATGCTGTTTGTCAGAGAAGGTTCTAAGATTATATTTAAGAAAACAGGAGCACTCTGAAATTGGTGTGATGTAACTTTTTCAACTTTGCGAAAGTACATTCACTTTTAAAAATGTCGTAACATTTTTATTTTTTGTCCGATTTAAAAAAATAAAGTACCAAATTTCATGGTTTTCCAAGAGCTTCCAAACTGCATTGTTTTCTCTGGTGTTTCTGTGCAAACAAAAATCACTTTGTGGTACCTACTAATATTGTCCTAGCAAAGTCAAGGTCATCCTGAAGGTCAAGATCCCTGGCTCTTTGTTTCCTATTTTTACCGTGGTAGCTGATCATCTCCTGTTACACAGACGTGGCTAAACCATCGTAATTGAGACTGTTCTACTTGGATCTGCAGTGGCTGGGTTTTGAGGACTTGCCGTATTGTCTGGTTGTGAACCACCTTCTTCACATATCTCTTATTTCTGAGGGTTTGAGCTGGCTTTTCTGAGTTGTAGCCATTGCCCATGATTAGCATCCATATGTCAAGAAACCAGATTACAAGTACCCATAATACAAGAGAAAAATCCAGATTAAAAAAGGCGACGAACTGGTACAGACTACGGATTAAGACTTATGGAACATGGAATATTATGGCAACACGCTGCTCTACAGTGGAGTCCAGAAAACTGAACGAACAAACGAACGAACTTTATTTTCGAAGGGTAAAGAATTGGGCGCGCAGGCCCGTCTAACATTCTGCCCTTCCACTCTCATTAATCTTGCATACTATATCCTTTCATTCCCACATGATGCTTTGAGCATTAATTTAAAGGCATGCAACATAATAAAGTTACCATAACAGCATTCATTTACAGTATGCAATCATAATAAAAAAATGAGTAGGTTTTTTGTTTTTTTTTAAACGAACGAGCTAGTAATTGGGGGGAAAAAAGTAATAATAAAATAAAATAAATAAAACAATAAATAAAAATAAATAAATTCTGTATACCGACACTCACTCATGCGGTCAATCCGTCTACAATTAATCTGTATTTTTGAATGTTTCATCAATAATCAATACAAAAATTACATAAACACATTCTCGCTTATGTCCATACATTATTGCTGGAAAATGAAATAATAATAATAACACTTTCTTACGCCCTTCTGTGGCAGGAAAAGTCTTTTAGCAGTTAAAAAAAAAAAAAAAAAAATTCACATTTCTAAAGTACAGTGGTATGCGGGTACATTCTCATGACTCACATTTCTAAAGTATAGTATTATGTGGATACATTCACACATACATTACATTATATAATAATATTTTAAAGTGAATATAATAATGATATTACATGGATATAAAACAAATTATTCACACCAAAAAACGAGCGGAAGAGTAAAAGAAATGAAAGAGCTAACGGGGGTGTAGGCTGTATTGTGGCTAGAAACTGAAAATAATAACAACAAGGGATGGAGCTTTGTCTTGGAGCACATTATGATGCTAAAGTTAAAAGAGGGAAAAACCTTAGTCAATTTTGTCATTGTTTGAAACTCCAGTTTTAAAGTGGCTTTAAGTCATAGTTGGAATGTTGCTCCAAGTTGCTGTATAAAAATGAACATTGTACTATAATTACAACAGAAGATATACGAGTCTGAAAAACTGCACACAAAAAATGTAATATGTCATCTTTGTTACGAAGGACAATAACAGTATGGATAAACTGTACACAGTCCCAAACTGAACACTGTATTATTCCGCACCATAGAGAAGCACAGAAAGCACACAGCTCTGATATAATCTTAATTTTGTGCTTGTGCTGTACTGAGAGGACTTCCAGATGTTGTTTAGACTAAAAAAGGCTGTTCTTGTTTTGTTCACTCTGTTGTTGATGACTCTGCTTGCTCTGCCATCTGGTGTTACTATGCATCCGGGGAGCCGCGCTAGCGTAGTGGTTACAACACCGCTCTGGCGACCGGGTGATTCAGGATCAAACCCGGGCGACGGCATTTGAGGATTTTTCGTCGACCGGGATTTGGACTGGATTAACTCGAGACCTGGCGAGGACATTTGAAGGAGTGTCGTCGACCAGGGATTGGCGTCTCCTGAGCCGACCCAGCTGTAATGGGTACCTCCGAAATCGGAGAGTATTTGCCTGAATGGCGAGGGACACCTGTCTCTGTACAAGAAAAAAGGGATACTCACGTAAAATCAATGTCAGGTTAGACATAAAATAATAACCTGAGATTTCGCCTCGAGTATTAGCGGGCGTACGAAAAAAAAAAAAAAAAAAAAAAAAAAAAAGACCATGCATCCGAGGTTTGTGAAGCTGTCTGTCTGTTCCAGTACTCTGATTAAATGCTGCACCATAAACATCACACTTGTAAGGTTTATTTCCTGTATGTATTCTTTTATGCTTTTGTAGACTATAACTTGCAGTAAATGCTGCACCACAAACATCACACTTGTAAGGTTTATTTCCTGTATGTTTTCTTATGTGACTTTGTAGCTGACTTTTCTGAGTAAATGCTGCACCACAATCATCACACTTGTAAGGTTTATTTCCTGTATGTATTCTTTTATGCATTTGTAGATTACCACTCACAGTAAATTCTGCTCCACAGACATCACACAGGTACGGTTTATTTCCTGTATGTATTCTTCGGTGATTTCGTAGATTACTTTTATGAGTAAATGCTGCTCCACAACTATTACACTTGTAAGGCTTCTGTTCTGTATGTATTCTCTTATGCGTTTGTAGCTGATCTTTCCGAGTAAATTTTGCAACACAAACATTACACTTGTAAGGCTTCTCTCCTGTATGTATTCTTTTATGCTTTCGTAGACTACCACTCTCAGGAAATGCTGCTCCACAAACATCACACTTGTAAGGCTTCTCTCCTGTATGTATTCTTTTATGACTTTGTAGACTACTGCTCACAGTAAATGCTGCACCACAAATATCACACTTGTAAGGCTTCTCTCCTGTATGTATTCTTTTATGCGTTTGTAGCTGATCTTTCCGAGTAAATGCTGCAACACAAACATCACACTTGTAAGGCTTCTCTCCTGTATGTATTCTTTTATGCTTTTGTAGATTACCACTCTCAGGAAATGCTGCTCCACAAACATCACACTTGTAAGGCTTCTCTCCTGTATGTATTCTTTTATGTCTTTGTAGACTAATGCTCACAGTAAATGCTGCACCACAAATATTACACTTGTAAGGCTTCTCTCCTGTATGTATTCTTTTATGACTTTCTAGACTACTACTCCCAGGAAATGCTGCTCCACAAACATCGCACTTGTAAGGCTTCTCTCCTGTATGTATTCTTTTATGACTTTGTAGACTACTGCTCACAGTAAATGCTGCACCACAAATATCACACTTGTAAGGCTTCTCTCCTGTATGTATTCTTTTATGCGTTTGTAGCTGATCTTTCCGAGTAAATGCTGCAACACAAACATCACACTTGTAAGGCTTCTCTCCTGTATGTATTCTTTTATGCTTTCGTAGACTACCACTCTCAGTAAATGTTGCACCACAAACATCACACTTGTAAGGTTTATTTCCTGTATGTATTGTTTTATGCTTTTGTAGACTACCACTCTCAGTAAATGCTGCACCACAAACATCACACTTGTAAGTTTTGATTCCTGTATGTTTTCTTACATGACTGTGTAGGTGACTTTTCTGATTAAATGCTGCACCACAAACATCACACTTGTAAGGTTTATTTCCTGTATGTTTTCTTACGTGATATTGTAGTTGACTTTTCTGAATAAATGCTGCACCACAAACATCACACTTGTAAGGCTTCTCTCCTGTATGTATTCTTTTATGACTTTGCAGACTATTACTCGCAGTAAATGCTGCACCACAAACATCACACTTGTAAGGCTTCTCTCCTGTATGTATTCTTTTATGACTTTGTAGATGATGGCTCACAGTAAATGCTGAACCACAAACATCACACTTGTAAGGCTTCTCTCCTGTATGTATTCTTTTATGACTTTGTAGATGATGGCTCACAGTAAATGCTGAACCACAAACATCACACTTGTAAGGCTTCTCTCCTATATGTATTCTTTTATGCTTTTGTAGACTACCACTGTCAGTAAATGCTGCACCACAAACATCACACTTGTAAGGTTTATTTCCTGTATGTTTTCTTACGTGACTTTGTAGACTACTTCTCTCAGTAAATGCTGCTCCACAGACATCACACTTGTAACATTTGTTTCCTGTATGTATATCTTTATGACTGTGTAGGTGATGTGTCCGAGTAAATTCTGCACCACAAACATCCCAATTGTAAGGTTTATTTACTGTATGCAGTCTTTTATGACCTTGTAGCTTGCTTGTTCGAGTAAATGCTGCTCCACAAACATCCCATCTGTAAGGTTTATATCCTGTATGTATTCTTTCACGTAATTTTAGGCTACAACTTTCATTAAATTCTGCATCACAAACTTCACATTTGTAAGGCTTCTCTTGTATATATATTCTGTTATGTTGTATGCAATCTTTCACAGTAAAAAAAGCACCACACATATCACACTTGTAGGACATACTTTCCTTTAGTTTCATGTGAGACTGAATGATTACATCACTGCAAGTAGCAACAACTCTGTCACTCACACAAAGCTGAACATTTAACTCCCTGGCAGAAAATGGAATACTGCAATTTATGTTACAGACTTGATTTTTTAAACATGATTCACTACTGTGTAGGTTGTCAAACTCTGTAGAAGTCCTTTCCTGACTGTTGATGAGGTTCACTGATGCTTCTTTATCAGTGAGTCTCAGGTTGATGCTTTCTTCTCTTGCAACCTCATTAAAAGTGGCATCTCCAATCTTACTCGCTGCTTCATTCATGTTATTTCCACTGTGCTGTGGTAAGACATTCTGAAGATCACTGCATTTATTTTCAAACTCCCAGCCTCCATCTCTGTGTACTGCTTTCATATGCTTACCGAGGACATCAAGTTTGAAGAAATGAGTGTTGCACAGGTGACAAGAATAAACACCTGTAACAATAAAAATAATGAGCAAAGATAAATCATGAAAAATGTGTCCTATATGTTTAGTTAAAAATTTGTTAGCAAAGTGTAGTTACAAACTAATGAGCACAATTTCCTGATAATGATGTGATTGCTCTGCCATCAATGGTACCTAATCCGTGTAGCGGTATGGCAGCTTGCGCACCCAGATAACTCCCAGAGCTACACCAGTGGGAGTTTTACTCCTGGTAGATTCAACAAAGCTGGAAAGGTTTGTGTGGATAGGGCAGACAAAAGCTGATACCCTGGTCCTCCAAGTTGGGGGTTTTAGTATAAACATTTATAACACATAAGGAAGGGAAACCCAAGGCCTGTAAACAGTAAATAAATACTAGACAAACATAAAGGTATGTTTTCAGGCACTCGTAAGAAATAAAGAAGTAGAACACTGTGGTGTAATGACTTCTCCCTGATTTTTCCTTCTGTCTATTATTTTATCCCTCTACAAATTTCTACTATCATTAGACAAGAAACCAAAAGTCTCTCTCTCTCTAGTCTTATATTTCACAGTATTTTACTAGCTCAGGTTTCTCATGGTCCACGACAATAAATTATTCCTTAGCCAGCGAAATTCATTTCCACTTGGAAGGTGAAACACGGTGCAATGATAGTCCGGAAGTTGACCCGTTGTTTGTGTCTCGAACTGGATGTAAATCAGGGAAGGGGCAGGAACCCTACGTTAAGCCACAGACATTTTCACTGTGGATACAGGGCCAGTTGAAATGAGGATACTTGATACCCCTGGGACCAAAATAGAATTTGCAACAATGCCACCCAAGACACAACTCGCCACCCCTGCCCAGGAAATGCATCCTGTAATTTTGGAGGGAAGTATAAGCCATTAGACCGCTAACCATCCTTCGAAGCAGATAAAATCTATGGGCCCTAGAGTGGGCATTACTTGTTGTGAGAATCCGTAGTGAATTCAGTTGAGCGAAGTAAGTCGATCTAATACTGATGATTTTATAACATGAATAATCATATGTTTATCTCACAGCCTGGCAGAAATAAGACAGGGTTAAAATAATTGATGTATATTATTGTTGTTACTTTGAGGTTTGCATACTGACCCAAGCAAAACAGAAGTGTATTAGTGGTCCTTCTATGTTCTATTTCTTCTAAGGCTTCTGTGTTCTCTGTCAAGACTACAAGCTTGATAAAAAGTGTTCTCAATCATTTCTCCCTTTGCCTCATATTGGATGTACATGTTGTATGATTGAAGAACTATAATTATTATCAGTTATAGAAATGTTATTTTCTACAGGAACCAGGACTTTAAGACTGATTACAATTATTTAGCTATTTAATGAATTTACCACTTCATTGACAAAATGTAAGTCAGCAGTTCTCAAGCCTTGAGACCATGACTAGCCTGTGTTATCACCACTTCAGACATTCACGCATCAATCTAATTATTTCACGAGCTTGAAAAGCTAAGAAAGTTACCAATCTGAATAAAAAATGCATGTTTTGATTAATGTGTAGTTGAATGAAGGTTTATTTTGCAACATAATAGGATGAATTATGATCTCAAAATTGAAAAATATCGCAAGGCCAATGCCAATTGCTGACATTGAGTCAAGGCTAGGAGACCGGACAATGTCATAATTAAAGTAGCTGATGCTGTACTGAAATGTCCGGACTCGCAGCCAATAGTTGATAGTCTTAAAATTCCCCGAAAAGAATTTACAAAGAAGAAAAATATCCCGTTCAACCTCTGATGGGTTATAATTAGGATACATATTGTTTTCAATTCCAAATAACACTGGTCAACAACCAAAATGTACCAGAAATGAAAATAGCTGATCTTAACTAATTTTGGTGTGCTGAAAATGAAAATGACATTAAAAAATGTTGATTGGCTCTAGTTTTCAAGATATATGCTACTAGTTTATTTAATTACGGTAAATTTATATATATATGACGCAACTGTTGTGGGCGATTGCATAATTTTTTCTAATGACCAATAAAAATGTTACTAGAAGTTGATGATGCAATCCTACCTATGATTACATCACCTTTGTGTATAAATACCTTATCTCTGATAAAATTTTGCCATTAGTTAGTGCATTTGTCCTTATCAAAAGTATCGTAGTTAGAAATGCCAGAAGGCGTACAGTTTGTATTTTGGCTGCAGAATAGGAGATCAAGATAAGAGCTGGGTGCCACACATATGCTGCAATACATGTGCAGCACATCTTAAACTGTGGTTGACTGGCAAAAGGCAAGCTATGCCTTTTGCAGTCCCAATGATTTGGAGAGAGCCCACTGATCATCTCAACAACTGTTACTTTTGCATGGTCCCTCCAATTGGGAAAGGCATATCAAAGAAGAAAAAAATGGACTCTGGAATATCCAAACATCCCCTCTGCAATACTTCCGGTACCACATGGCGATGACCTACCAGTTCCCAAAGTGCCAGAATCCTACACTTTCTGTGTATAGAACCGCCAGAAGCCGCTTATTACATTCTTTTTCAAAGAGGGTACCTTTCTGCGTGCCACAACATTGTCTGGTTTAATGGCAGCCCTCAAAAATCAATTACATACCGAAGAGTGGAGGCTTTTCATAATGATTCATTCCAATCATTTAAATTAAAATTAAAATCTCATACTTAGATTAAATCCGCTGACCCTTTTGTTCGATAATATTATAATGTGTTACCGTCAATTTCCAGTTGGTCACGCCTTCTTGTTCATATAGCGTAACAAGAGAGGGTCCAAACCAAGAAACTTCCATGAAAACATTAAGCAGTATACTTTTTGAAGTGTATAAACTACGATCATCATCATTGGTCACTTTGCGGTGACTTAAAAGTGGTCGCTCTTTTGCTTGACCGACAGGGTGGATACACCAAGTACTGTTGCTTTCTCTGTGACCAACGTGGGATAGCCGTGCACGAAAATGACCATTACATCAGAAGACATATAACCCCTACCCAATCAGGCCATATAAGTCATTGCAGGATGACCTGCAGTAAGCTAAAACTTGAAATACCCAAAGCAGTTTGTCGACACCGAAAGTGGGAGAATCAAGTTTGCCACCCTTGCACATTAAGCTGGGTCTCAAATTTAAAACTTTGTCTCTTCTGAAGGCAATGGAGAAAACAGATGAGGCTTTCAAAATTACCTCATCCCAGTTTGGGCCCTTTTCATTCTGCCAAATTAATGAGTGAAGCTAAAAAAAATTATATCTTATGAGGGAGATCTTTCTTGTTTCATAATATTAAAGGTACCAAAAGTGCCCGAAAACTTCTTCTGATGAAAACGGACAAAGTGGAGAAAACTTTGGAAAATTCGTCAAGTTTAAGTCGTCACTGTTTTGATATTAAGCGGATTGTAATAAAATTTATATCATGATACTCTTTATCTTCTTCTCTTTTGAAATGTATTAATTTCCAAATAATAAAAGTTATTGAAGTATTTTTTTTACTAATAAAAACAAACAGCAACGTTACGCGTAGTTGGCCCTGGCATGCAGCCAACTCTGCACATTTCTGCCTCACCCCGCTTCATTCAAACTTTTCGCTTGACAAAACATCCTGATTTTGAACAATTTTCAACATTAGGCAGGTCAGATGCATAGCTTTAATTCCATATAATGCAAGCTGCAGAAAACAAAGTGGAAGACGTCGATTTCTCGAAGTGAAGTTGAAATTTTACAAGCTTTGACATTCTAAGTGGTGTTATAATTCCTTGCATGGTATGAGAAGATTTGGGAGCCATTTTATTTATTCCTGTAAAATATCAAAGACTTCTGATATTTGCTGGTGGAGCGAATTGACTTTGAGTAATGCTCACTCAGTCAAGAATTTTAGCGAAAAATGGAGAGCGAGGCTGTTACATCGACCAGGGTCACCCCCGATGTCTATCAAGATCGGCATGCCACTTATGTTGGTTCGTGTTCAAAATTCATCACATCTTCTGATTTGAAGATGGCTATACGTAAGTATATCGCTTATTAACAATGTTTTGAACTTTAAATGTAAGCTTTACAATAGTTTTAATATTATTTAGCAATTTAACACAATCGCATAGTTGTTGTAACAGTATGGAATATTATCACCACTTCAGACATTCACGCATCAATCTTATTATTTCACGAGCTTGAAAAGCTAAGAAAGTTACCAATCTCAATAAAAAAATGCATGTTTTGATTAATGTGTAGTTGAATAAAGGTTTATTTTGCAACATAATAGGGTGAATTATGATCTCAAAATCGAAGGATATCGCAAGGCCAGAGCCAATTGCCGACATTGAGTCAAGGCTAGGAGACCGGACAATGCCATAATTAAAGTAGCTGATGCTGTACTGAAATGTCCGGACTCGCAGCCAATAGTTGATAGTCTTAAAATTCCCCGAAAAGAATTTAAAGAAGAAAAATATCCCGTTCAACCTCTGATGGGTTATAATTAGGATACATATTGTTTTCAATTCCAAATAATATGAAAAAACTGCTGATATGATAAAGTGGCATCACACCTGTCAAACTATTGTAAATAGGGACAACCACAATTGTGCTTATATAAGATATATGTTAAAAAGTCAAGAAGTAACTCTGAACAAGAACAAGCCAGTAGTAATAGTACATGTAATTCTCTATACATGTGTTAAAAAAAAAAAATAACTTCTGGAATTTTATTGTTCCAGATGACTCCTCAACCGTGTGTTACCGGGGCCCAAAAGGGGAGCAAAGAATAGTAACACTGTTCCCTGCCAAACATGTCATAGAAAGCGACCAAGGAGGGTTGAGCATGGGGCCGGTTATCCCATCCTGTTAAAAAAAAAAAAATTTAAACCACAATAAATTTCAACAAACATGGACAAGTCAATTAAAGAAAATAAAACACAGCCATCAAAGACAGGGAAAGGTCCTCTCGCAAAGAGGTGTATGATGCAACACAGAGAAAGCTGAAAGGAGTCTGTGTTGCTGACTAACCTTCTTTCTTCTAGAACTTCCAGATTAGGCACCTGGAATGTTCGGACATTAAACGAACAAGGGAAAGTGGCACAAGTAGCAGCAGAAATGAGGGAATATAAAATCGAGGTTCTGGGAATGTGTGAAACAAAGTGGAAGGGGGTAGACAGGAAGAAACTCATCACAGGGGAATTGGTGCTGTCCTCAGGACATGAAGACGAAAGTTCACACCACAGTGAAGGGGTAGCCCTTATGTTATCTAAAGAAGCACAGAAAGCACTCATTGAATGGGAAGCTGTTGGACCCAGAATAATAACAGCTACTTTTAAAACAGCTAAAAAGAAAGTACATGTAAATGTCATCCAATGTTATGCACCAACTAATGACAAAGAAGAGTCTGTGAAAGAAGAATTTTATACTAGACTACAGGAAATTATGGATAAAGTAAAAAGAAGAGATATTACAATTTTGATAGGTGACATGAATGCAAAGATAGGTACAGTGAACAGTGGATAGGTACAGTGGATTTGAAGAAGTCATGGAAAAACATGGGATAGGAATAATGAATGAAAATGGGGAACTATTCTCAAACTTCTGTGCTTCAAATCAACTGGCTATAGGAGGAAGCATGTTTCCACATAAGAGAATACACAAGGCAACATGGATATCACCAGACCATAGAACAGAAAATCAGATTGACCATATATGCATAAACAAGAAGTTTAGATCATCATTGCAGGATGTAAAGGTATATAGAGGAGCAGATGTGGCATCAGATCACCACCTTCTGATAGCCAAAGTAAAAATGAAACTCAAGAGATATGCAACAATGCAAAATTATAGACAACAATTTAATGTAGGACATCTAAGAAATCAAGACACAAGAGACACATTTGCGGTCACAGTATCCAACAAATTCCAAGTGCTCCAACAGCTGGAAGATGTAGAGAATACAGAAGACTATTGGCAACAGGTCAAAACTGTATGGAATGAGACATGTGAAGAAATACTGGGGAAAAGGGAACGACAACAAAAAGCATGGATAACAACAGAAACCATCAATAAGATAAAAGACAGAAAAAACAAGAAAGCAGATTTAAACACAAGAAAAACCAGAAGTTCCAAAGCCAAGGCTCAAGAAGTGTACACAGAAGCAAACAAAGAAGTAAAAAAAAGTATCAAAAGAGACAAGAGGAAGTATACTGAGGAGTTGGCAAGAGAGGCAGAAGATACTGCAGCCAAAGGAACGTGAGGTGTAGAGGTTTGGAAGAGAGAGCGCCAGACTATCTTATCGGCTGTCTTCCTCCTGGCCTGGTTCCATTCTAGTCCTCGGTCCTTAAAAGATTGTCTAATGTTGTCCTCCCAGCAGACTCTGGGTCGTCCTGGGGGTCTGGATCCCTGGCTCTTTGTTTCCCATGCTTGTCGTGGTAGTCGATCTTCTCCCATTCTGCAGAATGGGAAACTGCTCAGCAATATACAAGAGCAAATAAAGAGGTGGACAGAATATTTTGAGGACCTTCTCAATAGACCAGCTCCACAAAACCCCCCTGACATCCAGCCAGCAGAAGAAGAGCTACAAATTAACGGTGAAAGACCAACGAAGGAAGAAATAAAGAAAGCCATAAAGCTTCTAAGAGATGGAAAAGCGTTTGGACCTGATGGCATTCCAGCAGAGGCCATCAAAGCAGATATCCACTTGGCTACAGAGATGTTATATAAATTACTTGGTAAAGTCTGGGAAAAGGAAGAGATACCAGCAGAATGGAAGGAAGGATATCTGGTTAAGTTGCCTAAGAAGGGAAATTTACAAGAGTGCACAAATTATAGAGGAATAATGTTACTATCAGTGCCAGGAAAAGTATTAAACAGGATTATCCTTGAGAGATTAAAAGAGTCCATAGACAAGAAACTGAGAGATGAACAAGCAGGTTTTCGACAAAACAGATCCTGTACAGACCAGATAGCCACACTGAGAATAATAGTTGAACAAAGTCTGGAATGGAATTCACCACTATACATCGGATTTGTGGACTACGAAAAGGCATTTGACAGTGTAGACAGAGAATCACTTTGGAAATTGATGAGGCATTATGGAGTTCCCCTGAAGATCATTAATTTAATAAAGAAAACATATGAAGACATGACATGCAGAGTTCTTCACAAAGGACAGCTTACAGAACCGTTTGGTATAAGAACAGGAGTGCGACAGGGATGCCTCTTGACTCCATTTCTTTTCTTACTATCGATAGACTGGGTTATGAGATCATCGACAACACACAACAGAAATGGAATCCAGTGGACTCTGACTAAGCAGTTGGATGATCTGAATTTTGCTGATGACTTGGCTCTTCTGTCCCATAACCGTAACCAGATGCAGGACAAATTGAAAACACTCGATAAGAGGTCACAGCAATTGGGTCTGAAAATACACCGGGAAAAGACAAAAATAATGAGAATAAATGCAGGTAATGGTAACAGTGTTGAACTTGAAGAAACATCAATACAAGATGTAGAATCGTACACATATCTCGGCAGTAATATAGACAAAGTTGGAGGGACAGACAATAAAAATTATATCTTATGGTTCCTTGATCTTTCTTCTTTCATAATATGTCAACTGTAACTTTCTGCGTGTCATTGAAATTGAGTGAGACAAAAAAATAAAACACTATTAAAACCACTTTTGCCATGCACTGGCTGACTGGCGCTCAAAAAAGCGAAATTCCCTGAAAGGACCCCACCTCAAACATGCTACACTAATACGGTTTTCACCAATGAGAAGAGCGGAAACTGAGGTTTACACTCATGTAACATGAGGCACAGATTTTTTATAGGAAGATATCGTAAATTTGAAGTGAATGAGAAAGTTTGGATTTTAATACACATCTGGGAGGCCTACCTACACTCCTGTTAAATCAAACAAACGAGCAACCATTCTGCTAAAATCGTATCAAAGTTTTAAACATCATAGTTATTTGAGCAAAGAGCGAAAGAACGTTAAAAGACAGCACCTCCAACACATTTCAGCATGTAAACATAATCGCAGATGTTCCATCTGACAAACCCGGACACGATGGGCCGGCTGTATGAAACACAACACGAAATGACTCAGGCACTGAACTGAAAGTTTCACCAATGGAAGTCGACGCGTCTAAGTAAGTTTTGAACTTTGTTTTATTTCTATTCATTTCAGACCTATTTTGTTTATTTGCAATATAGCAACAGCAAGTGACGGAGGGAGGATGTATTAGTAAAAGAACAGCCAAATGTGACGTCTCGATTCACACATTTAGACAGAAAGTTTTTCGTTTTTTAAGCAATTTTGGGGGTGGGGTATTGTAGTTAATGTAGCTATTTGGTTGTTTTATCGGACCATCACCATTATCTAAACATTCAGTATCAGAATTTATATTATATAAGTTTCTATAAGTTTATATTATATAATATATATCATATTATTTCCTCTCATTCTCTGATGTTAAAAATCAGTAGGCTACTATGTAGTTGAAGCTTTCCTAGAAGCTTCTACAGGTTTTGAGTTTATTTTACAATTACAAACATAAAAGACAAATGACATAATCCTTGTAAAAGAAGGACTTACAATCTACTGTATAATTAATATAATGATTTAAATGGTAAATGCAGTAAAAATTAATTGCGCAGTAAATGCTTAATGATTATCAAAGGAAAGAAAAAATAATTTGGCCGACATTTTTTGTATTAATAATAAAATAACACAATCATGCAATTTGTCCTCTTCCCATCCCTTATATCAGCAGTTTTAATGGCGATTTGTTGTACTTCCCATGTTTCTTTTCTGCAATAAGGACGTGTATGACTTTGTACAAAAAGCATTATTGAGTTAGTATTGTACAAAGTTGGGCAATTTGTTCGGTGCGAATATGTTTGAAAAATTTTGCAATTCCCCACAATTTTGAAATGCTGTAACTCGGTTGTTTGATGTCTGATTTTTAAAATTTAAAAAGGAAATTTCATGGCTTAAAGAGATCAATTAAGATCTATAAACAAAGACACTGTAAAAACAAAATAAAAAATCAGTTTGTGGTACTTACATAACTACAGAACCAGCTCATAGAATTAGCAACTAGTGAGATAGCTACTAGTGCTACATCATTGTGCTCATATGATGTTCAATTGTTTTAATACCAGTCAATAAGCCTTACAGGACATTAACCTGAATGCAGTGATTATAATGGTGTATTGAAGAACAGTGAATCAGGAACTTGTTTACTAAAGTATTAACAGTGGTATTATAACAGTGATTCTAAAATTTTTCCAAGAGGAGAGTGACAGTTCCATGAACATTGTAATATAGTCAAATAAGATATATTTATATATATATTCCATCTATTAAATTCATTTTCATCAAACCAAGAAAATAAATTAATTATACATATTAAATTGACTATTTAATTTTGGTCCTGAAGACTTTGTCAATTTTTTATAATTTTCTTTAAAATTAATTGTCCATTTTGATTTTCCCCTAGATCTTTAATTTATCATAGGATAGTTGTAGAGAGGGACACTTTAGAATCTGGTACTGCTTATTACCATTTGGGCCAGAATTATGTACAGTCTGACTGTTCCTATGACAACTATACACCAGTACTTATTTCTATGACAACTATACACCAGTGGTTATTTCTAAGACTGGGGTATTACTTTTAAGACCAGAACTAGTAACTGGCAGCTATACTTAGCATCATCTGATATACTTATTTATCTCCCTTTCATCCAATACAAATTAACCTCTCACGACAGGTAGATGGAGGCATGCATGAGATGTGAAAGTAAAAAGAGGTGCCAATGTGGGAAGTGATCATCACCTAGTAGTAGCAAGATTGAAAGTGAAACTTAGAGCTGCTGGACCAACTGCAAACAAACAGAAAAGATATTAAGTTACATGATGTTATATCTTTTGTCTCTTCTCAATTCCCAGTAAAATACTAGGCAGGATAATCATCCAGAGAATTTCAAAAGCAGTAGACCATAAACTGAGGACAAAACAAGTGAGATATAGAAAGAACAGAAGATATGCAGATCATATATTCACCCTCAGGAACATTATAGAGCAGTGCGCAGAATGGCAGAGACAGCTAAACATTAACTTTGTTGATTTTGAAAAGCATACACATGGACAGCCTAAGGAAAATACTAAGGGTTTATGGAATTCCTAGCTGCATTGTTTCCATCATAAAATGTCTCTATTCTAACTTTACATGTAGTGTTGGATTGAGCACCCTAACTTTTGAGGTGAAGACAGGAGTATGACAAGGATGCCCCTTAGCAACAACTATATTTTTGACACAGATTGGGTGATGCGCCAGACTACAGTCAATGAGGAATTAGATGGACAACATTTTCTACACTAGAAGACCTGGAATAAGCAGATGACATTGCACTACTCGCACATTCACATCAACGCATCAAATTAAAACAACTGACAGACTGAGTAAGTATTTCCAGCAGGTAGGTCTGAACATCAATCTGAACAAGACAGAGTTCATGACACTCAATGTAGGCAATCCTGAGCCAATAACAATAAGGAACCAGAAGCTAAAACAGACAGGCACATTTACTTAATTAGGATGCATAGTAACACTAGAGGGCAGAACAAGCAAAGACATAAACAAACAGAATAAATAAAGCGAGACAGCTTTTGCTAGTCTCAACAACATCTGGATGTCTTTCCAGTACAGCACAAACACCAATTTAAGATTATATGACAGCTGTGTACTTTCTGTGCTTCTCTATGATGTGGAACGCTGAGCTGAAGAGTAACAGAGAAGGAAATGTCAAAATTGTTCTTCTTCCACACAATCTGCCTAAGGAAAATTCACTGAATCTTTTGGCAGAATACCATCACCAACCAATAACTAATTTGGAGTAACCATGAGGACATGCACACCATCATAGCTGGTAGATTGTGGAGTTGGGTTTGCCACATCCTCAGAAGGGACCCTGATACTATTACAAGAACAACTATGCTATGGACCCCCAGAGGAAAGCAAAAGAGAGGCCGACCAAAAACAAATGAACCACAGTTGAAGCACATTACGAAGGATGGCTGCCGACTGAACAAAGTGGAAACAATTCTTTGCTGCTCTACAAGACGCCACCAGGAGTGATGGCCACTAAGGATCAAAGAATAAGAAGATGTGATTATTATTCAGGATGGACATCATTGCAATCCAGGCAAACCCATTGGTGCTGAGTCTCCCTCAGCAAACGTTGAAGTGTATGAATGCTTACTGTACTGAAGCATCCCGATTGTATAGATGTCAGATGTATCCTCTCATACATCATACCTGCTAGTCTTATGTTTGGGGCCACATTCCAGCTATCTTAGCCTTGTTGATTCATCTGTTCCAGTGTTGTTTTCTCACAGATGATCATTAACTGTCCTCAGTATCTCTCCGTTGTGCAGGACCAGTGTTCCCGCTATGGGTGCACATGAAGCTAGTCTGTCAGCACTCTTACTGACATGTCATACACCTGAATAACTTGTACAGTAGATTTACCAGGGTTCATAGCAAATTTCTTCAAGCATTTTCCAGGCTTTTTCCAGGTTTTTCCAGGTCCAGCACGTGATTTTCAAGGATGGGAAACTCTAATATTTTCCTCATCTAATTTTCTCAGATATAATTATCACTTTGCTGACCAGCAATCCGGAGCATTACCGTCTCCCATTACCAAGGGTGTTTGCAGATTTCTTTAAAAAGAACATTTTTTTTTTTAAAATTCATAAAAGATTGAAAAACAGACATCTTTTCCCAGTTTTTAGCGAATTTGTTCAACGTCAGCGCAATAAAATGTTAGTGACATGGATGTCAATGAATAAAATAAGCTCTATTGACGTATTGATTTAATGATTAACCACGTATATCAACATAAAAGGCTAATAAAATTGTGAATAAAATGAAAAAAAAACTATTTTTCGTGTTTGTCTTTTTTGAATGTATTCTGCGTCTGTGGCATGACAATGAGCGTTTGTAAATGTTTGAGTAGCTACGTACCTCTAGTTGGAGTCTGAGCTGCTTCCTTTATTAACTGGGATTGAAGTTGTAGCTGTAGGCCTCTGCAAGAGTCTTTGTCTGGATCGTTGATAATCCTTGACTGTGTGGTATAACTTGAAGCAGAATATCAGGCATAGAGGTACATTGCAATTTGGGCAGTACATGCAAGTCTGGCTTCTGTTCCCTGCAGCCTTACACACTTTACAGTCTGGTTTGTACCTTGTCCTTTCATATTTATCAATGAAGTGGTGCTCAGTAAGTCGTGTTGTTGTGACCTGTGGTTTTGATGGTGTCACATTGCGTCGAAGAATAGCAGGTTCAATAAGAGTCATACTGACATCCTGATCTTTGCTTTGATCTTTTTTTGTAGAGTTGGCAGTGTTGTAGGTTATGTGCCCATTGACCAGGGCAGTTTCAACTAAGAAATAATATACAAATAGGATCTGTGTGGGTAGGGGTAGCTAGCACCTAGCTAGCTGAAGTTTCCAGACCTCCCAGACTTTTGCTGTATTTTTCTGCAAGCACAAGGCTTCTGAATTGTTCTGCCCTAAAAAATTTGTCTTTCTGTCTTGTTTATATTATCATTGGAGTGAACAGTAGATATAAGTTAAAATCTTTTCATATCATGCCAGGTGACTGTCCATGCCTCATCTTCTGTCGCACAAAACACAGGATGATTTGTCTTTTTCAATTTGAGTTGTTTTTTTCTTTCAATGCTACAGGAAAATGCTTCCTATTTTCAGCTACAGTTCCAAATGCACCGATCTGAATTTCAGGTCTTGAAATATAGCTGAAGGCTGAATAAAAACTACCACAGAAGACAATATGTCCCTTGTTGCGTATGAAATTTGAATTAAAACTATGGTGACTTTTCACTGAAAAGAGAGTCAAAATAATCTCAGCTGAGAGTTTCTTCCTTGGTCACAAATGATGTCACATCTGTAGGTCTCCTAGTAGTGTTAGATGGCTTTGATGTGTCTGAGTGGAATAGTGTTAGATAGTTTTTGATGTTTCTGGGGAAAAAACTGCTCCTTAGGGTTGTGTTCTTTTCTGTTTAAAAAAAAAAAAAAAAATGGAACACACAAATAACTTATAAAGGCCTTAAGCTATGTATATTTACCAAGTCAAAGTTCTAAACGCAAGAATAATATAGTCAAACAATATTTAACAAAAACAAAAGTTAATATATAGTAATTGGGAGGGTGAAGGTATGATGATAATCCTTATAACACTTATGATAAGTGAAAATCTATTAAAATATCTAACTGGAAACATCAGGCCTTTAACACACCACACACCCTCCCCATCTTTACTATTTTTGTTTTGATTTTTTTTGTTGGGGTTTGTTTTGTTTTATCGTTTCTGTTTGTTTCGATTAAAAAAAATTTTTTTTTAATTATTTTAAAAATTTTAAATAACATATGTCTATGCAAAAATTGGTAATTTTCCATTTATCCTAATTACAGTGATTTGAAGATGTGACGCCACTTTCATGTATCGGCGGATATTCATGTTATCTGGAATTGAAAAACATGTAGGCCTAGGCATATCCAAATATTATAACCTGCAGAGCAGAACGGGACATGTCTCTTCATCATAAATATAATGAAAAAGCATTTCAAAATATATTTATTTCCCAAAAATGTGGTGAAATGAAACAGTGGGACACGTCTGATAATAACAGAGAAGGATATGAGAATCACCATCAATTTCTATCTTGACCATCTCAAACTGTGTCAAGGTATTCTCGTATTGCAGTTGTAAACCAAGAAATTTCATTCAACCACTAATTTTTGCCATGGTTAAAAATAACTGTAAATAGGCCTACACTGTAAATTACGGCCGCAAGTACAGTAGGCCTATCTATAAACTGCACTTAGCCTAAAATTTTTATAAATGAATTATTACTCTACACTCAGTTGAAATGAACGATTTAATACAACTTGAATGCGTAGAGACAAGTTTCTTGGTGTTGTTGTTGTTTTGTTTTTTTTAAGTTTTGGCGAGGCGCGTTCCGTTCAAACCTAGTCGGTTATATTAGGGCGCATATTAATAAAAGGCCCTTAGGTTATAAATACATTTTTTCCCAGTCGTGGTTGATGCTCCGCAAGTGAATATGTGTATTATGTGTCCTTTCGTAGCAGTTAGGGTTAGGTTTAGTAAGGGTTTGGATTTGGGTTTAACCCTAATCCTAATTAATACTAAATCTAAAATCTAACTTGTTACGATACAAGTTTTACACATATTCACTGCGAAGCAAAAACCCACGAGTAATAGGGAATTACCGCTTTCGAGTAACAACAGACGCGCGCTAAAAATAAATCTGCTTCACATCGTTAACGCAATTCGCCGAAAACGCAAATCGCCAAAAACGTCTGGAAATGGATTTTGTGCCCAAAGGGAAGTAAAAATTCTGCGGTAACTGAAGTTTAACGAAAAATACCATCAATAACCGAAAAATGGAAAACTTCCGATTTTTAATATTTTTTCAAGGTCCGATGCGGGAAATTCAAGGCTGTTAGCCATTTTTCCAGGCTTTTCAAGGCCTGGAATTTTTTTTTTCATTTTCCAGGTTTTTCAAGGTTTTTCAAGGTCGCTACGAACCCTGATTTACACCAGCTTCTGAAGATTCAAAGCTTTTATAAATGTTTTCTATTCGTGCAAAAGACATCCATTTTGAACCTTTAAAGCATAGACTGAGAGTGTGACACTTCCCTTGTTAATGCAGTAACAGCGTCTATCTCCATTATGTATACATTAAGCAAGTTTAATTACAATTTGTAAACAGATTTTAATTTTTTTAGAAAGGCCAAATTACTGCTTAGTATTAAATGTCAGAGGGGGTCAGAGTGGCTCAGAGGTATGGTGTCTGCCCCATATTCAATAGGTACTGGGTTTGAATCCCAGCTGAGCGATTATAATTTATTGAAATATATTTTTCAGAACCAGTGGTCCTTATTACATCATACTCCCCCCCCCCGGTCTCATGGTTAGTGAGATCGGATAAGGGCGGAAAAATAGGAGGTCCCATGTGCAAGTTGCGCATGTTAAAAATCCCACGGTAGTTGGAAATCGTAAAAGACGCTGCCATGGCAAAATTTAAAAATTAGAAAACCTACCCACCACAAAAATATTTATAGAATGTGTAATTCCTATACATTATGTACAAACATTGGGATTCTTGCCAGTGCTACAGAGTTTGTGCACTGTGCTAAGATCCTCCTTGTGTGATCTAAGGGAGGAGATGGGAGCACTGATGTCATTGACCATGTGTAATGAAGATAGTCCTTAAACCAAATGTCATACTGTACAGATATTGAAATCATGTCAACTTGTGCAGCCAAAATACAAATTTAAAATAATAACATTGCTATTATACACACCTTTCTCATCTCCAAATAAGCATAACTGTTGTTGACTTTCTGGCATGTCCAAGAAGTCATTATACTGTATCTCAGTTTTAGTGCAGCTGTTATCACAATCAACCTGAAACAAATTTGGATCAATCCTGGCATTTATGACACATCATCATTATCACTTGTAGCTCCGTCAAGATCTTAGGCCTTCAGCAAATGTCTGCCAACTCCTCTTGTCATATACTATCAGGTCAAGGTGTCTCCATGATGTCTGCCAACTCCTCTTGTCATATACTATCAGGTCAAGGTGTCTTCGTGATGTCTGCCAACTCCTCTTGTCATATACCATCAGATCAAGGTGTTTTCATGATGTCTGCCAACTCCTCTTGTCATATACTATTAGGTCAAGGTGTCTCCATAATGTCTGCTAACTCCTCTTGTCATATACTATCAGGTCAAGGTGTCTCCATGATGTCTGCCAACTCCTCTTGTCATATACTATCAGGTCAAGGTGTCTCCATGATGTCTGCCAACTCCTCTTGTCATATACTATCAGGTCAAGGTATCTACATGTCTGCCAACTCCTCTTGTCATATACTATCAGGTCAAGGTTTCTCCATGATGTCTGCTAACTCCTCTTGTCATATACTATCAGGTCAAGGTGTCTCCATGAATGACTCATATCTTTGACTATTGTATCCAGTTCTCTACTGTGTGTGTTTTTGAATCTCCTAAAAACTCTTTTAATCTGGGCATTTCAGAATGCTATAAACTTGAGTGGCCTTGACACTGGAGTTGAAGATTGAGATTTTTGTTTTGGACTTGATTTCTCTTTGTGTTTATCACAATTGTAATACACAATATTAAAATGTAGAGATACATTTTTCTGTATATATGTATACATGCACAGACAAATGCTCATGTACATACTTATAAACACACACATAGAGAAATATACAAACCACACAATTATTTACTGCATGAAATAAGAAACTATAAGGTCACAGTGAACTTTCAAACACAAAAAGAATATTTGAATTTTTTGTGTACAAAATAAGTAAATCTATAAAACACTGACAGAACAAACAAGCAGGTCTAATAAGGCCTATTGTAGAGTCTAGGGTCTCTGATGAGACAAAGAGCAAACAATCATGTCTAATAAGGCCTTTTGTAGAGTCTGGGGTCTGTGATGAGACAAAGAAAGAGTGGGAATATTGCTCCCTCAGGATGTTGTACAAGGCACTTTTATAAGGCTGATCATTCATTATTCCTAGCCCATGATTTCTTCAAATCTGGTGTTGACTGTACCTATCTTTGCATTCATGTCACCCATCAAAATTGTGATGTCTCTTCTATTTACTTTTTCCATAATTTCCTGTAGTCTAGTATAAAATGTTTCTTCCACAGACTCTTCTTTGTCATTAGTTGGTGCATAACATTGGATGACATTTACATTTATTTTTAGATGTTTTAAAAGTAGCTGTTATTATTCTGGGTCCAACAGCTTCCCATTCAATGAGTGCTTTCTGTGCTTCTTTAGATAACATAAGGGCTAACCCTTCTCTTTGGTGTGAACTTTCATCTTCATGTCCTGAGAACAGCACCAATTCACCTGTGATGAGTTTCTTCTTGTCTACCCCCTTCCACTTTGTTTCACCCATTCCCAGAACCTTGATTTTATATTCCCTCATTTCTGCTGCTACTTGTGCCACTTTCCCTTGTTCGTTTAATGTCCGAACATTCCAGGTGCCAAATCTGGAAGTTCTCCTAGAAGAAAGAAGGCTAGTCAGTAACACAGACTCCTTTCGGCTTTCTCTGTGTTGCATCATACGCCTTCCTGCGAGAGGACCATCCCCTGTCTTAGATGGCTGTGTTTTATTTTCCTTAATTGACTTGTCCATGTTTGTTGACATTTTTTGTGGATTAAATTTTTTACAGGATAGGGTAACCAGCCCCATGCCCAACCCTCCTTAGTTGCTTTCTATGACATGCATGGCAGGGAACAGTGTTACTATTCTTTGCTCCCCTTTTGGGCCCCGGTAACACATGGGTGAACTATCTGATATAGTTATTAGTTTGTCTAAACAATGGTACATAAAACATACAAGGTTAATTAACTATCTGATATAGTTTGTCTAAACAATGGTACATACAACATATAATGTTAATTAACTGTCTAATATAGTTTGTCTAAACAATGGTGCATGCAACATCCCACCTCAGCATTAGCATCATGACTCTGGAAGCCTCCATTATACTCCTGCTTACATTCATCATAACCTGGATTTTGATTAAAAACATGATATATTTTAATTATTACATACATTCTGACCAATTCTTTAATGACATTTTGATAAGCAGTTATGGCTATTATAAAGTACAAGAATGTTCGAAAAAAAAAAAATAGCTGAATAAACTTTATTTGGACATGTGTCCTAATATAACCAACATCATCCGTGTGTCAAGGTTGAATGGGTTGGGTCTTACCGAAAATATAAACTTTTGTTTTTAAAAATCAGCTCCACACAATCAATATGTTTTTTACATAAGAAGTATGTATCACAGAAAATAATAAACATGTTTCTTTATATTTTACAAGCAACAATGTATATATGCTTGAAAAAAGAAATGTGCTTATAAAAAGAAAAGTGCTACAAAAAACAGTATTAAACACATTAAAAAAGAATGTGCTACAAAAAACAGTATTAAACACATTAAAAAAGAAAGAATGTGCTACAAAAAACAGTATTAAACACATTAAAAAAGAATGTGCTACAAAAAACAGTATTAAACACATTAAACAAGGATGAGTTGGACTATTATTTCTTGGTGCATCATATCAGAAAAGGAAAATGTGGTTTATTAATTTGCTTCTTGCTAAAACTCGGAAACAGAATAAAATTGTTTTTGTGGTTCCATCATTAGAAATAAGAGTCTTTTGTGAGGAATCCAGCTCAACACCTTTACTCAGTCTTATACATTAGGAGTATTTTAATTTTGTAACGCGTGCTAATATAACGGACGGAAATTGTGTCTTAGGTAAACAAAGTGTGCCATGACAAAATGATGAAAACTTTAAAAAAAATAATGAAACTTTATAGAATCATTTTCTTGACTTTCCAATAGCTCTACAGTAGCAGACTTGCCAAGAAACATATAGACTGGCATAAATAAACCTGCAACCATTATTAAATGCATACAAGTATAAACAGACCTTCAGAACAATAAAACAAACTGAATAACTAGAACATAAATAAATCATCTAGAGGAATATTACAGTGCAGCGAATAGAATATAAACAATCAAGGAAGAAAATAATAACTGTCTTGGTTCATGAAACAATGTATCTGTTTGAATGAGGACATGCTGCAAAGATAAATAGTAAACGCATTTAAACAAGGGAATGGCGGACTTTTCTTTCTTGGTGCACCAGATTGAATGAGAAATATGCCTTATTAATTAGCTTCTTGCAAAAACTCAGAAGCTAAATGAAATCACTCTTCTGGTGGAACCATAAGGAATAACCAAATACCAGTATACTGTGCAGCCTGTATTTACAATTACAATAAACAAGGTACGAGGATAGTCACTTTTAGCAGTAGTCATTAACTGAAATAAAAATTCATTTTCACGAATATCAAAATATTAAAGTTTCATTTTTACATTTCCTAAGTTTCCTTAACAGTTACTAGGAAAATCCGAGCAATGTCGGGTACTTACAGCTATCATTCATTCATAACCCTCCACTCCCAAAGGAGCATAGGCCTTCAACAAACACATGCCAAGTCCTCTTGTCACGTGCCATTATCTCAAGTTCTTTCCACATTCTCCTTATCATTTTCACCTCTGTTTCCAGCTCTCTTCTCCATGTTCTCATAACCCAGTCTATTGCTAGTAAGAAATGAAATGGAGACAAGAGGCATCCCTGTCGCACTCCTGTTCTTATCCCAATTCTGTAAGCTGTCCTTCATGAAGAACTCTGCATGTCATGTCTCATATGTTTTCTTTATTAAATTAATGATCTTCAGGGGAACTCCATAATGCCTCATCAATTTCCAAAGTGATTCTATGTCTACACTGTCAAATGCCTTTTCGTAGTCCACAAATCCGATGTATAGCAGTGAATTCCATTCCAGAATTTGTTCAACTATTATTCTAAAAGTGGCTATCTGGTCTGTACAGGATCTGTTTTGTCAAAAATCTGCTTGTTCATCTCTGTTTCTTGTCTATGGACTCTTTTAATCTCTCAAGGATAATCCTATTTAATACTTTTCCTGGCACTGAAAGTAACATTATTCCTCTATAATTTGTGCACTCTTGTAAATTTCCCTTCTTATGCAACTTAACCAGATATCCTTCCTTCCATTCTGCTGGTATCTCTTCCTTTTCCCAGATTTTACCAAGTAATTTATATAACATCTCTGTAGCCGTGTCGATATCTGCTTTGATGGCCTCTGCTGGAATGCCATCAAGTCCAGATGCTTTTCCATGTCTTAGAAGCTTTATGGCTTTATTTCTTCCTTCGTTGGTCTTTCACCGTTAATTTGTAGCTCTTCTTCTGCTGGCTGGATATCTGGGGGGTTGTGTGGAGCTGGTCTATTGAGAAGGTCCTCAAAATATTCATGTATCTTTACAGCTAGTTTCTGATGAAAACTTAAGATTACTTGTAAGTAACAGTTATTCCTGGCATCTTCATTAAAATATTTCTGGCCATAAGCCTATTACTTATCTCAATAGTGGGTCTTATTCACAAAGGGGGGATTACATATTATCACACTCTCAAACAGCCATGGGGGGGGGAGCTGAGTATTACTTCAATTCACATGCTGTAGGACAATTTATCTAAGACCACAAATATTACTCCGGCAATGTTATAAAACCTCTGGCAGAGGGTTATTATTGCTTTGATTAGCCAATTACCTGTCACTTCTTTGGCTTTAATTTTCCAGACTGTTTACCAAGTATTGTCTTTCTATTAACATGGTTTTTTCACACTTGTAGCTCCTCGTGGGGGGGCTTTTCTGCAGTCTATGCTGATATGGCCTCTATTGGAATGCCATCAGAGGAATAAAACCATCAATGGGGAAAAAAATCAGGATCTTTGGTATGGCTCTTTCAAGGAGGAGACTTTCATAAAGATTTTACAAGTGGCCATTTTAAATACTGAAATAACTATACTTGGTTAGCTTTAATTTACAGAGTTCAGGGGGCTCCAAGACACAAGGGGGGATTTTGGTATAGGCAAACAGGTCGACATTCTTAGTGTTTCCTGGATGCCTTATATCAGGAAAATTACAAAACCTTGTTGTTTGGAGTTGGTCTATGAGAGATCAGGTCCATCTGTGTGGAAAGTAACTCTTTAGATAGATCTGTACTTACAGCTAGTTCTTGATGAAAACTTAGATTTACTCTAAGTAAGTTAAACTGACAGACTTCTATTAAAATATTTCATGTGCCATAAGCTATTACTTATCACACTAGTGGGTTACTAAGGGCTGCAAAGGGACTACTAACACTCTTATCTTCCAGCCATGGCATAAGAGCTGAGTAAGGAGGGTTGGGCTTAGGACCAGTTATCACATGCTGTAGACAATTTGTAACCACAAAAAATGTACCCAGTAATGTGTATAAAACCTCTGCAGAGGTGTCCATTTCTGCTTTGATAGCCTCTACTGGAATGTCATCAGAACCAGCTTCTTTTCCTTCTGTTAAAAGCTTTATGTCTTTCTTTATTTCTTCCTTATTTGGTTTTTCACAGTTGACTTGTAGCTCCTCGATTGCTGGCTGGAAGTCAGGGGGATTTTGTGCATACAGTCTGTTGAGTTGAGTCTGTTTTGTGGAACAGTCTGTGAGAGAGAATAAATACCATCAGAATAGAAAAAAAGGATCTTTGGTCAAACTGCATTAGAAGGGAGATTTACAAAAGATTTACAAGTGCATCTATTAAATGTGAATAATCTTACTATTAGTTCCAGGACAAATATTTAACAGGTTCATCCTCAAGAACTTGAAGTCTTTGGGTAGAGAACAAACAGGTTCTAGACAAAGCAGTTCCTGTTTCCTGTGAACCGTTAATTTGTAGAACTGATACAATACCATTTTATTGGTTTATGTATTTATACAGATCAGAATGACAGATTGAGAATAAAAGTGGAACAAAGTCTGAAGTGGAAAGTAACTCTTTACATTAGATTTGTTGACTATGAAAAGGTATTTGGCAGTGAAGACAGAGAACCACTTTGGAAAATGATGAGGCAATATGGAGTCCCATTGAAGATTATTAACTTAATGAAGAAAACACATGAAGACTTAACATTTTTCACAAATGAAAACTAAAGAACTCAGGTGCAACAGGGATGCCTGTTGTTACCATTTCAATAATATATGCTACAGATTGGGTTGTGAAAACATCAACTTCAACCAATAGAAACCTATTAAACAGCTTCATGATCTAGATTTTACAGATGAGCTGTCCAAAAACTGTAATCACATGTATGACAGAATGAAAATACTTAATGAGAAGTGACAACAAGTTGGTCTGAAAATACACAGGGAGAAAATAAATATAATAAGAATAAATTCAGGAAATGATAAAAATATTGCTCTTGAAGAAACAACACAACAAGATGTAGAATCATACATACATACAGAAAGAAAAGTAAATCCATTACAAAAATAAGAACCTTTTACTGTCACGTCAGTCCTATTGTATGACTTGAAACACGTCAAGTCAGTCCTATTGTATGACTTGAAACACATCATGTCAGTCAAATTGTATGACTTGAAACACGGAGAACAACAACAATCAAAGAAGTTAAACTCTTTCTTAAAATGGATGCCGACATAGAATAGAAGGATTAAAGTGCTATGACAAGATCACTAATGTGGAACTGATGACATCTACCAGACAAGCATCAGTGAAACCAGAGATGAGAAGATGCTGGAGACTGACATGAAACACATTGAGAACTGATGACAACTACCAGACAAGCATTCGTGGACCGAGAGATGAGAAGATGCTGGAGATTGATAGGAAACACACTGAGAAAACCTGGTGACAACATTCCTAGAAGTCTAGAGGAAGGTCAAGGACACACATGGAGAAGAGAACTGGAGACAGACATGGAAAGAACTAGAGCTGATGGCACAAGACAAGGAAAGACTTGACAAAAGTTTGTTGAAAACCTCTGGTTCTAGGAGGTGGTTCATGACGTGATTAGAGAGACATAAAGTGTCTTTTGTTGACAGTCACATCATTATCTCATTAAAAATATATGTCAAATATAAGAGGACATGACATGTAGAATTTGTTGACAGTAACATCATTAGACAAAATATATGTCAAATATAAGAGGACATGACATGTAGAATTTGTTGACAGTAACATCATTAGACAAAATATATGTCAAATATAAGAGGACATGACATGTAGAATTTGTTGACAGTCACATCATTAGTTCATTCCAAATATATGTTAAATATAAGAGGACATGACATGTAGAATTTATTGACAGTCAATCCGTTAGTTCATTAAAAATATATGTCAAATATAAGAGGACATGATATGTAGAATTTGTTGACAGTCACATCATTAGTTCATTAAAAATATGTCAAATATAAGAGGACATGACATGTAGAATTCCTCAAGAGAGACAATGTCAAGAACCCTTTATTCTAGAGTCTGAATGAGACAACTGTGATCTCATTTTATCATTTCTCTTCTTACATTTTATAGATAAGATTATGAAAACAACAATATTAACCAACAGAAATGAAATTCAATATAAACTGACAATACAGCTTAATGATTGTCAGCAACCTTGGCCTTCTATCCCAAACCAAAGAAACCATATCAAAAAGCAAAAACAAGAATTTTCAATGCAAATGCCAAAGCAGTTCTATATGTCTCCAAAACATGAAAAATTACCCCCCCCCCCCCCCCCAGTAAATAAATAAGCACAAACACACATGTAAGAAGATATAAACTTTTTAAATGCTTACTACCAGCTCAACAGAAGAGAACAAGTAGACTCTGAACTGGCCACAACAGATTGAGATACATCTATTTAACACTGGCCACAACAGATTGAGATACATCTATTTAACACTGGCCACAACAGATTGAGATACATCTATTTAACACTGGCCACAACAGATTGAGATACATCTATTTAACACTGGCCACAACAGATTGAGATACATCTATTCAACACTGGCCACAACAGATTGAGATACCATCTATTCAACACTGGCCACAACAGATTGAGATACCATCTATTCAACACTGGCCACAACAGATTGAGATACCATCTATTCAACACTGGCCACAACAGATTGATACCATCTATTCAACACTGGCCACAACAGATTGAGATACCATCTATTCAACACTGGCCACAACAGATTGAGATACCATCTATTCAACACTGGCCACAACAGAATGAGATACCATCTATTCAACACTGGCCACAACAGATTGAGATACCATCTATTCAACACTGGCCACAACAGAATGAGATACCATCTATTCAACACTGGCCACAACAGATTGAGATACCATCTATTCAACACTGGCCACAACAGATTGAGATACCATCTATTCAACACTGGCCACAACAGAATGAGATACCATCTATTCAACACTGGCCACAACAGAATGAGATACCATCTATTCAACACTGGTCACAACAGATTGAGATACCATCTATTCAACACTGGCCACAACAGATTGAGATACCATCTATTTAACACTGGCTACAGCAGATTGAGATACCATCTATTCAACACTGGCCACAACAGATTGAGATACCATCTATTCAACACTGGCCACAGCAGATTGAGATACCATCTATTCAACAAGCTAAAGATAGGAACTACCAATCAGTGTAACTGTGGCACTGATAAAATGACTGCTGAACATTTGCTTCAAAGTTGCCTCTTATATTCGTACAGAGAAAGCGTGTATGGCCAACGCCAGCTCCTTTTGTGCAAAAGCTTACGGGGATTCAAATAGCCTCAAACTGATTACTACTTACTCTGAGAACATTCAAGTGAACGTCCGAGTGTGTACAAAGAAAAAGAAATAATTTTATTTCTGATTGCAGAAAAAAATAAAGATCATTGTGGTATGATATGATTGCTAATGTGGAACTGATTGAAACAACCAAACAAATATCAGTTGAAAAAATGACAAGGATATGGAAAGAAAATGAACAAAAAAATATACAGCAATGAGGGCTTAGCATTTCTGTTTAGTTAATTAAAAAAAGAAATCCCTTTCAATCTCTAATAACTTATAATTAAGATATATAGTATCTTTAGTTTTAGATTTAATTGTCTGCATAATTCACATGATCTTGCAAATTCATGTTTTCTGTTCAGATTTTAATCCAAGACATACAGATCAAATCTTTACACCAGTGAATAGAACAGAGAGGGCAGGGGTGGGTGGTCACCTCAGCACAGAAGGAGGGAGGTGCCAAAAAGTCAGGTTGTTTTTCTGTGAACGCATGTGTCCAACTAACATAATTTGTTTCTTTTCTTTCTCAGCAGATTCTCTCAATGTCATTTTTGACTTCAAATCCAAAGTATTCCTATTCTTCAGCTATATAATCACAACTAGTGTTAGTGAGCAGCTGCACATCCTCTCTAGACAGAAAACCTATACGCTACATATATTTTTCCCCAAAGCCCAAGTTGCACAAAAGCAACTCCATTTGTAGTTCAAGAGCAGAAGCTGTTAGTCATTTATGAAAGATTTGATGAACTGAAAGATCTACTTGAGAAGATCCATCAAGGAACATCAAAGGTTTGAAGTCTCTTAAGAGAGAACTTAACAAAATGATTACATTGTTTGCAAAGAAGTAGTTTTGAATGCAAAGACCAATGCAAAAAATAGGGCAGCACAATATTTATTAGACATCTACTTTTCACTGAGGATTCACACAGATCACCATTGACAATGAATAAGCACGATCATCTCACGCCATAATAATTCTTACACATAATGACGTGCTAAGCAATGACCTTTTGAGCACCACAAAGTTCCAAGATAAAGGACACTTTGTGGTGTGCAAAGAGGTGCAACAGATCAAAGCTGAAGGTTGATGCCCGTTGAACTATCAAAAAACTTCCAGCAGAAGATAAGATTGCGTGAGTGATAAGATGCATTCTAGACAGACTTCAGCAGGAAATGTCAATACCTTTCAGTCAACTGAAGCATACAAACATGGAATTTGAATTCATTCTCAACACTGAGACTTTTATCAAGACAGATAATGCTTAAGAGATCTGTCAGAAGTGCACTGACCTGGCAAGCTTTTATGTCACAGACATTGATGGCAAGATCCTGCTTTCTAAGATAAGCAATTGCAGGATGCTACTGCAGTCACGAACTGACTTTGTTCCAACAACTGCTGTGAGTTTACTTTAGTTTGTTGTGTCTTATGGAAATTATGTATTCCAAAAGTTACACATAGAACTGCATATTCTGTAATGATTTCTACTTCAGTAGCCAGTTGTGAGCATTTGTTTAGTACACTAAAGCTAATTCTTTTGTATTTATGAGTATCTATGGGACAGGAACATCTGAGTAATCTGGAACTTCTTAGTATTGAAAGAGAAAATCTTGAGAACATTCATTTTGGTAAAATAATTGATCAATTTGCAGGAATGAAGGTACTAATGATCGATATGTAGTTAAAAAGAAAAAAAATATGGACATATGTAGTGTACTGTTTATTAAGTCAAGGAAGATGAGGGGAACTGTAGTAAGATGTGGAGTACAATGGATGGTTACGAAAAAAAATAGAAAATAGATGATTCATTTTAGGAGGACAAAAGACAAAGAAGATAGCCACACGGTCTTTGTCAGGGAAAGGAAAACTTTCCTTTTCCGGGTCGCACGTCTGTTCGGTGCTGTGTTAGGACCCAGCTGCCTTTAGGGAAGTAACCAGGTTTTATTTTTATATCTAGCCTTTACTTTCTTTTCTTTCACTGATGAAGGCCTTGTGGCCGCAAAGTTTGCTATTTTCTTTGTCTTTTGTCCTCCTAAGATGAATCACCTAGTGTACTGTTTATCCTGGTTCCATTCTAGTCCTTGATCCTTCAAAGATCTTCTAATGTTGTCCTCCCAGCGGACTCTGGGTCGTCCTGGGGGTCTGGATCTTTGGCTCTTTGTTTCCCATGCTTGTGGTAGCTGATCTTCTCCCATTCTGCAGACATGGCCAAACCATCTTAGTTGGGACTGTTCTACTTGGGTCTGCAGAAGGTGGCATTTTAGTCTGGTTGCGGACCATGTCTCTTCTTGTTACTTCAACCACCTTCCTCAGATACCTCATTTCTAAGGTTTGGATCTGGCTTTTGTGGGTTGTAGTCATTGCCCATGACTCGCATCCATATGTCAAGACTGGGACATAGGTGGAGCGGTATACAGCCTTCTTCGTTTTCTTACCAACCTCTCTCTTGCTGAGGAATCCACGATTTATGTACTTAACCATTTCTGGTGTTATACCATCATGCTCTGCTGCTTTGCCCATCTTGATTTTCTCCAGTGCTGCCTTCAGTTCTTCCATCTTTATGTCATCTTCACCACCATTGGTTTTTTCTTCTGTGCTAGTGGTTATCATTTCTGATGCTTGACCTTGCTCACCATCAAGGAGTTCTAAGAAATATTCTTTCTATTACTTCCTTTTTGGCAGTAATTTGCCTTGCTTGTCTTTTATAAATTTGAGAAGGCATTGTTTTTCCTTCCTCATGTTCTTTAGGGTCTTATAGAACAATTTCTGGTTTTCTTGCACATCTTTTTCTAGCTTTTCTCCAAATTCTTCCCAGGAAGTCTGTTTTGCTGCTAGCACCTTGTTCTTTGCTTCTGTTCTGAGTATCACATATTCTCTATATTTCTCTATTTGTCCTGCTGTGTTTTTAGCTCTTAAGTATTGTTTCCATGCCATTTTCTTCCCTCCACCATGCAAAAGCACAACAGGCCAATCATCTGTTTGTCTTAAACTATGATTACAAGTAATATAAGAGAGAAAACTGGACTGATTCTAAAGGCGACGAACTGGAACGGACTACGACTTACGGAACTTGGAACACAAGAAGTATAAATGGGAAAGAAGAGGAGCTGATGGAAGAGATGAGGAAAGCAAAACTAGAAATCCTGGCTATTACCAAAACAAAGAAAAAGGGACAAGGAGTCATGGCAACACTTTGCTATACAGTGGTGTACCCACATCTGAAAGAGCTAAAGGGGGCATGGGTTGCATTGTGGCCAAAAACCAGAAAGATAGTATCAAGGGATGGAACTTTGTCTTGGTGCGCATTATGGTTGTAAAACTAAAAGAAGGAGAAACCATAGTCAACCTGGTCATAGTGTATGGGCCAAATGAGGATGAGAGAGCAGAGGTCAAGATAGAATTCTTCGAGCTGCTTCAAAGGACAGTGGATGACTGCCAAGATGAAATTATCATGCTCGGAGATTTCAATGCCAGAGTTGGAAATGACCATGCTAGATGGGGTGGAGTTATCGGAAGATATGGAGAAGATACTCTCAATGACAATGGAAAGCGACTCCTCAGTTTCTGCAGTGAGCAGAATCTGATCATTACCAACACAAAGTTCCCCCATAAGCGCATACATGCATACACTAGGTGTGAACCAACAAAGAATGAGAAGTCAGTGATCGACTATGCCATTGTTAGGAGGAGTTCATTCAAATATGTCTGGGATGCTAGAGTCTGGAGGGGGCCAGAGATTGGAAGTGATCACTACCTGCTTGCAATCAAAAGAACAACTGTAAGAGTTGCTCAGCCTAGGAACTGCCCAGCACTACGCAAGAAACCAAGTAAACGAACGGAAGAAATGAGCATTAAGACCTACAAGCTGAAAGAGCCAGAAATTAAGACCAGATATCAGGGGCTTATTGCTACAGTGGTGAGAAACACAGAAGAACTACCTGATGACTTGGAAACCCTGTGGCTTAAATTCAAGGACATTATAAAGACAGCTGCTGCAGAAGCATGTGGTGAAGTCCTACTTGGGAACAAGAGAAAGAGGACACCTTGTTGGACAGAAGAAGTCAAAGAGAAAATAAGAGAGAAGAAAATGGCATGGAAACAATACTTAGGAGCTAAAAACACAGCAGGACAGATAGAGAAATATAGAGAATATGTGATACTCAGAACAGAAGCAAAGAACTAGGTGCTAGCAGCAAAACAGAAGTCCTGGGAAGAATTTGGAGAAAAGCTAGAAAAGGATGTGCAAGAAAACCAGAAATTAATCTATAAGACCCTAAAGAACATGAGGAAGGAAAAACAATGCCCTCTTAAATTTATAAAGGACAAGCAAGGCAAATTGCTTACTGCCCCAAAGGAAGTAATGGAAAGATGGAAAGAATATTTCTCAGAACTCCTTGATGGTGAGCAAGGTCAAACATCAGAAATGATAACCACTAGCACAGAAGAGAAAACCAATGGTGGTGAAGATGACATAAAGATGGAAGAACTAAAGGCAGCACTGGAGAAAATCAAGATGGGCAAAGCAGCAGGGCATGATGGTATAACACCAGAAATGGTTAAGTACATGGGAGCATCAGGTGACCTATTACTTCTAAGGGTCCTACAGGCAGCATGGTGCAACAAGGCCATACCAAAGGATTGGGAGATTGCCATCATAACACCGATTTTCAAAAAGGGTGACAATCAACAATGTGGAAACCACAGAGGCATATCCCTTCTCAGTGTCCCTGGTAAAATCTACTCTAGAATCCTAGAGCAGAGACTCCGATGCCTAGCTGAGCCACAATTGGATGAAACCCAGTGTGTATTCCGAGCAAACCGAAGTACTCAAGACCTAATCTTCACACTCAGGCAGCTGAGTGAAAAGGCCCTTGAGTACAAGAGTGAGATCCATCTTTGTTTCATAGATCTGGAAAAGGCATTTGACAGGGTCCCCTGGAGCAAACTTTGGGACTGTTTGGCAAGGAAGAACATTCCAGCACCTCTGATTCATGCTATACAGAGCTTCTACAAGTCTTGCAGAAATTATGTGAGGACAGCAAACTATAAGTCAGAAGAGTTCAGGACCACCACTGGTGTAAGACAAGGCGATATCCTGTCACCTTATCTTTTCATACTCCTCATGGACGATGTCATCAAGGCATGTAAGGAGAGAACAAGAAAGTATTCAGTGGGGTACTGGAAGATGAGACAGGTCTATATTTCAGACCTAGCATTTGCTGATGATGTTGTCCTGATTGCTAAATCAGAGACACATCTCCAATCCAACCTGCAAGTCTGGAAGGAAGAGCTGGAGAAGAGAGGGATGGTCATAAGCAGCTCTAAAACAAAATCCATGATGATATCACGAGAAGAAAGAAAACATCAGATTAAGTTGGGAGAACAGGTCCTGGAGCAGGTCGACCACTTTAAATATCTCGGAGCTATTATAGACTGAAAGGGAGGCATCAAAGAAGAGTTGGCCACTCGAAAAGCAGTGGCTGGAAGACTTTTTCAGGCCATAAATCGAGGATTCCTCAGCAAGAAAGATGTTGGTAAGAAAACGAAGATGGCTGTATACCGCTCCACCTATGTCCCAGTCTTGACATATGGATGCGAGTCATGGGCAATGGCTACAACCCACAAAAGCCAGATCTAAACCTCAGAAATGAGGTATCTGAGGTAGGTGGTTGAAGTAACAAGAGACATGGTCCGCAACCAGACAATACGTCAAGGCCTAAAAACCCACCCGCTGCAGACCCAAATAGAACAGTCCCAACTAAGATGGTTTGGCCATGTCTGCAGAATGGGAGAAGATCGGCTACCATGACAAGCATGGGAAACAAAGAGCCAGGGATCCAGACCTCCAGGATGACCCAGAGTCCGCTGGGAGGACAACATTAGACAATCTTTGAAGGACCGAGGACTAGAATGGAACCAGGCCAGGAAGAAGACATCTGATAGAATGGTCTGGCGCTCTCTCTTCCAAACCTCTACATCTCACGGTAGAAGGGGAACGACTAAGTAAGTAAGTAAGTATTTAGGGTAGAAACCCTAAAAAATAATGATGTTTATGGTGGATGTGTACAAATAACACTTATTATGTTACGTATGTGTTGATAGTTGTAACATATTGAGCACAGGTTACATTTATGTTAAAACGTTGTAAAGCATTACTGAGTAAATTGTCCCCAGCAGGATATACAGATGTGGAACTGGTCCTCGTACTCTCTCCCTCTGCAGGAACATGACCATCTTCCTCACCTTCACTTTCTATCTTCACTGTGTGTCCCTGAAAACAACATATTGAACATATTCAAGTTTGAAACAAATCATTTGAGTCTTAAATAATTAAAATATTGCCTCAGTTTGACAACTACATAATACATTTTTATGTATTTAAATTTATTTCTTTTCTCAGCCACTGTTCCTGATGAAGATTATACATTACATTGACATATGCTTCATTGTAAAAGAAAAAAAAGAAAAGAACCTAGCAATAAGTAATAAAATGGACAATATTTTAACAGATTTCTCAGTTTAACTGCCTTAGGCTGTATAAAAATTTGTTATCAAGAATTGAAAAGAAAACTCACTTTAAAATCTGTACTGATGTCCTGTTTTATTTTTTGATCCAGGAATGGGATCTTCTGTTCCATATTTTTTTGCAATCTGAGAAGAAAAATGAATTATGTGTTGTCGCAGCTCTGGTGAGGTTGAGTGTAAAAGATGAAGTTTGGTGATAAAGAATTAGGCTCTCAAAGAAAATGGCTCATTGAATGAGGACCTACTTAAGATAGTGAAGAAGAGTAGGGATTTTGAGCACCCACAGTTCGAGTGCTTAACTCGAAGAAATTCTGAGAATGAACCCAGGTTCCCTAGCGACAGTTTCTTCTCTGTATCTTGATAAAGATTATTAAAGATAGCCCCCCACCCCCTAACTATATAGGAAGAATTGTTAATAGACGTACAAAACGACAGCATGTGAAGAACTTGACCACGAGAGCAGTAAGTATACGACACTAAATGCTTCCCTTTATTGTACAACAATTAAGTAAAGTAGAACAGGTAAAATGAATAATACAAAGCACATAAACAAATAGTGATGATATAATACTTAACTAAGTTCTGGAGTAGGCCCACTCTTAACTAACTAAATTAATGTGTGTGTGTGTGTGTCTAGTGTTCCTTCTGATAAATGTTAGGAGCTCGGTTGCATGCTGGTTGGAATTCCACGTAATGTGACGACCAGTGTCCTATTGTTCCATTTACTGGTACAATGTTACAAGCTGAAACAGCTCCACATATATTATCAGACTTGAGTGTGGCATTGGTGTGATATGTAGATCTACCCAGGTACTGAGGAGAAATGTGTATGCATCCACTGAGGGATACCACTGTAAGTATTAATGTTGCCGTACAGGATTGTTGGTCACCTTTATGATGTATCAATGCCGTCACGATGACTTCCAGAATTTGACTATATACCCTGTACTGTCATTACTAGGTTGGGACACCACTCTAATAAGCACTTCAGTAGATGGCCAAGTACCAGATCCTGTTGACTGAAGTTTCAGACAAGTGCCTAGGTCAGGAGACGAAGCTCTACCTTTCTGCACATAGAGCAGCCTCATAAGTATTGTAATAAAAAATACTATAAATTTCCCACTCATTCTAGCACGCTTTCTTCTAAGCTAGGAATACCAGCCATCCACCTTTCATTCGCACATAGGATTGCTGCATCAACGCACATTAATCTATGTGGGTATAGCCAACCTTCTGGGCTGATAGTGTTGCCAATGGCAGAGTACTGATGGTAGTAGGCCTAATGATTTTTTTTTTAAAGTACACGAGTCATTAAATTAAAAATTCTGGACATTGTTGTAAACGGCAGAGTACTGATGGTAGTAAAGATGGTTTAAAACCACATGGGTCATTAAATGAAATGTAAAATACTGTCCCTCAATACTTCAAATCTGACATCACCGGTGTCAATACCTTGTCGAGGTATGGCGGCTTGCGTACCCTGATTACCCCCAGAGCTATGCCAGTGGGAGTTTTACTCCTGGAAGGTTATACCAAGCTGGACAGGTTTGCGCGGGCAGGGGTCAGATGAAAGCAGACACCCTGGTCCTCAAGGTTGGTGGTTTTAGCATAGGGCTGACACCCCTGTCTATGTAAAAAAAATTGAAGTTACGGAAACAACAACGAATAAACAAACTTGCTGCGGGACGGACATCCAGAGTCTGAGGCTCGTATGACTGTCAGTGGTGAAAGCCGAAAGGAAGCCACTGACATGAGAACGGACATCCTGACTGCAAAACATGATACAAGAATAGGATTTTGGAATGTCAGGACAATGAATGAGACGGGTAAACTAAAACAGGTCACAGCAAAAATGAGAAACTATAGGTTACACATTCTAGGGATAAGTGAGAGCAGATGGACAGGGGCAGGAAAAGTTAAAACAGCAACAGGAGAAACAGTACTTTACTCTGGAAGAGAGGATGGACAGCACAATGAAGATGTAGCCATTATTCTACAGAAAGGAATAGAAAGGACATTACTGGAATGGAAATTCATCAACAACCAGGGTTCGTAGAGACCTTGAATAACCTTGAAAAACGAAAAAAAAAAATTCCAGGCCTTGAAAAGCCTGGAAAAATGGCTAAAAGCCTTGAATTTTCCGCGTCGGACCTGGAAAAAAAGTACAAATCGGAAGTCTTACGCTTTTCGTCCATTTTTATGTTATTGATGGTATTTTTCGTTAAACTTCAGTTACCGTATAATTTTTACTTCCCTTTGCGCACTAAATCCATTTCCAGACGTTTTCGGGAGTTTGCGTTTTCGGAGGTTTGCGTTTATGACGTGAACGCACACATTTATATTTAGCGCTAGGCCTAGCGTCTCTGCGTCTGTTCATTCGAATGAAACATCGCCACCTTTTAAAGTTGAGACTTTGACATTTTGACAGCATCCTTCACTCTTCAATTTATTATTTAGAAACATGCCTGGTTGTAACTTTCAGCATAAATGGCTAGAAATGCCAAGTTATAAAACATGGATAGCGCCTGGAAAAACTGCAAATTACGCAAGTTGCACCATGTGTAAAAAAGAAATATGTTTGACCAGCATGGGAGAAAGTGCAGTAAAGTCACATGTTACTGGAAAAAAACAACAACAACTTGTCTCTGCACATTCAAGTTGTTTTAAATCGTTCATTTCGACTGAGGTAAGTAATAAATTTATTTATCTCATTTATAAAACATATTTTAAAAAGTCCAATTTATAGATAGGCCTACTGTATTTGCATCTTTAATTTACAATATATTTAGGCTACAGTTTTATTTTTAACCATGGCCAAAATTATAGGCCTAGTGTTTGAATGAAATTTCTTAGTTTACAACTGTTTACGGGAACATCTTTGACACAGTTTAAGATTGTCAGGAATAGAAATTGATGGCGATTCCATATCCTATACCCTGTTATCAGACCCATGTCCCACTGTTCATTCTTTGGAAATAAATATATTTTGAATGCTTTTTTTCTTAATGACATCCTAAAGAGACATATCTCGTTCAACTTCTGAAGGGTTAGGGGCCTATAATTAGGATAGGCCTACATGTTTTCAATTCCAGATAACATGAATAACCGCTGATTCATGAAAGTGCCATCACTTCTGTTAAATCACTGTAGGGCCTAATTAGGATGCATGAAAATTAGCCTACCAAATTTGTGCATAGTATAGGCCTATGTTATTTTAAAAATAAATAGGTAAATAAGTAAAATTAAATAAAATTTTTAAAAATATCTAAACAAACAAACGAGATAAAACAAAACAAAACCCAACAAAAACACCAAACAAAGATAGTAAAGATGGGGGGCGGGAGCGGGGGGGGGGGGGAGGGGGAGGGGGGGGGGGGGGGGGTAAAGACTTGCTGTTTCCAGTTAGATATTTAATTGGTTTTCACATATCCTATAAGAATATCATCATACCTTCACCCTCCCAATTACTATATATTATATTTTCTTGTTCTGGTTAAATATTGTTTGACTTTATTATTCATGCGTTTAGAACTTTGACTTGGTAAATATACATAGCTTAGGCCTACTCATAAGTTATTTGTGTGTTCCTTTTTTTTTTTTTAAAACAGAAAAGAACACAACCCCAAGGAGCAGTTTTTCCCTCAGAAATATCAAAACCATCTAACACTACTCCCTCGGACACGTCAAAATCGTCTAACACTACTAGGAGACCTACAGATGTGACATCATTTGTGACCAAGGAAGAAACTCTCAGAGCTAAGATTATTTGGACTCTTTTTTCAGTGAAAAGTCACCATAGTTTTAATTCAAATACAGGAATTAATAAAATTTTTCAAAAAATGTTTCCTGATAGTTCTATTGCCAGACTGTTTGGTCTATCTGAAAGGAAAACTTTCTACCTGGCCTCTTTTGGACTGGCTCCATATTTCACCTCACTTCTTGAGAGCCAGCTTAGCAAGAACAGTTACATTGTTCTGTTTGATGAAAGCATGAACAAATCAATGCAGCGAAAGCAAATGGATTTCCATGTTCGTTTCTGGGATGTGAATGTGATAAAAACACATTATCTAACATCAAAGTTTCTTGGACATGCTAGAGCTCTTGATATGCAGACTGCATTTGATGATGCATGCTCATCATTAAATTTAGGACATTTGCTCCAACTGTCCATGGATGGGCCTAATGTAAATTGGTCTTTTCATGACAAAATTAATGTGCTACTGAACCAGAACTATGGCATAGAACTACTGAATGTTGGAAGCTGTGGGCTGCACAAAGTTCATGGTGCCACAACTGAATATATGTCCATTGATTTGAAGGTTGTGTTGGGGCAACTTTCAGGGTTGTCAAAGATCTTCTTGATGGATAGGCAACATGGGACATATTCTCTTCTGTTGTAGTTTTTACTCAGCCTTCACCTTTATTTCAAGACCTGAAATTCAGATTGGTGCATTTGGAACAGTAGCTGAAAATAGGAAGCATTTTCCTGTAGCACTGAAGAAAAAACAACTCAAATTGAAAAAGACAAATCATCCTGTGTTTTGTGCGACAGAAGATAAGGCATGCCGACAGTCACCTGGCATGATACAAACAGATTTAATCTTATATCTACTGTTCACTCCAATGATAATATAAACAAGAAACTGCCCTGGTCAATGGGCACATAACCTACAACACTGCCAACTCTACAAAAAAAGATCAAAGCAAAGATCAGGATGTCAGTATAACTCTTATTGAACCTGCTATTCTTCGACGCAATGTGACACCATCAAAACCACAGGTCACAACAACACGACTTACTGAGCACCACTTCATTGATAAATATGAAAGGGCAAGGTACAAACCAGACTGTAAAGTGTGTAAGGCTGCAGGGAACAGAAACCAGACTTGCATGTACTGCCCAGATTGCAATGTACTTCTATGCCTGATACCCCGCTTCAAGTTATACCACACAGTCAAGGATTATCAACGATCCAGACAAAGACTCTTGCAGAGACCTACAGCTACAACTTCAACCCCAGTTAATGAAAAAAGCAGCTCAGACTACAACTAGAGATACGTAACTACTCAAACATTTAAAAACGCTCATTGTCAGATGCCACAGGTGCAGAATACATTCAAAAAAGACGAACACGAAAAATACATTTTTTTTTGGCATTTTATTCACAATTTTATTAGCCTTTTATGTTGATATACATGGTTAATCGTTAAATCAATACATCAATCAAGCTTATTTTATTCATTACCATCCATGTCACTAACACTTTATTGCGCTGACGTTGAACAAATTCACTAAAAACTTGGAAAAGATGTCTGTTTTTCAATGTTATGAATTTAAAAAAAAAAAAAACTGTTCTTTTTAAAGAAATCTGCAAACACCATTGGTAATGGGAGATGGTAATGCTCCGGATTGCTGGTCAGCAAAGTGATAATTATATCTGAGACAATTAGATGAGGAAAATATTAGAGTTTCCCATCCTTGAAAATTACGTGCTGGACCTGGAAAAACCCTGGAAAATGCTTGAAGAAATTTGCTATGAACCCTGAACAACAGACTGATAAGATTAAGACTGAGAGGTAGATTCACCAATACTACAATAATACAATGCTACGCACCAACGAATGACAGCGATGAAGAGGTCAAGGATGAATTCTATCAATAAATGCAGAAAGAAATGGAAGACACACCTAGATATGTACTTATTATAGTAATGGGAGACCTCAATGCGAAAGTTGGTACACACAATACATATAATGAAAGAGTAATGGGACAATGCGGCAGCGGAACAGCAAACAAAAATGGGGATAAATTAATAAGTTTCTGTAGTATTAACAACCTGGTCATTGGAGGAACACTTTTCCCACATAAAGAAATTCACAAATTAACATGGGAATCACCAAATGGTCGGGACAGAAACCAGATAGATCATATCATGATTAAAGGTAGATGGAGACATGCATCACAGGATGTGAAGGTAAGAAGAGGTGCAGATGTGGGAAGTGATCACCATTTAGTAGTAGCAAAACTGAAAGTGAAACTAAGAATGGCTGGACCAACTGTAACTGCACAGAAAAGGTTTGACATCAGCAAATTGAAGGACCCCCTTACCAGAAAAGCTTTTGCGGCTGACATAAAGAAACGATATCAATCTGCCAAAAGTCAGGAAAAGACATTGACTGATGATATAGACTAGAAATTCAACACCATTTCAACCATATATAAGGAAAGCAGCAAATCATGCTTGGGATTCCAGGAAAGGAAGAAGCAAGACTGGATAACACCAGAAACATTAAACACCATAACACTGAGAAAGGAAATGAAAAGAAAGAAAACAGAAGCGAAGTCCCCCAGGTTAAAGCAACTATATAGTGAACAGTACAGTCAGCTGGACAAGGAAGTTAAACGCCAAACCTGAGCCAACAAAAGGAATTTCCTAGATGATCTTGCAAGACAGGCAGCACTGAGAAATGAACAAAGCACAGTATACAAAATAACTAAATTCATCAGTGGAAAAGGAGGTGCAAACAATATTACATTAGTAAGAGATAAGAAAGGAAATCTCATCACGACAGCAGAGGGACAGGAAACAAGATGGGCAGAGCACTTCAGAGAAACTCTGAACAAGGAACCACCAGAGACACAATTGAATGTTCCTGAGGCTGAAAACAATCTATATGTAAATACAGACATTCCACGAAAAGAAGAAATCATCACAGCAATCAAAGGGTTTGTCGTAGATTTTTGATAGGAGAATTAAGACTTGTGTTGGTCCCTTCTGAATAGGTTGGAATGAGTGATAGTCACAGTGTGAGATAGAAATACAAAATAGATTTCCACGAGTGAGGTGGTGGAATAGTGATAGAGGCTGTCTCTGAGAGCGGGAAATCTCTCTCTCTCTCTCTCACCTACCTTCTATGACAGATCTAAAGTAGTCAGACAGTCTAACACATATACATTAAATATATCTATATCCACTCATGTGCACGCACATTCAAGTGACGACAGGTAGACCCACAGACGCGGGAAACTATAACAAATGATTATATAGATATTTAGAACGAGCTGACCAACATGCTGCTTAATTTATTGGTAAGTTTATTTATCAGAGTAAACTTACGTCACAACATGTAAAATTTCATCAAAAAGGCATATACACAAAGTCATAAACAAATCAAGGAATGCTACAAGAACTGATAGACCCACCGTTATGATCTTCCCTCGATGGATAGCCCACAGTCCCGTTAGGAGAAAGATGATAACACAAAGAGAGTCCCAGATACATATGATTGAGTCTAAGAGTTTTCCCCGTTTAAGGTATGAACAGACCTGATACTATAATCTAGTTTAAGGGAAAATATTGTTAGCACAAAAAAACTAACTTGCATGAAGAAAGTTATGACAGCAAATAGGTGCCAAAATTACAACGGTAAAATAACACTCAGACCTGCGTTCCCTCTTATTCATTCAACCGTGGCCACTTGTGCACATTTATACTTACAGCTTTGATCGCTGCCTCTGGGAACATAATAAATTCTAGGACCTTCACACAGACCCGTAAATGCAGTCTCGACCAAGAAATCCCCAGTTCCAACAAGACGTACTGAATTTCTCTGTCTCAGGGAACAATTCCTTGGGTGTTCTTATTTTTCAGATGTCTGTTAAGTCACATAAAATTTGTCCAAGCACGAAAGTTAGCAGAGCACAGTGTCACTAGCTTAGGTTTCGAGAATTAAGGAATGTCAGATCGGTGTCTACTTTCAGGAAGGTACTATATTTGGTCACCACAATACTAGTCAAAACTCTGTCGGGATGTACTGATATTTTGCTTGACACAGCGGGCTGATCTGTACTTAAGTGTTATTCTGGAAGAATTAATTCTGGCGCGAAGGCCTTTTTCTTCATTTAACTGTTATAGTTCAGGTAATAAAAGTGCTTAAGTTCTTTACAGATAATGTTCATGTACTAGAACGCTGGCAAAGTTTGGGTACCACAGTATTCACTGAATAAAGAAATATACATATGAAATATTTTACATATTATGTACTCAATATAACTTACATTTTTAAACTGCAAGCGTACCGCTTGACTTATCATTTAACGCGTCCCGTGAAGTAAGTTATATTTAAAAAATCATCAATCCTCATGAATACGTGCGTATTCCGTCAACCCTCACGAGGCTTCTAGCATTATAAGTTAGTTTAGAAAATAATTTCTTCTTCGTCTGATTATTTAGCAGTAAAATTTAATTCATTACAGCTACATTGTTGTTTAAGCTAGAAATTATAATTTATTCTGCTTTCCACTGAAACATGTCACTAGAAAAATAATACAGACTATATAAATTTTCCTCTCTGTACCAAATCTAACTAGTGAAATAAATTAAGCGATTTAACACTTTAACACTTCACAAAATACTAGAATATAATATATATAATATTTACCTCACACAGAACTACAGGTAGTCGCACAACTTAAGAATTATATGCTTATATTTATGGAAGTCTAGAAGTTCGACAAATTGTGGAAACAAACTGAGAAACTTTGCTATACATCTTATACTGTTCCGAGCAACCTGTCTACTGCGAATTTAGGAACGAGAATGAAAATCTAGTTCAGACTCTGGTTATATCTATTACCAGACAAAGAGGTAAACGTTAATTTCGCCAAACTGAAATAATCCCCCTTTCCGTCTATAACACGTAACTGTCATAAACTGCCACTTTCTGACCTAGAGGGCGCATGTCAGTTGCGAATCTCAGACGGCTAGTCTCCAATACACCGGCAGTTTTCACACTTCACGCTGACCATGGCCCACAATGAGGGTCATGTCAGGTGGGATTTCCAGACAAACTGCGCCAAGGAGACGTCATTTATCGCGCCTTTCTGAGCATTCAGCCGACACCACTCGTTGTGGCAAATGAAAATGCAGACAAATTTGTCACCTATATGTCTGGTGAAAACGAATATTCACTGTGTATTTCGTCAATCTGCAGCGATTGACCAAATGCATTCACACGCCAAATCATCTGGTCCTACGTCTGAGTATGAACCATAATCGCACCTCTCGTGAAACTGTGCGAATGACTTCTACGTAATCAAGTTACTCGTTTTATCAGCAATGAAATGCGTTTCTAAATGAGAAACGAAACTTGCGAAAGTGAGAATGGGAAAAATAGTAATGTATATAGTCGCAAACGAACGAGTGCGAAACAACACAGGAAAAAGAATAAGAGCGATAATAAAAATAGAGGATACGGGTGAAAGAAAAGAAGAGGAAAATATAGGCAATTTATAGATCATAAATGTCTACGTGACAGGGTTAAAGAACGGAAAAGCTCCTGGCCATGATAACTTACATGCAGAGCTATTAAGACAGACCCTGAGCTAGCAGCAGAACTATTAGAACCACTATTTGCACAAGTCTGGAAAATGGGGACAACACCATCAGAGTGGAACAAAGGAATAATTGTCAAATTGCCCAAGAAGGGAGATCTTGCAGACTGCAATAATTGGAGAGGAATCACTCTTCTCTCAGTTCCCAGCAAAATACTAGGCAGGATAATTATACAGAGAATTTCAAAAGCAGTAGGCCACAAACTGAGGAAAGAACAAGTGGGATTTAGAAAGAACAGAAGATGTGTAGATCATATATTCACTCTCAGGAACATTATAGAGCAGTGCTCAGAATGGCAAAGACGATTGTACATTAATTTAGTTGATTTTGAAAAGGCTTTTGACAGCATACATAGGGACAGTTTATAGAAAAATACTGAGGGCTTATGGAATTCCAAGCTGCATAGTGTCAATTATAAAAAGCCTCTATGCCAAATTTACGTGTAGTGTTGGGCAGAGCAACCTAATATTTGATGTGAAGACAGGATATGACAGGGATGCCCCTTATCAACCACTCTATTGTTAACAGCCATAGACTGGGTGATGCGCCAGACAACAGAGGGCAGTCCAAGAGGAATAAGATGGACTACACTTTCTACATTGGAAGATCTGGAATATGCAGATGACATTGCACTACTAGCACATTCACATCCAGGAAAAAAAGGATAGACTTAATAAATTTAGCCAGCAGGTGGACTTGAACATCAATTTAAAGAAGTCAGAGGTCATTACGCTCAATGTGAGCAACCCTGAGCCCATATCAGTAAGGAATCAGCAACTGGTACAGACAGACACCTTCACATACCTAGGATGCATAGTAACACCAGACGGTGGGGCAGGCAAAGACATCAACATCAGAATGAATAAGGCAAGAACAGCCTTTTTTTAGCCTAAACAACATCTGGAAGTCCTCTCAATACAGCACAAGCACAAAGTTAAGATTATATCAGAGCTGTGTGCTTTCTGTGCTTCTCTATGGTGCGGAATGCTGGAGAGTTACAGAGAAGGAAATGTCGAAATTGTCCTCTTTTCACACAACATGCCAAAGAAAAATTCACCGAATCTTTTGGCCGAATACCATCACTAACCAAGATAGGACATGCACACCATCATAGATGGCAGACGCTGGAGCTGGGTTGGCCATGTCCTCAGAAGAGACCCCGATGCCATCACAAGAACAGCTAGGCTATGCTTTGGACCCCTGAAGGAAAACGAAAGAGAGGCCGACCAAAAACAACCTGGCGTATGACTGTGGAGGCTGAGATGCAAAGAATGAACCAGCGCTGGGGCACTGTACGAAGGATGGCCACCGACCGAGCAAAGTGGAATCACTTTGTTGTTGCCCTACAAGACGCCACTAGGCGTGATTGCCACTGACTGCTTTGACGGTCGGCGGCTAAGGATCAAAGAAGAAGAAGAATACTTCAAACAACTTGCTTTCCGTAAATAAAACGATTACTCAAATATTATGTACATATTATATGCAGTAAATAAAATGTCCCACTAACCTTCTGCAATGGAATTTTGCACGAGCGATCGAGATTTTTTCCGTGTCAGGGTTGCCAGATCGAAATTTAGATTTAAAGCCAAACAATACTAGAAAAAAGCCAAAAAAAGCCAAACACATTTTAATATATTTTTCATACTCACATCACATGAAAAGCTCCAGATCCAGGTCATTACTATCCTCCCCACTGGAATGAGTGGAACACACGGCATAAACCTTGTCTGATGTGAAGTTTTTTAGCATTTCTGGAGATGCAGTGAAGTCTTTGCAACATTTGCTTGAAAGCAATAGTTCTGCCCTGATTCTCACAATTGCATCAAGAAGATTCAGCTGCATTCTGTTTCTTGCCTTCGTTTTAACGAAGGATACAAGAGAAAATATCCTCTCAACTACAGCATTACTGACAGGGGTAATTATGTCAAGTAAGGGCAAAGGTGACGAGCTCTTTAAATGCCTGCTGCTGAAGTACACCAATCCAAAACTGTTCAGTGTCTACAGGGAGTCCATCTTTCTTAAATGGAGCTTCTTCTTTCCAATCGACAAAAGGCATTTGTCTGTATTGTTCTTCAGTTTTGCTGACGTTGTTTCCTGCATGGTGTATAAGGGGTAACTCGGAAAACATAGGCCTTGAAATTTGATTTAAAATTATCACAGGGCTCAATTTTGATAAACTTTCAAATGTATCTGTCGCCGACGGAAATCTACATGTAACTTGACTGAGAGCTTCTTCTAGCATAGACATACATCTTTCTTTGACATTTTTTATTTCTAGATCAGCCTCAGCATTGTTGTTCTGCTGTAGGAACTTATTACATGCTGTTACGAATTTTACACCAAAATCAACTTGATGAATATTTTTTTTTCCTTTCTTTTGGCATCATACAGTCTGTTCTGAAGACTCTTCTGGTGTAAGAACATTTGTTGGTACAATTCATGAGGATCAGCTTTGGTTTGCTGAAAAAGGCTGTTCAGTCTTTCAAATTCTAGCACAAGAGGTGTTGCAAACTCAAAGAACAAGTAGTTTTTGTAGTCTGACAACATTTCCTTTAGAAGTCTTGCTTTGAATGTTGTATCAAACTGTGATTGGGCTAGTTCAGCAGAAGTGAAATAAGCCTTTAGCTCTTCCCAGTTCATCAAAATATTAAACATAACCTTTCCACGCACAAGCCACCGCGTAAATGAAGGTTTTTCAAAGGGAAGGGAGGCAGTTCGGGTTGGCTTAAATTCTATAGCTGTGTTCATCACTGTAAACAATTCTTTGTATGCTTCTCGTCTTAATTCACTATGGCGAAACCAATTGGGTATTTCTGACAGTAAAAATCCAATATTTTATGGTAGCTTGGATACTGCATATTGAATGCACAGTGCCAGTGAATGACAGATACATTTGAGTTGCACACAAAAAGGAGATACAGCTTTTAGTCTAGACCACACAGAGTTGTTGCACCCAACCATGTTTGATGCACCATCCGTTGCAAAACCAATGCAATTTGCAAGACTCTGGCCACATCTTTTTATTTCCTCGTCAATCAAATTGAATATCTTTTCTCCTGTAGCCTCTTGCACCGGAATTAAACCTATAAATCCAGTAACAATTTCCTTTCTCCTATCACACAAAAATCTAACTAACATGCACAAGTGTTTTTGTGTTGAAATGTCAGTAGATTCATCTAAAATGATGGCAAATTTCTTGTTCTGAAGGTCATCAATGAGATCAGTTTTCAGTGCATGCGAAATGATGTTCTTGACTAAGCATGCGCATTTACTTCTGTGTAACTTTATGTGCTCCAGTGTACTCCCATGCCCATGTGCTATCATGATTTCACTCAGGTGGTCAACTGTACGTATCGCACAATGGCACGTCATGCTTACAGCAATTTGCAGCTCTACTGCCTTAACTTTATCCGTATCTTGTCTATGAGTTTTTCTTACATTAAGTTGCGTCTGGCCTTGTAATGGAGTTCTCCGCTTGTGTTTCTCCGATTTTTCATGATTTGAGAGGTTGCTAATTCTTGGTAAAATGTTGCAGTGGCACAATTTACAATAAGCTGCATCCGACCCATCAGCAGCCTTTTGGACCCATACAAATGTTTCTTCCCATTTGCTTTTGTACTTACGATTGCTATTGTAACAAACTTTCCATTTATTTGACATGGCCATGGCTGTTGATAATAAATGATTTATAAAAACAGCCGAAGGCGTCACAGTTTTGCCACAAAACGTTATTGCATATAGAAAGTACACTTCACGGCAGATTAGTATGATTTCTGAAATCTGGCTAAAAAAAAGCCAATATGGCAACCCTGTTCGGAGGACCAGAAAAACTGATATGCCCGCCGGGCGTCGGTTCCGGTTGGCGCATTTTTGCCCAGATTCTTGGAGCAGAAATATTGCCAATGACCAAAAAACATTTCTGTTAAAGGAAAATGCTTTCGAAAATTTATGTTAAAGGAAAATTTGTTGTAATTTTCGTGCAGATAATTTTAGCATGTAAATAAGCCAGGAAAAAGCCAAAAAGCCAAATGAATTTTCTAACGCCAATCACATTTTTATAAAGCCAGATTTCTGAAATCTGGCTTTAAAAAAGCCAATATGGCAACCCTGTTCCGTGCCTGGTAACCAGTGTTGCCACTCAAGTTCTAGAGAAGGCAGTGCAACAGACAATAGAAATGGCAGACAGATGACTACACATCATAGACCAAAGCAGACTCCTGGGAAAGTTCAAACTGTAGTGCCTCCAGTTCATGTTAATACCGAAGTTGCTGTGGCCACTGCTTATATATGAAATAAGCACAAGTACAGTGGAAGCTATAGAGCAGAAGGTCAACAAGTTCATGAGAAAATGGCTAGGGGTACCACCAGGTCTGTCAGATGTAGCACTGTACTACAAAAAGTCAAAACTTCTGCTTCCCTTCAAGTCAGTTGTTGAAGAATACAAAGTTGGAAAAGCAAGGCTTGCAATGATGCTACGCGAGTCAGCTGATGACGTGGTTAAGTCCATTCAGCCCACACTGAAAACGGGATGGAAGTGGAGAGTGGAAGAAGCTGTTGATGCTGCTGAAGAGTCACTCAAACTGAGAGAGTTAATCGGATACACACAAACGAATAGACGGGGATTTAGGCATGGAGACATCCGCTGGTGGTCCAAGGCATCAAGCAGGGAGCGCAGAGACATGGTAGTTCAAGAGATACGAGGAGCTGAGAATGATAAGAGGTTGCAAAAAAGCAGTGCAGCAGGTCCAACAAGGCCAATGGACCACATGGGAAGGAGCCCTGCAGAGGTCCTTGACAAGGAATGATATATGGCATATGGCACCTCTTAGGCTCAGCTTCGTTGTTAGATCAATATATGACCTGCTGCCGTCGGCCACCAACCTTGTGAAATGGGGAAAGTCGGATGATGAGCAGTGCCCCCTGTGCCAGGGGAGGCAGACACTTGAACAAGTGCTCTCGGCGTGTAAGGTGGCATTGGGGCAAGGGCGATACACTTGGCGCCATAACAAAGTGCTAAATGAGCTTGCTGCGACAATAGATCAGGCAAGAATGAAAGCGAGTAGCAAAGTCCTGCCTGACACAGCAAACACATACTTTCTGAGGGCAGGAAAGTCAGCACACCCCAAACCGAGTAAACCTGGTAGCAGTTTACCATCTCTTCTTGACTGTGCAAACGACAGGGAGATGGCGGTAGACCTACATGGACGGAGGGCATATCCAGAGTGTATCAGAAAATCGCGGAGACGGCCGGATATAGTGCTTCATTCTGCAGCAACGCTCCAGGTCATACTGATTGAACTGACCGTGCCATTTGAATCCAGATTAGACGAGCAACATTCATTCAATGCGGCCAAGTATAGCGATATGGCCGCGGATCTGAGACACGATGGATTCAGTGCAAGGGTCATGGCGGTTGAAGTAGGCGCAAGAGGGCTTGTGGCTGCATCAGTGTATGATTTATTGAAACTGTTAGGGCTGAAGGGACAGTCTAGAACAAGGGCACTGAAGAGGCTTAGTGAAACTGCCGAAAAGGCATCAGGCTGGCTGTGGAACAACCTCAATGGACGATGGACATCGTGACAATAAACGCTGCGGTACAGAAAACACCAACATTTTTTTTAAGTCCACAACGCTGAGTTTTTTTGGTGTACTAGTGAAAGAGCTGCGACTCTGGGGCAACAGGCGATGTATACTATAGGGAGTGTCAGGTACAGAATTTCAGTGGCTTGCGGCACGCAGCTCGTCGGCTGCGCGCTAATGTCTCAGTGTGTGTCCTTAGTTGTTAAGGGCGACGGAATAATTTGTCTTCTCTTTGTTACTTTCACAATTGCCTCCACGGCGGCGTTGTGGATTTAAAAGTTGTTACCATAAGTGAAATGGGTTCATTTTCGATACAAGACAACAGGAAGCTGAGACGCTTGGGAGTCATGCCCCAAGTGGGCCCGCCCCCCTTAGAGTGTAAAGGAGTAATTGGGCCGAAACACTTGTCGGATGGGGGGACTTCTTCTGATGATGAGATTGCTTCCTGTTGTATCTCTCTGTAAAGAGTTTCCTATCATCTTATCTCCTAGAGATAAACCCAGATGCTCTTATTAAAAAAACCCAGAAATACCCAGAATATTTTATGCCTCAAATACACGAGATAGACGATGCTTACATAGTCTTTTATGTGCATATTTAGCACAAATAATCTGTGTGCTACCAATTTAATGTATTTCTTCTTTTATTTTTTTTTTTAATTACCAAAAATTCACAATTAAATAAAAATGATTTTAATAACACCCCAATATATGAACTCTTGAAAATGAGATATTTTAACAGTAATATACTTACATTAGTTACATTAACAAAATGTTCCTCAAATTAAATATAAAATGTTAGTTGTAACTTGTTACTGTTGAAAAATGTCACTTGTCAGGGACTCGGCATCTATGTCGACAACTTCTCCTTCGTCAAGTTCAAATGCATGAATTGACAACGTGGAATCTTGATTGTGAAGTCCCAAAATCTTTGCATATCTCTGCCGACAACGTCCTTCACGCACATCTTCAACCACGCTTTTACTAGGATTAAACTTATGACAACCTCCGTCTTTGGCAACTGCTTGCTTGGCTAGTATTCGCTTGGAAACTGTTTCATACAAAAGCTTGTTGGTTTGTTTAGTTTTAACTAAGTTAACCTTCGAAAACACTCTTTCGACGCATGCTGAGCAGTGAGGTAGTGCCATAAGCGTGCACATGAGGTCAGCCAAAACATCAAATTTCTTCTGGTTATTAGCGTCTGTTACTTGTTGCAGTCCCAGCCAGAATGCGGGCGGATCCTCATCCACTAGTTGTCCAAGATCTTTTCGGTACGATGCCAGTTCTCGCCATTGATCAGACAGACGATCAAGGCTCTCTTCTGAAACAACTGTTGGGGACGTGCTTCTAATGGAATGACAGAAGGTTTGTTGATATCGACAGCTTGCTTTGGATCCAAAAGCTGCATTTGCGCCAGAACACTGTTTTGTTCAAGTGGGAACCTGCGTCGTATTTGAGTACAAAGTTCAATCAGGTATGCCAATGCATCCTTGCGAAACTATTCTTCTTTCTCTCGTAACGGTTGTCGCATTAACTGCGCTTCACATCGTCCACCCAGCTCAATGTAATTCAGTTTCTTGTGCACCTGTACATCCGAAGGATCAATGTCGGCAAGAGTGCGATGCTCATGCTGCAATACTTCCTGCCTAATAAACATACTGAGAAGAAAACGATACTCTCTTGTTACACTCGTGTACACTTTGTGAAGACGGAAGTTCTCGGACTGGAATTCCATGTTCATGACGTTAACTTTACCCAGTAAGTAACCGACAAATAAAAGCATGTGCTTCGTGCCGCAGTGTTCATCGTCTGCAGGATTTGCCCCGCACCGTCGACGTTGTCCACTGAAGCTTCGGATTGGAAATAAAAGTGCAGAGCATCCCTTTGCTCAAGGATCCTCTCAATGACTGCTTCACGGGACAGCCAGCGTGTTTCACACAGCTTCAACAATTTATGTTTCTGGGCCTGAACTACATCATGTATTAACTGGAACTGGAGATTTCTTTTACTACTACGCGAAAAATAGAAGCAGACATTCTTTACGAAAATTTCAAGCCAAGATGGTAGGTGGTTGCTGGCAGCATTTACACAAAGTGCAAATGAATGACAAACACAGTCGAGAACAAGGACATGTGGAATCTCTTTCTTCAGATGTGCATGTAAACCACTTGCAGTCCCCATCATAGTGGCACAGTTGTCTGCAGCAAAACCAATGACGTTACTAAGCGGGATTTCATGCGTGCTCAACAATTTCTTAACAGCTGTAAACATGCCAAGACCAGTCCCATCCTCCACCTCAATGAGGTCTAACAGTGAATCAACTACTTTTTTTTGTTTTTGTGTCACAGAATCGCACAACGACTGCCAACATCTGGTTCATAGAAATATCAGTACTCTCATCAACGATTATAGAAAATTTCTGATTTCTGCAAATGTTTATAACTTCAAGCCGCTCAAAATGAGCAATGCCGTACTGCATCACATAGGCAGCTTTGGTGCGCTTCAGTGACATATTTTGAGCAATTGTGCTGTGTGAAAATATCTGCTTGCAACATTCAATCAAATGATCAGTTTGCGAAAACGGAGTATTATGTTCTGCCATGAAAGCCGACAACACTATCTCCGCTTTTGGTTTGATGAAAAACATGTTAATGTTCAGAGTTGTGCTTTTGGCTTCGAAGTTTTTCATGTGCTTCTGTGTGCTTTTATGTGTCAATAAAGCTGTTTTGTTGGCATTAGTTAATGTACAGGAACAGACCGTACAAATCGAAGAGTAGCGGTTACCAGAGTCCGGCTTTATCCAATCCTTCAGTTCGCTGTCTGTTAGCCATTCCGCACAAAAAGCAACTGATACCATGGCTTTACTTTTTACGCGGTGGCGTGTGTATCGTCATGCTGCTACAACTACCAAGCGTACCTTCATCAACGCTCATTTTATAATCTTATAATAAAAAAAAACCCAATATGCTGTTTATCTGCTTAAGTCTAATAATGTAAAAAGAATACTTTATAACACATCGCAAAAATGACCGAGTATTGCAGATGATAGCCATTAACAGAATAACAGGAAATAGATAATGGTACCTAATGTATGTTTGGTTTAATGTGATCAAAGAGAGATAAATGTTTATTATCTTTCTGTGACAGGTTTGACTGGTGATTATCTTCTCCTGTCTTATGTTGTCCTGTCTCAGGCAATGTCTTATAGTTGACATGTCTTAGATCTATTTATAGGATCATATATGGAGTATCTTTATCACCCGTTTGGTCGGAAACGCTTGGTCTGGGTTTGCCTCGATCTGGTCCATGCTCTTTGGGCATGCGCGGGTCTTGGCGGCAAAAACCGGGAGACTGATTCAGAGAGAGTGTACCTGAGGCTTAGAACGGATGTACCGATCCGTAGATTTCTCTCTGCCAAGTTTTCGATAGTGATTGGAAATTCTGTGAATGACCGTTTTGGCATTCTTCCGTCCCTGAGTGTTTATTTATGCCAGTATTGGTTGTGTTGTGTTATCTTAGAGTGTAAGGATTCTTTAAGAAGGTAACTGAAACATTATTCGTTTAGATCTTACAGGTACATTTATCGCTGATGGCGACATAGTGAGTGAAGGTCACAAGGAGTTATTATACTGTACCCCAGTATTGCTTCATATTAGTAAGACTAGGTCTAAGTTGACCTGTTACACACATAAGCATAGGAATAATCTTTATGGATCCGCAATGCAGGTGGAATATGGTTTGGCAGAAAATATATTTAATCTCAGAAGCTTGTGTAAACTGAGAGTGTCTTGATTATCGAGGCCCACGACCTGCGGCCTGATTTCTTCCTTGGTGTTACGGCACGTTTAATGATGTCGTCTGCTACAGGTGTGAGTACTTTAAAGTTACGCGTTAATGTATTAGGATGCTATAAATATAAGATGTTTCGCGCTTCACGATATTTTATTGAACGCGAATGTGCATAGTTGTCTAGGATTAGGATGACGTGGTACGTTGGTATAGTACCACATGACAACGTTCTATTTTTACCCTTGAGATTCTGAACTTCATGCAAGTCAGACGTGTTATACTTCGCTCCCTCTACTGTGTGTTTTCTGGACGTTTGTGTGTTAATTTAGGCTAACAGTGACTTTTATTTTTTTTTCCATATTTGGTTGTTTAACCAAGAAGATAGTATATCAAAAGATGGCAGTGCCAACTGTTCCAATTTTGCACGTTAACATGGAAGAGGACTTTGAGGGTGGAGCTTTTCACAAACCAGGTACTTTGATTATTACCGTTTCAGGCCCGCAGGCCAATAGAGCGTCGTATTCTCTGGTATGCTACATTGATAGCAGCGGCCCAACTTAAATACTACCAGGGCCTTCATGGAATGAGGTTGGAGTGGACCAATCCACAAATGTCGGTGTACATTGAACACCAAGACAAAGAAAAAAATAAATGGATCCTCCACTGGATACCGCCAACCATGAAGGCAGAGGCGGTGCAGCGAGTGGTGGCTGCGGTCTCTGGAGACAAGGATGCAGAAGTAACAAGGATAAAAACGGCCTTTGGTAATGGAATTTCATGTACAAACCCTCAACACGCTAGGTCCCCTATTCCATACATTTTAAAATAGCGGGGCCGGAAGAAAAAATACAGCGTATGTGGGTGTCGCTGCCAGGCAGCAAAATCCAATGTGCCATTTGCGGGCTTGACACGCACTGGGTCAGTCAGTGCCCGAGGAAGCGAGCGCTCCCCCCCCCTCAGGTCAAACAAGTGAGAGCTAAAGATGTAGTTGCAGACAAAACACCGGCAGAACAAAGTCGGGCAAGTGAGCTCCCCGCCCCAGTGAGTCTCCGGACCAGTGTGACGAGGACGGGTATACAACCATCTCACACGACAAGCGTACGGCAAAAAAGAAAATACTAACGATTCAGGCAGCAGATAGGCCTACCAAGCCAAAGGAGAGTAGGAGATACCAACCTGAAAGGGTGTCTTAGACAAAGCGCTCACCCCAAGATGTGCCACTATCGCCAAGTGCGTCCTCTGCGGGGTCCTCCTCTAGGTGGGTGTCAACACCGACATTCGACGAGCTGGAGCTGACTGTGTCCAGAAGCGGAACGCCTACATACCCCGGTAGGTCTGGGGTTTTCAAGCCAGACCAGACCCCAGAAGTAGCAGTGATGGCAGAAGATAAGCTGTATCCCAGCTGGGCGGCCGAGACCGAAGAAGAGACCCTGGATTCGATGATGACGCAGGCAAGTCTATTCATAGATGACCAGGAGTTCGACCCTGTGAGCGAATGATCTCCTTACAAGTTCTTTCTCCGTGCTCTGAGGCCCAGTGCAGACGGCCATGTTCCGGTTTCAGCTATAAGAGAATGAGAAGTCCCTCTTCTTGTGCACTTACCATGGGAACAAACAGAGAGCCGCGGGTGTATGGGGAAATGAATAGCCTCCTTTTGTTTCACAGAAAAGGACTTGCTTACAGGGGTGTAATTTTTTTTAGTAAAATGTGTCAACACCTATAGTTTAGAAGTGTTTTTGCACTGTGTTTTAAGAGTTTGTTTTAATGTAAATATTTGCCTATTCGTTATTACACACACACACTGCATACATGCATACACCAGTATACACTTAACATGCGTACTAATTTAATTAAGCGGCCAACTCTCCCCCCCGTTAGAGCGGGATTGCCTGATGGCATGGGTTTGCCTGTGCTTAGTCTAAACCTGTGTGGAACGACAAGTGGCCAGCTCTCAGCCACCACTTTGTCGAGTAGATTAGTTGCGGCAAGTGGCCAGCTCTCAGCCACCACTTTGTCGAGTAGATTAGTTGCGGCAAGTGGCCAACCTACCACTTTGTCGAGCAGATCAGTTGCGACAAATGGCCAAACTTCAGCTACCATTGTGTCAAGCAGTCTAGTTATAATATCTCTCAATATCAATGGTTTGAGAAATAAACTAGAGCACGTCTTCCAACTGATACAAGAAAATTAACCGGATTTCTTATTTTTACAACAAACTGATATTACCTCTGATTTTCATGCCGAACAGTTGGTACCTAAATTAGGACTTAAACATGGCTGGTTCAGCTTAGGCACCAGCCATGCGGGAGTGGCTATTCTGCAGATTAGCGAGGATTGGGAAGCAGTACACAACATAATAGACAGTTGTGACAGAACTGTCATAATACAAATACAGAGCAAATACAACATATAAACACCAGTGCAAAAAAACTGACCGACCTAGTTTTTACAACGGTTTACTCGACATTCTAACGAGACATTACAAAAGAACTAAAATGGTGTTAGGTGGAGACATTAATTGTGTCTTATCCAATTTAGATCTTTCTAAAAGCTCCTTGGAAGCGCGAGGTTGGACCAATGAACAGTCTTCACAAATACAAACTATGCTAGACGAACACGACCTCTTGGACGTCTACAGAACAATAGAACCTCATAAACAAGCCTTTACATATCAGAACAAGACAAACCCATACTTTAGACGGGCCTCGAGACTGGACAGAATTTAGGCATCTGGTCATTACAAAATACACAAAGCATACCATATTAAAAATACCTTTATATTTGCAGACCACCAGGCAGTTTACACATCTTTAAGCATAGGACACACACACACAAGTAAAGAGATCCGCGCATTGGAAATTTAATAATAATCTACTTAAAAATACTTTCTACACAGAACAAATATCTCACCTAATTCAGGGGTACATGCAAGATATTCCCACTAACAACATCGCGGAATACTGGGACATGTTAAAAAATACGATAAGAGATAGGACACAGATTTTGGCTACATTTATACACAGGAAATTTAAAAAAGAAGAGAGAATATTAGAAGAGCAATCATTTTAACCAAAAGTTTAGACAACACAATTCCACACATTCATATTTTACAGCAACAGTTAGAGCAGTACAAACAGTACACCTACCACGGGGCACTACTCATGGCAAAATCAAATACTATAACACAAGAAATACCCAGTAGACAATACTTAGGGATAGAACAGAATGTACAATGCAGTAGACAGATACATGAAATCGTAGACATGAATGGACAACAGCATACAGAAAATACTAGCATAAGCCACGCCTTTTTTGAGTATTATAAAAAAGTATACACCAAAGAGGAAACCAACATAAATACACAAGAAAAATTTTTACACTACGCAAAGCGTTTAAGCGAGGAGGAGAGCAATAAATTAGATCAAACTTTAACTTTAGACAACTTAAAAGAAGCTATAAGTACTTTTCAAAACGGTAAAACGCCCGGACCGGATGGGCTCACTATGGAATTTTATAAGTTTTTCTTCCCCATATTAGGGACCCTTTTAATTGTAATGTTTGAGGAAGCCTTCGAGAAAGGAGAGCTTCCGAACAGTTTAAACGAATCCTTCATCACTTTAATACCCGAAGATAATGCCGCCAAAAAGTCAATCCAAAATTACAGACCCATTTCCCTTTTAAATACTGATTATAAAATTTTGGTCAAAGCTCTCACTCTCAAGCTTAAACCGCTCTTGCAAAACATGATACACGAGGATCAGCAATGCAGTGTACACGGTAGGAATATCTGTAGACACACGCATTTTATAAGAGACTTGATCACATACACACACGATAGGCAGTGTCAAAGTGCTATATTATCTTTAGACCAGGAAAAGGCATTTGATAGAGTATCACATTCCTTTTTACACACAAGTCTTAAAGCAAACAACATAGGAGATTACTTTAGAACATGGGTTAAAATCCTATATAAAAAACCTGAAAGTAAGATATTAGTTAACCATAGTTTAACCGAACCCTTTAAACTGTCTAGGTCTGTTAGGCAAGGGTGTCCCTTGTCACCCTTATTATATGTAATAACATTAGAACCAGTTTTGGAAAGAATAAGACAAGACACAAAGATTACGGGAACCTTTGTTCCAGGTTAAGGCAAGAATAAGTTATTAGCTTATGCTGATGACACTATATTCTTTCCAACAACAAAAGATTCTATAAAAAAATATTAAAAGTTTTCCCAGAGTTTGGATACGCTAGCGAATCTAAACTAAATATTCATAAATCTAGTATAATGGGAATAGGTAGATGGGCAAATAAATCAGATTTTCCTTCTCAACTAGCACAAGTTACAAATATCAAAATTTACGGAATAAATTACTCCTTTAACCCGCAAGACCCCAATGCTGAAAGAGGGGCAAAATTGTTAGGGGAAATTCAAAGGATGCTAGAAAGTTATAAATATAAAATGACCACTATTTTTGGAAGGAGTGTTATAGTAAATTGTTTTATTATGCCGAAGAAAATATATATAGCAAATATACAGATTGTACCTAAAGGGATTGTAACAGAAATAAATAAGCTAACTAGGGCCTTCCTTTTTAAGAACACCATAGCTAGTATTAAACAACAAACACTAATACAACCAAAAAGCAAAGGGGGAATAGCCCCGCAGGATATCAATACTAAAATTAAAGTTTTAAGAATCAAATACATAGGGGAAATCATTAAATACCCAGAACTGTACACAATAGCGCATTATTATATGGGGATTAGACTAACTAGTTTATGTAAACTCGACAATAATAAACCTCTTTTTTTGGTACCCCACCACCCTTTTACAGAATATGTATACAAAATTTAGAAAAGAATGAACACCTAATAAAACAAGACACAAAACTCATATACACACTTTTAGTTAAAGCACAAGAACCACTTTTGAGTACACGCATACAAAGAGGTTACAACTTGTTTGTAACCGACTACACTCAGAGTTTCACAAACATTCACGCAATGAACGTTAAGCCACAAGCAGAAGAAGTCACATTCAGATTGCTGTACAATTTAACGCCCATTGTGGACAAGAAATCATCAATAAAAGCAGGTAAAACATCACCTAAATGTAAGTTATGCAGCAACAACATAATAGAAACAGAAGACCACCTGTTTTACACATGTAAAACAGTGGTCCCTACATTAAATAAATTAAAAAGATTAATAACCCCCAAAACACAGCAAACACTCAACATGTACCAAGCTGTTATGCTTAATACACTACCTACGACACCGAGACAGACAGAACTCAAACTGCTAACCCTATTAGCAGAATTCAGACACTTAGTTTGGACTTGTAGGAACAGGGCAGTACATGACGGTAGACAATATGACAATACAATATTTTCACAAATATACGAACACACAACACAAGATATAGCAGGACAAATTTGAAAACTTTGTCATTATTTCTGTGTAAATGCAATCCTGTTTTCAATTGATACACTTCTATATGACACAATGTAAAATAATATGTATTCCACCATGCAAGGTGAATTTTGACTTTACCATTTATGTATAATGTAAATTTTTGACATCCTTTGTGCATGCGTGCACGTATGTGTGTGTGTGTGTGGGTGTGTGTGTGGGTGTGTGTGTGGGTGTGTGTCTGTGTGGCTGCATATACATTTCCAAAAATCATTTCATGCTAGACATCATTGCCATTTGTAATTAATCACTAGTTACCATCCGTTGCATTAATCTTTTCTGCCCCTATTGGCACCTTGCATATCATTTGCGATTATTTTTTTAGCCTTTATTGCAAAAGCATATGTAATGTTTGTGTTTGATTGATACTAATGTTGTATACAATCAGAACCCAATAAAGGTTTTTGTAAAAAAAAAAAAAAAGTTATACTTCGCTCCCAGTATTGTTATTAATCGTGCAGTTATTCTTATTGAAGAAAGGCCAGGGTCAGCCTTATTATTATCAGATGCAATGGATGAGCATCTTTGTTCAATATATAATGTTTTCCAAGAGCAGAATTATCAGGGAGTATTTAATTGATCGATATTGATCCTTCCATCAATCGTGTGGGTATCAATATCGAATGTCCGCACATCGGCACTGCGTATATACAGCCCGCATTGTTGTTCGACAGTTATAAATTAGTCTACGAGACAATACTTGACTGCACGAGTATAAAATATAATGTATGATGCAATAAAATGATGACTTTTGTATATGTAAATAAATGTGAATATATGTGGACTATTAATCATTTGGAGTTATTAACTTACTATAGTTGAATTGGTCAGTTTACCAAGCATCCGCAACTTTCATCTATAAGCACGATCGCTCAATGAAGAGTAATTTCATTAAGAAGGAAAATACAGGCAGAAATTTGATATGAAGTCAATTTCACACTCCAACAAGGAGAACAGCCTGTAACAGCCGTTAAACATTAACACACACCTCGCAACAACTAGCGGCCAGAGTGTGGGGACCGAAAAAAATTTTCTTCATAGACACAACAAAATTTTAGTCATGAATGAAACTTTCAATCTTCATTAATCTACGGATATTTCCGGTGTTTGAATACTATTAACAAGACCTGCTAACACTGAGCATGCGTACTATAAGTCAGGATGACGTCACTACCTTGCCAAATGATATTGACTTGGCCGTTACAAACTTCAGGCGAATTCAATTTGCAAAGGCGTCAAAATCTTCAAATAATCAAGAGAAACAATTGTCAATGCCTGACACGTTCATTCAATACATCTATGCTTCGATGTAGGTGCACGCCTGCACTGTACGAATGATTGCAATTGATCACAGAAGATAAGTACATTTTTAGGCCCTGAGGCAATTTTAGTCCATTGCTTTTTTGCAGGCATGCCTATCCAACTTATTATTTATATGTTACATGTTCCTAATATGTATATGTATTGTTATTGTGCACATAAGTGGGAGGTTGGCAAGGAAGTTTCAGATCGACTAATACACCTTCTGACGGTCAGTGGATTTGAAACCATTCTGTAGGGCTCGATTGACTAAATTCGATTCGTGAAAGATCCTTTGACATTGGTTCAGGGCATACTCTGTTCACGTCGAACTCAGTCAACATTTTCTTTTAGTTGTAAAGTTACGTACATCCACGTTGTATTTTGATGTCCTAAGTTTTCTTTTTACTCAGTTTTGTCATTCGTTTGTAAGCTATATTGTCAAGTCTAAACCTAACTATCTTTTATTTCTAGTAATAACATGTTTCGTCAGTTATGAGTCCATATTTTGTGTCATTTTTTTAAAATTTCCGTGGTCTGACCTACTTTTAAGTTACGTTCAATGTGTCACTTCCGTAATTTTATTTAGTTCTGTATAGCAATTTTAAATATGGTAAATCGAATTGTGATGTGAAATTGTATTTGTAAAATCTTTGGTTAATATTTCTATTTGTTCTTCTTCATTAACATTAATAATATGATAAGATAACTATATAATAATAATAATATAACACTTATAGATAATTAATTGAACATATTTGATGCCTGAGATATTTTCTTTATGAGTTGAACTAGTAGTTCAAGTAATAACTAGTTTTTCTGCCTGAGTACGGAATAATACGATAAAATATTAAATTAAATTAAATTTTTATTTTACAATTGACTTGTAAGCCACGTTATAAGCAGCTGTTTGACGAAGTGAGTCGCAGTACTATATTAGCCATTGGGGCATATATAATTGAGTATGTAAAGATTGGATATTGATATAATTGACTAATTAAATATATTATTATTTAACATGGCGACTTTAGAATATTTTATTAAATGTGGTAAAGAATTTGCTTTAAAAGGAGAAGCACTTCGTGATTATGCAGTGGCGGAACTAGCAAAAGCGAAGCAGGAGGAAGCTGATAAGAAAGCTGAATTAAAACGAGAAGAGACAGAACGGGAAGCCAAAGAAGAGAGGAGGAGGGCAGAATTGAAGCAAGAAGAGGCAGATAGAAAACGAGAATTAGAGGAACAAAAAGCAATTGCGAAGCAAGAAGAGGCAGAACGTCAAGCCAGAGAGGAGAAAATGGTGGCAAAAGATGAAATGAGACGAATAGACGAAGAAATTAAAATGAAACAACAAAGAGCGTTAGAAGAAAGAAAAATGAAACAAGAAGAAAAGTTAATCCAAATGCGGATAGAAGAATTAAAATTAAAAGCACAAGTTGCTACAATTATCAATAATGACGGGTCACATCCTGCACCATCATCAGAACATACCAGGGGCCATTACATGTTTAAACTACCAGTTCATAATCTAAATTAAGACGATTTATCATGCTACCTGACAAAAGGTAAAGGAACCCGTTACACGCCCATTGAGGCATATTGGGAATATGGTGTTAGGCCCATATTATCTTGACCGTCGGCATATGAGGGGTGATGTGGTCGGCATCACGCCGGCCGCCTTAAATTTCCCAGAGTTGCTCTGGTACCCATTTGGGGCTGGGTCGAACCAGGAGCTGTTTGAGGCCTAAAAAATTCCCGCCTCATCTGGGGATCGAACCATAGAAGACTGCGCTAGGAAGCCAGTGCACTAACCCGTATGCTACCGCGGCTGCCTACCTGTCAAGGTTTGAACAAATAAATAATGCTAATAAGATTGGTAGATCATTGTGGGTTTTAAAACTTGGGGAATTTTTGGCTGGTGAACCATTAACCACCATACAATCTATGGATCCTACGGTTGGTAATAATTATGATGCTGCAAAGTCATTGTTGTTGAAACGTTTTCAATTCTTACGATAAGTTAGGGGATTTAATTTTATGAGATAAAGTTTTATCTTCGGTTAGCATACCCATTCGTAAATTTTTACAGGAACGCAAACCTCCTACTTTGTCTGCTATGGAGGAAATTGCAGTTAATTATTGCGTCGCACATCAGGGATCGTGTTTTGCAAACACACAGTTAAGAGAACCATTAATAGTTGCCTCTAGTAGGACATTCAATGGTAATCACAGATCAAGACCTCAAAGCCTTGATAAGAATTTTATGTATCGAAGAAATAACGACCATATTTATTTTTAAAATAATAGTTTCAACAATAATAATAATTCCTTTAGAGGTAGACCACAATCCAGAAATCAGTCACCTCATTTCAGGAACGGCAACAACTTTCAACAAAATTCAACATGGCAACAACGTCTTTCAAATAACAAAATTAACAAACTGGAATGATAGAATCATAATTACCATTAATAACGTCAGAAGGCAAAATAATTCAAATCCAACTCAACCACAAAGGTTTGAACACAATGCAGGGCGGTGCTGACTAGCAGTGCAAACCCAGTTAGTCATGACAATATTTCACAGTTAGTCTCGCTGCATACCTTGATTTTCAATAGAGGACTAGTCAACGGGACAGTGGTATCTGTGCTGAGAGATTCCGGCTCAACTACCATCGGCATTAGGCAATCATTGGTCCATCCGAGTTGTTCCACTAAGGAATTTGTTAAATGCATTACCTTTGTGGGTACTATCGAGTACTACCCCACTGCCATAATAAATATTAACACACCACTTTTTACAGGTAATGTCAAGGTTTGCATTTCATGCTGCTCCGATACAAGCATATAACATTTTGGTACATCCATTTGATAAGATGGCCATGGATATTATTGGTCCTCTCTTACCTTTGGCCAGAGGTCATAGGTTTGTTTTCACATGCATCGACCTATGCAAACGATGGCCAAAAGCCATCCCATTAAAGAATACTACTACATCAGACGTAGCTGATGCACTGTTACTTATTTTTTCTAGATTAGGATTTCCTAGAAAAATATTATCAAATCATGGTTCACAATTTGTCTCCGACACCATGTCTGAAGTGATGCAGACCCTTGACATCGGAAGACACCTCAGTAGTATATATCACCAGATGAGCAATGGTTCCGTGGAACGGCTCAATCGCACCATCAAACAAATACTACACAATGTTACTGTTAAGTACCCTCAAGACAGGGAGAGAGTACTCCCAGCTGTGCTATTCGCATACCAAGAGGTGCCGCATGAACATTCCGGCTTCTCTCCGTTTGCATTGGTGTTTGGTGCTCCACCAAGGGGTCCAATGGGACTAATAAAAGATCTTCTACTTGATTATGAGATGACTCAGGAAACCCAGTCATCATACGAATACGTCATCAACTTGCGATAAAAAATATTGTAGACGCTTGCCAGTTGGCGACAGCTTCATCAGAGGCTGCTAAGTTTAAAGCAAGATTATTTCAGAATAAGAATAGATGTTTACGTCAGCTATTCCCAGGTGATGAGGCTTTCGCATTACTTCCATGTTGAGGCTGCTTCATGGTGCGATTTTTATCAGGGCAACTTATTATTAGTTCCAGGTTTTGTCACACCATGTCGTACCTCAACTGAACGCAAGAAATACATGAAAGCGGTCGCTGTGAGATGAGTATCGAGGTATGATGTAGACAGATTGATATGTGACGTCATAGCGTCAAGATGTATGTCAAAAATGGCTTGTGTATCAGCCAGTATATTTGTGTATTCAATAAATATTTCTGAGGATAAAAGGGGTAAGCTATATGCTTAAATGAAAGGCATGAGAAAATGCCAGGATTATAAGTAAATGTGATACGGGACTATAACTCCCAAGACATAGAAGTACGTTGAACTAGAATTATATGAACAGTGTTATACCGGGAGGTCTCATTCCCCGAAGTTTATAGAAATCTCATGGATGCGGCCATCCAGTCAAGAGCCAGTATTAAGTCTGGTGCCCGTGTGCTCCCCCAAGCTTAGTGTGCAATGCTGGGTTCTCAACATGCTGCAACACGGGGGGGGGGGATTGTGAAGCTCAGCCATCTCTCTCAACTCTGCACCAATAAGCAACATCGGGGACTCAACTGTGCCTCAGTACTGGGAGGCTCAGTTTCCGGGTACACCACACACAGCCAATTGAGGCAAAGGTCGTCGTGGGCGGAGAGGCCGACGAAAAACAACTTGGCGAGGACTGTGGAGACTGAGATGCAAAGAATGAACCAGAGTTATGACACTGTACGAAGGATGGCCGCCGACCAAGCAAAGTGGAATCAATTTGTTGTTGCCCTACAAGACGCCACCAGGCGTGATGGCCACTGACTGCTTTGACGGTTGGCGGCTAAGGATCAAAGAAGAAGAAGGCCTAAGCTATGTATATTTACCAAGTCAAAGTTCTACCCGCATACATAATATAGTCAAACAATGTTTAACTAGAACAAAAGCTAATATATATAGTAACTGGGAAGGTGAAGGTATAATAATATTCTTATAATACTTATGATACTATTTCTGTTTGGTTTTTGTTCTTAGGCTTTGTTTTATCTCATTTGTTTGTTTAGATTTTTATTTTTTTATTTTAAAATAACATAGGCCTATGCACAAAATGGACCTCTGAAAGAAAACAAAAGAGAGGCCAACCAAAAACAACTTGGTAGAGTACTCATCTCTTGTTCCACTGGGACTTGCCTTAGTTTTTGTCATCAGTTCCACATTTGTGACTTTGTCATTCCATTTTAATAATTCTATTCCACGCAAGCACCCGTTTATAAAATTAAAAGTCTGTAGCTTTTTGGTTGTTGTTTTTGTTGTTCTCCATGTTTCAGAGCCATACAATAGGACTGACTTGACATTTGAGTTGAAAATTCTTATTTTCGTGTTGGACTTGATTTCTCTTGATCTCTAAATGTTTCTCAATGCAATGAAAGCTCCTCTCTTTTTGTATTCTTAATTGGATACCATTATATGTCTCTCCAACTAAGCTGAAATTGCTACCAAGATATGTGAACGAGTCTTCGTCAATTAGTGACATTTCTTCACGTTCAAGCTCGTTATCATTTCTAGCATTTATTTTCATTATCTTTGTCTTTTCCCGGTGCATTTTCAGACCTATTTGTTGTGACCTCTCATCGAATATTTTCATTTTGTCTTGCATCTGATTATGGTTATTGGACAGAAGAGTCAAATCTGAAAAATCTAGATCATCAAGCTATTTAGTCAGATTTCACAGGATTCCATTTCTGTAGTCCAGAACTGACCTATCAAAATCTGATACATTAGTGACGATTATGACAGAGAATTGGCACTGAAATATCATATTTTTTCTGAAGAGTTCAACCCTTCTTTGTACATCTATTTTCACCCCACATACACAGCCATGATCGAAACTAGGCCTCATCACGGTCCATTCTATGTAGCTGTAACAATGGGTATGTAACTGTTGTTAAGATATGGAAGGAAAAGGCAGCAAAGGCGTGAACTGGTCACACCGGTGTAGTAGACAGGAAGCATTGAACCGGCAACATGTACTGAACAGTGCATGCTACTGTCAGGTAGGGAACACTGGACAAGCGATTACTGAATATGTAACAGGCATTTAACTCAGGCACGAAGCACTGTTCAGCAATTCTTGACTGATAAAAATAAAAAGGTGTATCGCACTGCTTTGAAGTTATTATAATCCATTAGGAAGTTATTTCCACAGTTACGTCCTTTATAGGGCAAAATACTGGAGAGATAAAGAGTAAAGATGTTTTTATGATTGCTTCATATGTTATTCATTTATAGTGTGTAAACAAATTTTATGAAATTTTTCTAATTTGGCCTAAAAATATATGGTGGGAAATTATTATTTCATTGTTCATTACAAACAGGTATCGGTATGGTGTGTGTAGTGCGGTATGGTGTGTGTAGTGGGATCATAATTTGGGCGGTCAATAATAAATATAAGGTCAAGGTGGTCCCATCACAGATACTGCCGTAGTGGAGTGAAGTATTAGAGACTTCCCTATACTCGGTCCAGTATCGAGAGGTCACATGACCAGTTCACTTCCCTATTCTCGGTCCAGTATCGAGAGGTCACATGACCAGTTCACTTCCCTATACTCGGTCCAGTATCGAGAGGTCACATGACCAGTTCACTTCCCTATTCTAGGTCCAGTATCGAGAGGTCACATGACCAGTTCACTTCCCTATACTCGGTCCAGTATCGTGAGGTCACATGACCAGTTCACTTCCCTATTCTCGGTCCAGTATCGAGAGGTCACATGACCAGTTCACTTCCCTATACTCGGTCCAGTATCGAGAGGTCACATGACCAGTTCACTTCCCTATACTCGGTCCAGTATCGAGAGGTCACATGACCAGTTCACTTCCCTATACTCGGTCCAGTATTGAGAGGTGAGATGACCAGTTCCATTCCTCGCTGCCTTTTACGTCCCTAACTCACGAGCAAAGTCAGGTACTCAATTACAGCTGGGCAGACTGGAGCGTGTCGATACCGTGAATTGAACCTGACACTTTTTCCGCGAGAGACCAGCGCTCTAACCACTCTTTCAATCGGACGCTCAATAAATATATAAATAAATAATATTGCGTATAATTGTGCTTCTGAATGATTTTTAATAATTATAATTGTTAAACTAAAAAAAAAAAAAATCTTCCTCGTTATATCACAATGTGTATATAAACAGACTGTCCGTTAAGGAAAAGCCATGAAATAAGCTTTATTTAATTGTTTATAGGCATCATACTGAGACGAAATGTCATAAGTGGCTAAAGCTAAATCTTAGTATTCGTGTTCAAAAATCACATTTTTACGAGCTAATTTGAGACATGGCTATCGTTACTGGTTTTACATTAAACAATTTATTATAATGATACCATACTGTGTTACATATGAAAATGGGAAGAAATGAAGGCATTGGGACAGGCATTTAATTGACTTTTTCAGTGATTTTTAAACATGCATGCAATTTATACAGTACTGAGTGCAGAACAATTTAAAAAGAAAAAAAGTTGTACTTATCATAATATACAGGGTGTCCTAAACCTTACTGTGCAGTAAAGTACCTAGTACAACGTTGCAGTACCACACAGCAGTTTCTTCTACAGCAAATGTTGGAAATGTCCACCATGGGCTTCAAGGCATGTTTGAACACGCTTCTCCATATTGTCGATGACCTTCTGCAGGGTTGTCAGTGGGATCTGTTGAATGCGAGTGGTGATTGCTACCTTCAGCTCATCCACTGTGTGCGGATTGTTCTCATAGACCTTTCCTTTCAGTGCACTCCACATTTAATAGTCCGGTGGAGTCAGGTCAGGAGAACCAGCAGGCCATATTTCACGCGAGATTATGCCATTACAAAAGATGTCCTTCAAAAACTGGAGTGATGAGTAAGCTGTGTGTGCAGTTGCACCATCTTGCTAGAACCAGGCTTCCTGAATGTCAAGCTCAGTAATGTGGGCTAGGAATGGTTGGAGAATGTCGGTGCTGTAACGTTCTGCATTTATGGTGTTATTAAAGATAGGCCCAATTATGCGCTGGGCCCTGCTATGTCTTCTATCCGCCAGTGGTTGGAGATATGTCTTTTTTTCAAGTTCGTTAATGGGTATTTGTTAATTTTATTGACGTTTGACTTTGCCGCTGTTTCCCATGCTGAAATGCCATATTTTATAACTGTTCTTACCCAACAATTAGAGACATTAAACTACGGACTAACAATATACTGATAGGGACAACTTACAGATTGAATCCTCATAGAAGATGTTTAAATAAAAGCAATTAAATAAATAATGCTTCAGAGCACAAGAACAAAGAATTAGTTTCAGGAAAGCCAGGTTCAAATGGGGGTGGTTTCTTCACAAGCACAGAAATGTCAGAGCACATTGTCACATTGGGCTAAGTATGATGTACAGACTGATATGGTCGCCCAAGGTTTGAAGAGAGGTGGGTGCAGAGCGAAAATTCAAGAACGGAAATTTTATAAACAGTGATGAGGAACGTGGAGGTTGAATGAAAGTGCGTGACAGATCATGATGATGATGGAAGAATCAATGAATTCTTCCCTCACATTTATCACCAACTTGACTTACTGGTGGCTTGTATAAGCACCTGTCATTAGTGGGTTTTTGTTTTTAAATTATTGCCCATCTAATTTATTTTTTTAACTTTTATGTGAATTTCTTTCCAATTTACATTAATAATAAAAAAAGTGCGTTTTACTAGGAATACAAGGAGAGTACATTCTATAGTACAAATGAACACTTGCGAATACTCACACTTTCATGTGCATACTTAAACAAGTTGAAATAGAAATAAATAAATAAATACACCAATAAAGTGCTAAGATTTTTAATGAATTAATAGAGTAAAAATGGATAATCTTTTTTTTTTTTGGTTCAGTTTTTTCCTTCTTCTAGTGAGGCCTAGTTACCTAGATCTATAGAGAGTTACGACAACTAAAATTTTGCCGCCATTTTCGGCCGTACCCTATTGCAGGAAAATGGACCCGATCATGAGTTTCGGACCCAATTTGCATTTTCATTTAGGTTAGCTAATAATTTGAAATAAAATTAGATGCAAATACAGTAGCACATATTTGTACTATTATTTGTATTTCAAGTAACAAAACAAAAAGAAGAAAACTAGTTTACTTACTGGTTTATTGAAAAGAATCAGTAGCGTGGATTTTTTAACACATACTCCGTTGATTTTTATATTCCGTTAGAATTCCACTATTTAGCAACAAATATACCGCTAGAGTTGCAACACTCAGCAAAACATACTCCCTTCGAATTGAACTATTTATATACACTACTCGTCAAAAGTCAAGGGCCACCCTATTATTTTCAATACACTTTTATATAAGCGCATAGAATGATTAAATGAGGGAAGTTTTTAGTAAAAATGGGTGCAATATCTTTCTCTGACAGTCCTCTATGCACATTAAGCATAAAAACAACTCACCGACAACCATGGTGATCACGTGCTATTTGGTTTGCTGACCATAAATTTACATTTTTAATCTGTTTTTTAAAACTTCCGTAGAACCAAACAGGTGAAGTAATCGTGCTGATTGACATTCCACGTGCAATCGCGACATTTCGTGAATAGAGTTCACTCTTAATTTGTTTTACAATCAGCAGATTTAGGGTAGTTTCATCACTTGTAAAAACCATGCCATCGAGAAGATGTCTTGACACCTTACAAAGAATGAGGGCTATAGCGTGGGTTGAAAGTGGTTTATCTGTCCGTGCGGTTGCTAGACGGCTTGCAGTGTCACACTCTACTATCCAGAGAATTTTGGAGAGATTTCAGGCCACAGGTAGTGTGGAGAATCGTCACAGGCCAGGTCGCCCTAGATGCACCAATAGACATGATGACCGGTACCTCTTGTTGTCAGCCCTGCGCCATCGAACAGTGACTTGTTCCACTCTAAGATGTCAGCTGAGGCAAACTGTAAACGTTAATGTCAGTCAAAGCACCATTTGCAGACGTTTACATGAATTTGGACTGGCTGCTCGACGTTCTGCAGTCAGAATCCCTCTTACTCCTGCTCATCGCAGAGCCCGTGTTGCTTGGTGTGTCGCAAGCACATCCGATGGACAAGGCAACAATGGAGTCAAGTTCTCTTCACTGATGAATCTCGCTTCACTGTATCATTCAATGATGGCAGGATTCGAGTTTGGAGATGACCAGGAGAGCGATTTGCTGATGACACAATTCGAGAGGTGGATCGTTATGGTAGGGGTTCTGTCATGGCTGGGGAGGCTTCTACAGACACGGCAGGACCCCACTCTACATCATCCAAGGCAACTTGACCGGCCCAAGATACCAGAACGAAATCTTGAGACCAATTGTTCAGACTGCTCTGGAGGCCATAAGTGGTAATGCCATCTTCCAAGATGATAACGCTCGACCCCATCGAGCTCGTGTGGTGAATGAGTTTATTCAGCAATATGGGATCATCAGGATGGCGTGGCCAGCTCATTCACCTGACCTTTCTCCGACTGAGCACCTCTGGGATGTCCTTGGTAGAAGATTGTCAACAAATCACCCCCTGGCAATGGATGTTGCACAGCTGACTGCATTTCTGCTTCAGGAATGGCAAGCTGTTCCTCAGGATACTCTTCGGACCCTTGTGGATTCGATGCGTCTACGCTGTCTTGAATGCCTTGCTGCAAACGGTGGTTATCGGACACTAAGCGATTTTTCAGCAGTTGTTGACGAGGGCCTCGTGAAAACGCCCATCTACACCTGTGGCGTACTTTACTGTGTGAGCTCTTTAGAGGGACTGAGTTTAAAGTATATTTGGTTGGATCACACGGTTAAACCGATAAGATGTCCGCTAGTCTTCAACTGTAGCATTAAAAAATCATCATACAGTTTTATTTATTTTTTAAAATAATCATTATATGCAAGGTTATAATTTTTTTTCTTCTCTTATTTAAATTCGTGTTTGAAATAACAGATGGCCTATTCAACGCGCCTTGTCTTTTAAAAAAAAAAAAAAAAATAAAAAAAAAAAAAAAAAATAAAGGACATAATATTCGACATGGGTATAATCGAACAATAAGTTACATTTAAGACATGAACTCTATGTAAATAAAAAAGTTAAGTTTCGTACTTTATACCACTCCCAAACAATATTGTTTTTAAATGTTCTTCTTAAAAAATATTAATTCAAAATAAATATGTAAAACATTCTCGGCGCCACCTTCCAAGAAGGTGCCAGTGTTGCCCAAACCAGCCCAAGAGGCGGCTGGTATGTATGTGTTACTTAGTTTTTTTTTTCTCTTAAATAATTATCAGTGTAATGTTTTACCCACTTTAGATGTTAATTTTTTTTAAATTAAAACGACCAAAAAAAAAAAAAAATAGTTGATATAGATTGTATAGACAGATTTAGTGAAAAACATCACGAATGATAATACTGCAATGACAAACTATACTAAATCATACTATCCTTTCACATATTCCCACCGAATCCTGGGTTTTTTTACTTGATATTTATTTTTAATTTGTTCTAAATTTGTATTGTATTAGGTGAGTTTTGGTGAAAATCTGCCCATGTAACACTAAACACATAAACGGCATCTATTTTCAATAGAGCTGCATGAATAGCATAAATTTCCCCCCTCCACTCCTATAATACCCAAAACTTGCGTAGCGCAATCCTAGGTGCGTTTCAAAATATTTGTTTTCGAGTGTTTACAATGTTTTTGTGGCTTGATTATTGCAAGCATACTTGTATAAAATTTGTGAGAGTATTCGTTGAACTATTTTTTATTTTTTTCATTGTATCGTTTTTCAATTTTTTCCCCTTTGTGGCTCTAATGTATGCCTACATATTATCAAATACATTTTACTCAATTAATATTTTTCAAAACATCAGAATTGAAAAGTTTTGCGTCTGAGGTATGTGGTTTGAAAGCGTAGTTGATAGTAACAAGGTTGGACATGGTCCGGCAATCGAACGATACGGCATGGCCTCAATAACCCAGCCTCCTACTGGTCCTCAGTAGAAACATGGTCACAACTACGATAGGTTTGGCAAAGTTGTCCTGTAGAATGAGGAGAAGACCGGCCTATTAACGACAAGTATGGGAAACTAAAGAGGCAGGGATTCAGCACCTCCAGGACTGACCCAGAGTCACTGGGAGGAAGGGACATTAGGAAATCTGCCTCAGGAACCAAGGTATTAGAATGCAAGCCCAGGCCAGGAGAAAGCACTGCCGTTAGGGTAGTATTCGGCGCTCCCTCTGGCTAAACTTCTACGCCCGCCAAGGGTAGAACAGAAGAATCGACAAAGTAAATTAGTTTATATACTCAATACTTTTACTCAAGCTTTGGAAACTGACGATGGATTGCGGGTTCAATTTAACAGAGCTACAGAGCTCTTCATCTTAAAATTCTTCCATGTATTCAGTTTTATTATGTGTTAAGCTCCTATCTCTGTATATCTTACTCATATGGTATAGAATTTCAAGAGTGTATATATTTGGTATAAATTTTTCTATACTTAGCAATGCCCTGAATTGTGTGACTCTTTCAGTCTCTTGACTCTGTGCTTGATGTGGCTGAAGTTTGCCGTTGATGGTTTGTGCAGGTGGCTTGATTGTATCTTTCAAAATCAAGATATCCTTTAACTAGTACAGTGGAAAATCACCGTTTTTCTGGCTAGGTTTACGTTCCGGAGACTCGACCGCATTTATTTGAGTTTTCGCGCAAATTGAGATCCATTTCCCTGTGGAAATTACAGATGTAGATGCGGGCAAAGTAGATTTAAATAACAAATTTAAATAAGTTTTTAATCAAAAATATTAAAATTAATCATATTTAGAAAGCATAAGGAATCATAAACATTTAAACATGAAATTATTTAATTTTTAAACTAGTAGCGATATTTGATGTACTGCTCTTTCGCATTATTTCAGAATTCGCATAAATCCAAGATTCGGGTAAATAGCTATAACACTGAATACTACATTGGTTTTTTGCACAACAGGGCATGAATTATTCAGATGAGGTAAATCAGCTTCTTATTCCTTTAATTTCACCACTAGTAAGATGGTAAAATTAAGTCTTCCTAATATGTTTAGATCAATACTTTATCAAAGTTTGTTTGGTTATACGTTTGGTGGTTGGCAAAAAAAAAAAAAAAAAAAAAAAAAAAAAAAAAAAAAAAAAAAAAAAAAAAAAAAAAAAAAAATAAGAATAGCGTCAAACTCAAAAATGTCAAGTCAGTTCCCATTTGTATTGGCTCTGAGACATGGCGGAGCTACAAAAAACTCAACAACCAAATAGCTACATACATTTTATAAACGGGTGCTTGCGTAGAAATAGAAAGGACTTAAATGGTATGACAAAGTCACAAATGTGGGATTGATGGACAAGAGAACCAGACAAGTGCCAGGTGGAACTAGAGTTTGAGAGAAGAAGACGTTGGTGATGGAGAAAACACACATTGAGGAGACCTGTTGATAGCATTACAAGGTAGTCCTTGTTCTGGAAAAATCTCACAAGGGAAAGAGAGGAGACCAAATAACAGAAGTAGAACCAAATAACAATGGAGAAGAGGAACTGGATACAGAGAAGAAAATGACGAGGAAAACATGGCAAAGAGGAGAATGAAAAAAAAAGAAAGAAACAGAACTTGAGAGCGGATGGCAACAGGACAGGAAGATCTTGGCCTGGCATGTCTTTGTTGAAGAACTGTGTGCTCCTCGGGAACTCAAGGGTATTGATTGATTGAATTATATTCGAGGTGTTTCTTAAACTCTGTCACGGGATAAGCTTCCCCTTAGCTCTGCAGTAGTGGTCCGCCAATCGTGTGGCAAAACACTCACGAGTATCTAATATGGGTCTTCACAAAGTTGTCTACCCTTCAGCACAAGATTAACTCTTGGCACGGAGTTGTAGAATATAGGGATAATGATACTCTTCTCAAGCGTAGTATTCACAGATGTTTTTCAGAAGTCAAGAACAACAATGCAGGGTAGAGCACTATAAAAAACAATTAAACTTCTATGTCTGATCCATCGCCTTTTGTGAAAGAATTAAAAGCAATGGTTTTTTAGCCCCGTTCAAGCACCCAGCTAGTAATCCAGCGAAATTCTTTATAGGCATTTGCGATGTAGATGTTAATATATTGTCTAGATGTACATATTATTAGGTATAATTGCTCATACCTTTGCTTTTATACCTATAATAACTGAATCAACAATGAATGTTTAGTTTTAAAATAACATGTAAACTAATTTTAGATAATCAATTAGTTTTTAACAGGTTAAAATAACGATGGAATTTGATAGTAGTGAATTTTAGGTGTATATAAAAAAAAAAAAACAAAAAAAAAAAATGTGTTTCACTGAGACTAGGAGTGAGTATTTATTAAAAAAAAAAAAAATGTTGTCCTTCTACTGTTTCTTTAATAAAGAACTTAGATGGTCTATGTGAGTCCTGCAGCCGTGGTTTCGTCAATTCTTTTTATTATGAGGGCGCGTCTTCACACAACCCGTTCACTGTAGGTGGTTAGCGTTGCATCCCTGCTCCCGACACACTTGTGGCGTAGAAACTTTAGTCCTGCAGCTTCGTACCACAAAGTTTAGACAAACTAAACAGACCAAACGCCTCTGCTGAGTACACTGGGTTGGAGTAAATTAAACAGGGGCATTGTCTCGCTGTCCACCCACAATGTTAGCCTCTCTCGAAAAAATTTACTCTCCCTGATGAATTACACAGTACAAACTCAGGGAATATGATTTAGAAATCGCCGTTATTCTTCTAGTTATTTTAATGAGGGCAAGGGGAAAATGTGCCTGGGGGACAGCGCGGGTGAGGAACAATGGCTTGCCTGAATTTTACAATTAACATAGATACATATATCTCACAAAATGATACATATGCACTTTTCGGCACTGTGATGTAGTCATCACTTTTTTGTTTCTCATTGCTCCTTTTGAGTGTGGGGAGTGATCACCTCTGCTGTCGGTTTTTCTGTACGACTAGCCAAAAAGCAAAGCAATCACCAGCGCTTGCTGCTTAGTAGTGGTGGGTATGAATTAAGTATTATATTGTCAATCTTATGTTGAGGTAGCCAGGCGCCATATAAAACAACTTAACAAGAAAAACATGTCAAATTTCACATTTGTAAAATATAGGTTCACAACGCTTACCCTAAATGGGATTCTATACAATCTCCTGGCACAATTAGAATGGACACAGCTTAATTTGGAGTAGATGCTTCGAATCACTTTTTCTGGGTAATTTTATTATTCCTCTTATGATTGTGTTTCTGGTTTCCTTAGGCTCCAGTCTTTGTATTTAAAAAAGCGGGTTTACATTAAGTTTCACATATTGCCCAAATACTCTGTTTGGTCCTCTCGTATGGAATATAATTACCTATTTTCTTATGGCTCTCTTTCAGGAGTTGCTTACTTTGACGTTTAGCATGTGCAAGTGTGTGTACAAATTGTTAGATTATATTTCAATTTCTCAGGTCAAGTCCCAGATTGTACCTTTCTTAGACTAACTTTCCAAGGAAAAAGCCAAAAGTCCTATTCCGGCTCTCAAATTCAAACCAGTCGTAAGCTCTCTTTTAGAACAATGTGGGTCGGGGTTGTTTTAATTAATTACTATCCCCGAGTGTCTTTATAAATTATCAAATTTTTAATTGTGAAACGCGTGTGACCTTTTTCAAATTTTGTCCATAATACTTCGATTGCACCTTTATGCAGACTGTACAAGCACATCTGTGAAAACTCACCATTCCTGCCCAACATAATCTCCCACAATTATCGATACAGGAATGGACGACCAGAGGTAGGCGCTAATGATGGATCTAATTATCACCTGCGTTTTCGTGCAATCCGCTAGAAAGAAAACGAACTTCTCGGACAGACAGACCATGAACCCCATGTGCGTCAACTTGCTTGTCTGTCGCTGGCGCCGGTCAAAGTGACGCCAAAAAAGTCACTATTCCTACTTCACGTTTACCGTCCGCCATCAAAGGTGGGCTAGACGGGACGTAAGTGATAAAAGTATTATCGCTGACCTGTTCAAATTAGCGCTTTTCATGCTATGATTCCACCTGGTGAAACGTAAATAAGTCTGGGAGCGGCTAGGCAAAAAAATGTCAGGTGCATAAAATATGCCAAATAATAGGACGACGGTGAGGGAAAATGAAGAAATGAAGAGATACTGCCAAGGAAGGCGAAACGGAAATAAATGTTATGAAAAGTGCACAAGACTGATTTCGTCACATACTCTAAGGAAACTTTATAATTAACCAGTGATTTACTTCAGTTTGTTTAATGATCAGTATACTACTCAAGTTTGTTAGTGAACAGTATTCTACTCAAGTATGTTAATGAACAGTATTCTACTCTAGCTTGTACGTGATTGTCATGAGTGAGTTATGTAAGAGTCTGAGAGAGACGAGATCCAAGTCTGTGTAATGTCAGAGACAGGGACAAAGGTCTGAGAGAAGTCCTGAGATGAAAGAGAAGAGATATGGTGTTGATGGTGGATAGGGAACCCATAGTTATCGAGGGTGTGAGAACCTTTATACTGACTCTCCCATCGGCCAACTCATAGTGACTTTTCGTTCAACTAATGTCACCCTGCCTGATGCTCTGCTAGGGAGATACGGTTTATTACACGGACAAGTGTATCCACATACAAAACAGTGCGAGTACAAGGTAATAAAGAGTACATGTACAGGTAGAAAGAGAAAATCTGATCCTAACAGTAATTATATATTTTTATTAACAACAGTAAAAAAAAAAAATCTATGGTAAAAAGAAGCACGAAAATCTATCATCACAACCAAAAAACCGAAATAACATCTGTCAGTAATCAAAAATACGAGTAAACAAAACAAAAAGGTTAGTATAAGATTTTGAACACTCCAGAAAAAAAAAAGTAAAGTTCCACACTCCACACAATTTATGGACGTGAGTGTTTAAATAATAATCACTTGCTGGAATTCCTGAAATAAAGAGTTCTATCTACACACTCCTAGAGATCTCGGCCCACTGACTTGTCCCTGTCAGCGGACACTGCTAAGTAAATTTTCTCTAAATGTCATGTCCACAGTTTTTTTCAAATCTACCCCTCCCATCTATCTATTCAATTGAGTGAACTCTACCCAAGTCCCATTTGTTTGGCACACGCGTGCGTTTGGTACTCACTGAGATCACTGTTAGCCGTCTGGAGATATGTTCATCCTCTTCTTCTCTCCATGGTAATGGCTGATTAATCCAAAGAATAAATGCTGCACCCGGCTGTAAATCCAGGTACTGGAGAGGTGCGATGGAGACAACCTCACGAAAGACGTTAGAGGCTGAATGAAAAAATTCCACGTTCTGCAGTGGCCCACCCACTACGAAATGTAGCAGCCATAACTAATAGTGAACGACGTTAGCTTGTTGGCAAAGAAAACTGGTCGTTCCTATACGAGCGGGCGCTCACTATTACTTGGTGGTGACCAATGATTTATGTTTAACCAAGCAAGGGCAATCACCAATGGGCCTCGTAATAGCTGATGATAATAAGCACTACAATAGTTGGTGTGCCACGAAGGCGCAAAATCAGGCCTGAGGGCTCAGCGGCCTACCTGAGAAGAACCGGGGTTGTGTGCTGTAAAGAAAAACATAATCAAACACCCATGAACAACTTGGCAAAATCAAAAGATACAACATTACAACACGACACAAACAGATTAAACAGGGTCAAAACTGCTACAGATAAACTATACGTTTATCCCACTCTCCCTTCCCGATGGTCACTTTTGACCCTGGTGGTTTCTGCAGTTTCATCATACACTCTCCCCTGCTCCCCTGAACCGGGTCAGCAGACAATCAAACAACAAAGTGCTGGGCCGGCTTACTGTAACTTTTGGCGTAATAGTACTAGACCGGTTACCCGCTAGCGGGGGTGTTGCTGTCATTTTTGATGGAGTTTCAAACATCGATCTATTGGTTGTAGGTTTTTTTACCCTGGTCAAAATGTTTAGTAACTTTGTCTATGTCTAGACTTGCTGTGTCAGGTTGGTTAGGGGTTTATCCTCCCCTTGATTTGTTCGTCATTGTGTTTGACCTTTTGGGGTCAAAGTAAAACAGTCCTGGGCCTATGATGCGATGCGCAGTGGAGAGCGCGAAACTTAGACTTCCGTCTTGTTGAGTTGTGAAGTCCTGGCTTCTGTGGACATGTTATGTCCGGCGAGGAAAAATCTTCGAAGTGACTGCGTTGGCAGTTTTTTTTTTCCCATTGATTCTCTGTGCGTCAGGAAGGACTGACAGTGTTGTTATTATGTTCTAAGGATTCGGGTTCCAGGTAATACCGACCTTTTTCATTATTACGCTTTCGGTGGCAGAGAACATGTTGAAGATTACCTAGTCTGTGAACTACAGCTCACCGGTCCTACATTACAGAACTTATACATTATGCTCAAGATAGCTATGTAAAGACTATTTGTCTTTAAAAGAACAGAAGTCCAGTGACGAAGTTATATTTGTGGGAACCGCAGATTGGCGGTATATTTATGTCTACATAAGCATTAACTGCAGGGTTGATGTTTAACCTGCTTAGAAGAAGTACACAGATGACGCCATATACGAGGCCTCGTGTTAAGGCTAATATATTTACAGCTGATAATGGGCAATTGGACGGGGAATGCCAAGCTTGTACCTGTATGTCAAGGTGATTAAGGTATCTGACGCGTTTAGTCAGAGATACCAAAGCGGCATTGTGAACTGTCATCGATGCAATAAACATTACTATTGACCATGAACGAATATTCACCCGTGTGTTACCGGGGCCCGAAAGGGGAGCCAAGAATAGTAACACTGCACCCTACCACGCATGTCGTAGAAGGCGACTAAGGAGGGTTGATGGGCATGGGGGCTGTTTTTACCCCATCCCATAAAAAACTTACGCACAGTGGGCTGATCACCTGCTTGCCAACCCAATCTGATTACGGAAACAATGATAGATTGTTTGTGTCTGTTTTTGTTCCACAAAGACGAATACGCCACCAGGCGTGGTGGAAACAGCGATAGATTGATCAATTTGTTGTTGCCCTAAGACGCCACTAGGCGTACTGGCCACATACTGCTTTGCCGGTTGATGGCTAAGGATGGAAGAAGAAGAAGAAGATGAACAAATATTGGAATGTTTACCAGCCTTTTTGAGAATGCCTGATGTATACCTAACGATTTCCGGGCAGTATATGACCTTGTTTATACACTGACTGTTCCTGTTGATTGTGTGTTATCGTCAATAAATGTTTTTTAAACGTGCCACAGTCTTCAAGCATCTCTTGACTACTGCATGTGAGTGTTTTGAGTTGCATTACACAAACATATACGAGCGCCTAAAATCACATTCGCGCCTTCATTTGCACCCACACTCAGTCATCTATTACAAGTACTACAACATCTTAACAACATGTAATACTGTCTTGTGCAAGTGATCACCTCTACAAGAGAGAATAAAAAGACAGTTACATTTCTGGTGGCCAGTATGGGGAAAAAACTGCCAAACGCAATGTCACACTTCGAAGGATTTTCCTCCCCGGACATACATGTCCTCAGGAAGCCAGGACTTCACAACTCAACAAGACGGAAGTCTAATTTCGCTCTCTCCACTGCGCATTAACGCAATATAGCCCAGAACTGTTTTTACCTGTTGACCCAAAAGGTCAAACACAATGAACGAATAAACAAGGGAGAGATAACCCCTAACCAACCTGACATAGCAAAGTCAAGACATAGTTTTACTAAACTTTGACCAGGGTGAAAAAAACCTACAACCAATAGATCGATGTTTGAAACTCCATCAAAATGACAGCAAACAGGGGGTTTTAGGGCATGTATATACAGTGCTGCCCCCTTCCCGTCTCTTACCTGGCGAGACATGACCTTAAAATATCAGTCCACTCGGCTAACAAACGGGCAGATACACAATTCGGCAAGCCAGTCTAAAACTTGCAGCTCATGGCGTTCAACACAGTTAATATTTACATACAGCATATGAACAACCATTGACGTTCTGCACTAGGAAAGGATATAAATGAATTTAAAATTACCAACTAATCTATACAGGTACTCAATTACAATTCAAGTTACATGTTGAGAACAAAATTATTAATTTACAGAATCCGCCACTGAGGCCAAAAAGCTTTTCGATGCTTATGGTAACATTTTATGTGTTAAAGACTTCTCTCCCCCTAACTATTCCGTTTTACACACACACCACACAACACACAGACCTGAATATATATATATATATATACTATATAAATATATACTATTATATAATATATATATATTATATTATATATATATATATATGTGTAGTAAAGCCGAATTATTCTGTTAATGAACTACATCAGACGTAAAGTCACAGAACCGTTTGGCTCTTATAATTCGTAGAGGCACACAAACACAATTTCCTTCTTAAAAAGAGAGAAACTGGCTATAGCTTCCCACTTTGGGTTGAATGATTGCTGTAATTTACCACATTACTAAACCCTGTATGCAGGTTTAGTCTGACTTATTACAAATCCCAAGCAAAAATTTATACTAATTACCAAGTACTAACCTTGCTTAACAAAACTGTCAGAATCTCCCACGTTATAATAAGCAGGCAAACTGGTGTTAAGTCTTCTAACTTCTCCCGGCAGGAATTTTAGGACTGAAGCAATGAGAGAGACAGACAAAACTGCATATATATAGTGAGATTTGTCCACAAGTGGTCAGCGTTGTTTGAACACCAGCATAGGGGAGCAGAAAAATAACACATAATAGTTACCCAGAGACTTCTCTAGGAGATGCAACTTCAAGAAGATTAGCGTAACATGTTGACTGTCCGACTTCCCTTGAATCGAAAACAGAGGACACCTGCCCGCTTGGAGCGACTATTCGCCGTGAGTCTGGCGTAATAGTGGTCCCTGACACATGGGACAGCGAAGGCCGTCTCCCGGTGTCAAAGAACCAGAACGTTTTTACCGTCCGTGTATCAGAATAATGTGATGCCATTCCATGGAGCTCTGAGACGTGGTCCCCGGGACAAAACGGCACTCAAAGAAACACCAACGTGGGTGAAAGGTAATAGAATTTGAAAGTGGACAGAGAATGCGACTAAAACTTCCCGGGTCTCAAAGAAACAACACGAAGAGAAGAAACGCTTCAAAGATTACTCTGACCAACTTTAAAGACAAGGGGAGGGAACCTGTCCTCGTAAGAGTGACAGCGAGTACTCCCCCTTTTAATCTACGGAAGAGAAATAAGCGAAAAGAAATGCGAGTGATAATAACAGTCAATAAGAAATGAGGGGTGGGGGTTTAGCTCCACCCAGTGCACAACAATTTATTACCCAAATTCGTCACAGTCATCAGTATTCTACTTCAGCTTGTTAGTGATCAGTATTCCACTCCAGTTTGTTAGTGAACAGTATTCTACTCTAGCTTGTTAGTGAACAATATTCTACTCTAGCTTGTTAGTGAACAGTATTCTACTCCAGTATTCGACTTACGGCGAATACTCGCTCCAAGCGGGCAGGTGTCCTCTGTTTTAGATTCAAGGGAAGTCGGACAGTCAACATGTTACGCTAATCTTCTTGAAGTTGCATCTCCTAGAGATTTCTCTGGGTAACTATTACGTGTATAGCTTGTTAGTGAACAATATTCTACTTTAGCCTTTTAGTGAACAGTATTCTGCTACAGCTTATTAGTGAACAGTATTCTACTCCAGCTTGTTGGTGGTCAGTATTCTACTATAGCCTGTTAGTGAACGGTATTCTACTCCAGCTTGTTAGGGAACAGTTTTCTACTGTAGCTTATTAGTGGTCAGTATTCTACTGTAGCTTGTTGGTAATCAGTAGTCTACTCCAGCATGTTAGTGAACAGCATTTTACTATAGCTTTTTAGTGAATAGTATTCTACTCCAGCTTGTTAGTGAACAATATTCTACTCCAGCTTATTAGTGGTCAGTATTCTACTATAGCTTGTTGGTAAACAGTATTCTACACCAGCTTGTTAGTGAACAGTTTTACACCTTAGATTGTTAGTGAGCAGTATTCTGCTCTAGCTTGTTAGTGAACATTATTCTACATTAATAGTCTCCTCTGCCTGCGCCGTCCATGACATCCCCCTCTTTATTCTTGCTCCTTTGATGTCAGCTTTGTTCCGTGCAGAGGATGCCTTTTGTGTGTGGTTACTCGCATATACGGCTTTACCAGGGCCATCGTATATCTGGATCTAATTGACAGCAATCCAAGCATGTGCCGCATCTTCACAATTGGGCTATCTCGCGTACAGCCCAAGACTTTACGCATCCCTTCATTTTGAATGCGTTCCAGTCGTTCACATTGTGATACTGACAGCGTTAGTATTCCCAGGCCATATTCGATTACAGACATGACCAGCTAATGATATAGGAGAGACAGTAGTCTCTGCTCCAGGTGCGCTGTAGCCATTGTTTTTATGGCTGTCGGCATCTCTTGCACTTCTGGATGATGTGATCAACATGGTGTTTATACGATAACCCACGATCGAATGTTCTCTCTTCTTTTCTTTGATTCTTAGCCACAGATCGTCAAAGTAGTCAATGGCCTTCACACCTGATGCCTTACGATGGTTGTCTGAGACTTTATTATCAAAGGCAGTTATTATATCAGACTCACAATCCATGCTTCGAAAGGTCCTAAATGGATGGCTCCGACATGAATGGAAAACCTCCACAGAAGCGTCGAATCTTTAAGAACTGATATGGATCTACTGTCCTGGTCATGAAGGATACGCAGCAATGAAAGAGCTGACAGACTAGCTTCAAGAGCATCCATAGAAGGTGCACTGGACATGGATAAGAGAGAAATACTGTGGGCAATTCATGATCGCCTATTAAAGAATGACACTGCGATTGATGAATCATCAAGTCTAACTGCTGGAATTTGGCATCAAAGGTAAGACCAGCAGGGATGAACGTATGAGAGGACGCATCTGGCATGTATACAACCAGTGCGCAACAGGAACAGTTAGCATACGTACCCTTCGAAATTTGCTGAGGGAGACTGAGCACCTATGGGTTTGCCCGGAGTGCACTGACGTCGATTCTCATTAACTTTAACATTCTGCTATAGCTTGTTAGTGAACAGTATTCTACTCCAGTTTGTCAGTGGTCAGTATTCTATTGTAGCTTGTTAGTGATAATATTGTACTCCTGCTTGTTTTTTTTTTTTTTTTTTTTTTTTTTATTTTTTTTCCCCTGTTTTTTTTTTTTTTTTTTTTTTTTTTTTTTTTTTTTTTTTTTTTTTTTGCGTTCGCCCGCTAATACTCGAGGCGAAATCTCAGGTTATTATTTTTTATGTCTAACCTGACATTGATTTTACGTGAGTATCCCTTTATTTCTTGTACAGAGACAGGTGTCCCTCGCCATTCAGGCAAATACTCGCCGATTTCGGAGGTACCCATTGCAGCTGGGTCGGCTCAGGAGCCGCCAGTCCCTGGTCGACGACACTCCTGCTTGTAAATGAACAATATTCTACTACAGCTACTTAGTGGTCAGTAATCTAATATAGCGTGATAGTGATCAGCATTTTACGGTAGCATGCTAGTGATCAGTTTTCTACGGTACCTTGTTATTGGTTAGTATTCTAATATAGCTTGTTTGTAGTGTAGCTTGTTGGTGATTACCATTCTACTGTAGCTTGTTTGTGATCAGTATTCTTCTGTATCGTGTTGTGATCAGTATTCTACTGTAGCATGTTTGTGATCAGTATTCTACTGTAGCGTGTTTGTGATCTGCAGTATACTGTCGCTTGTTAGTGATCAGTATTCTACTATTATTTGTTGGTTATCAGTATTCTACTGTATTTTTTAGTGATAAGTATTCTACTGTAGGTTGTTAGTGACCAGTATTCTACTGTATTTTACTAGTAGTCAGTATTCTGTTACAGCGTATGTGTGATCAATATTATACTCCAGTTTGTTAGTGGTCATATTCTGAACCAGTTTACTAGTGATCAGTATTCTAGTCAAGTTTGTCAGTATTCTACACCATCTCGTTAGTGATCAGTATTCTAGTCCAGTTGGGGCCTCACCAAAACGCTAAAACTAAAGTCGTTGCCTATGACTAAGCATCGTATTTGAGCATGACGAAAAGAGTCCGTGGTTACGGTTGGTAGCATTCAGAAGTGTCCGCCTATGTGGCTTGGTCAAGAAAAGATGTGTAGAAGAATCTACTTATTAAAAAGTTTTAATGAGTCTAGATTCGACTCGAAATCAAAGGTGTAATTATAATTCAATGTGGTAAAACCCACTTCGTCAGGACATGTTGAATTCATAGTATGGAATTGGCAAGATCTTCTTTGATCCATAACCACCAACCGTCAAAGCAGTCAGCGGCCATCACGCCTGGTGGCGTCTTGTAGGGCAGCAACAAATTGATTCCACTTTGCTCGGTCGGCAGCCATCCTTCGTACAGTGCCCCAACTCTGGTTCATTCTTTGCATCTCAGCTTCCACAGTTCTCCGCCAAGTTGTTTTTGGTCGACCTCTCTTTCGCTTTCCCTCGGGGGTCCATAGCATAGCTGTTCTTGTGCTGGTATCAGGGTCCATTCTGAGGACGTGGCCAACCCAACTCCAGCGTCTGCCAGCTATGATGGTTTGCATGTCCTCCTGGTTACTCCGAATAAGTAGTTCTTGGTTGCTGATGGTGTTTGGCCAAAAGATTCGGAAAATTTTCCTTAGGCAGATTGTGTCGAAAGAGGACAGTTTCGACATTTCCTTTTCTGTTACTCTCCAACATTCCGCACCATAGAGAAGCACGGAAAGTACACAGCTCTCATACAGTCTTAATTTGGTGTTTGTGCTGTACTGGGAAGACTTCCAAACGTTGTTGAGAACAGCAAAGGCTGTTCTCGCTTTATTCATTCTGTTGTTAATGTCCTTGCTTGTTCCGCCGTCAGGTGTTACTATGCTTCCTAGGTAAGTAAATGTATCTGTCTGTTCTAACTTCTGGTTCCTTACTGTTATTGGCTCGGGATTGCCCACATTTAGTGTCATGACCTCTGTCTTCTTCAAATTGATGTTCAGGCCAACCTGCTGGCCATACTTATTCAGTCTATCGGTTTTGTCTTGAATGTGTTGATGTGAATGCGCTAGTAGTGTAATGTCATCTGCATATTCCAAATCTTCCAGTGTAGAAAACGTTGTCCATCTAATTCCTCTTGGACTGCCCTCTGTTATCTGGCGCATCACACAATCTAAGACTGTCAAAAATAATGTTGTTGATAAGGTGCACCCCTGTCGTACTCCTGTTTTCACTTCGAAAGTTACATTACTCGATCCAACACTGCACGTAAAGTTAGAATAGAGTGCCACGTTTAGGCTGTCGTGACCAGGCGCTTTTCCATTTTTTAGCCCTTTGATAGCTGTGATAATTTCTTCTTTTCTTGGAATGTCTGTATTTACGTCTAAGTCACTTAATTGGCAAGATGGCCAAAAATATATATTGGCCATTTCACGGTTAGTATAACCTACGAATATAGATATAACAATTGTGGAAAAATTACAATATATCGGAAAGAATTATAAGAGAATATATTTTAGCGGACAAAGAAATAAGCGTGCAAGAAAGTACAGAACTATAATATTACGGATTTGATGTAAAAATCCAATGTTTCAATAAGGACTATGAAGGAGTAAAGTTAACGGACTAAGAAATAAGTGTGCAAGAAAAACAAGAATATTATTACGAGTATCAGAACGAAAATTATAGAATCTTTGAAATTGTGTAGAGATGATATATCAAAGGAATGGACGTGCCAATAACTTACTGTTAAAATTTATGTCGGAGAAGCGTATGTAATTCGTGGAAGTCTTATGTCTCAATAAAAATGAAAGTCTTGAAACCCAAGGTCTTTGAAGAATCTATGGAAAGTTTCAGATTGTTGATTTATTCATTTCGACATTTTAAAATATGTATTAAAAACACGAACGATTATACAAAAACAGTTGAGCCAGTTTTATATAACAAGTTGAATAATACAATTTTACAGTGGTTGACAATTCAGAAAGAACAATTTTATTGAGTCAACATGTCAGTAGAATATAAAATAAAGGAAAGCCTAGACAATCAAACAATAACTATAAGATTGACTCTTAACACCACATCACCCCTTAGTGTGCCCGATGGTCGAGAAAATATGGGCCTAACACCATAATCTTAATATGCCTCAATGGGCGTGTAAGGGGATCCTTTTAGCTTTTTTATTTTATTCTAGTCCAGTTTGTTAGTGATCAGTATTGTAGTCCAGTTTGTTAGTGATCAGTATTCTAGTCCAGTTTGTTAGTGATCAGTATTGTAGTCCAGTTTGTTAGTGATCAGTATTCTAGTCCAGTTTGATAGTGGTCAGTATTCTAGTCCAGTTTGTTAGTGGTCAGTATTCTAGTCCAGTTTGTTAGTGATCAGTATTCTAGTCCAGTTTGTTAGTGGTCAGTATTCTAGTCCAGTTTGTTAGTGATCAGTATTGTAGTCTAGTTTGTTAGTGACCGGTATTCTAGTCCAGTTTGTTAGTGATCAGTATTGTAGTCCAGTTTGTTAGTGATCGGTATTCTAGTCCAATTTGTTAGTGGTCAGTATTCTAGTCCAGTTTGTTAGTGGTCAGTATTCTACACCATCTTATTAGTGGTCAGTATTCTAGTGCAGTTTGTTAGTGATCAGTATTCTAGTCCAGTTTGTTAGTGGTCAGTATTGTAGTCCAGTTTGTTAGTGGTCAGTATTCTAGTCCAGTTTGTTAGTGGTCAGTATTCTAGTCCAGTTTGTTAGTGGTCAGTATTCTACACCATCTTATTAGTGGTCAGTATTCTAGTGCAGTTTGTTAGTGATCAGTATTCTAGTCCAGTTTGTTAGTGGTCAGTATTCTACACCATCTTATTAGTGGTCAGTATTCTAGTTCAGTTTGTTAGTGATCAGTATTCTAGTCCAGTTTGTTAGTGGTCAGTATTCTGGTCCAGTTTTTAGTGGTCAGTATTCTACACCATCTTATTAGTGGTCAGTATTCTAGTCCAGTTTGTTAGTGATCAGTATTCTAGTCCAGTTTGTTAGTGATCAGTATTGTAGTCCAGTTTGTTAGTGATAAGTATTCTAGTCCAGTTTCTTAGTGGTCAGTATTCTACACCATTTTATTAGTGGTCAGTATTCTAGTCCAGTTTGTTAGGTATCAGTATTCTAGTCCAGTTTGTTAGTGGTCAGTATTCTAGTCCAGTTTGTTAGTGATCAGCATTTTAGTCCAGTTTGTTAGTGATCAGTATTCTAGTCCAGTTTGTTGGTGGTCAGTATTCTAGTCCAGTTTGTTAGTGGTCAGTTTTCTACACCATCTTGGTAGTGGTCAGTATTCTAGTCCAGTTTGTTAGTTGTCAGTATTCTAGTCCAGTTTGTTAGTGGTCAGTATTCTAGTCCAGTTTGTTAGTGATCAGTATTCTAGTCCAGTTTGTTAAAGGTCAGTATTCTAGTACAGTTTGTTAGGGGTCAGTATTTTACACCATCTTTTTAGTGATCAGTATTCTACACCATCTTGTTAGTGGCCAGTATTCTAGTCCAGTTTGTTAGTGATCAGTATTCTACACCATCTTGTTAGTGGTAAGTATTCTAGTCCAATTTGTTAGTTATCAGTATTCTACACCATCTTGTTGGTGGTACGTATTCTAGTCCAGATTGTTAGTGAACAGTATTCTACACCATCTTGTTAGTGATCAGTATTCTAGTCCAGTTTGTTAGTGATCAGTATTCTACACCATATTGTTAGTGGTAAGTATTCTAGTCCATTGTGTTATTGGTAAGTATTCTAGTCCAGTTTTTCAGTGATCAGTATTCTAAACCATCGTGTTAGGGATCAGTATTCTACACCATCTTGGTAGTGGTAAGTATTCTAGTCCAGTTTGTTATTGGTAAGTATTCTAGTCCAGTTTGTTAGTGATCAGTATTCTACACCATCTTGTTTGTGATAAGTATTCTAGTCCAGTTTGTTAGTGATCAGTATTCTACACCATCTTGTTAGTGGTAAGTATTCTAGTCCAGTTTGTTATTGGTAAGTATTCTAGTCCAGTTTGTTAGTGATCAGTATTCTAAACCATCTTGTTAGTGATCAGTATTCAACACCACCTTGTTAGTGGTAATTATTCTAGTCCAGTTTGTTAGTAATCACTATTCTACACCATCTTGTTAGTGGTAAGTGTTCTATTCCAGTGTGCTATTGGTAAGTATTCTAGTCCAGTTTGTTAGTGATCAGTATTCTACACCATCTTGTGAGTGATAAGTATTCTAGTCCAGTTTGTTAGTTATCAGTATTCTACACCAGTTTGTTAGTGGTCAGTATTCTAGTCCAGTTCATTTGTGGTCAGTATTCTAGTCCATTTTCTTAGTGGTCTTTTAGTGATGCACATTTTACACCAGCTTGTTATTGATCAGTATCCTAGTCCAGTTTGTTAGTGGTCAGTATTCTACACCAGCTTGTACGTGATCCACAATTTACAACAGCTTGTTAGTGATCAGAATTCTATTGCAGCTTTTCAGGGGCCTTAATCAAATACAGCTTGTCATTGATCAGCCTTGAACCATGATTTTATGCAGAAGAGAGGAAGAGAATGAGGATGGCTGAAATTTAAACTGACAGAAAAAAATACTTCGTTAGACATACAGATAAAATAATCTAATACTTAATAAACAAAAACAAAAACACACCACGAACAAAGCTGATATGAAAATTTAAAATAAAAACCGTAATATACTAATACTAATTAGGAGGGGTGGAAAAGGATAACAGATTAACAATTTTACTGAAAATATTCAAGAAAAGAAAGCTAACAACACAACCGCTGCAAATAGCTATTACCAAGTACTGTTAAGTCAAATGAAAACAGCATTCAGATGTAAATAAATACAGAATGGATAATAAAGTGATACCTTAATTATACTCGGTCAGCCATGAACTGTGATAATACGATAGGATACTCATGGACACAAAGAAAGAAAGAAAGAAACAATGAAAAAAAAAGAAAGCAGAAAGAAAAAGAGGGAGAAAAAAAACATAAAGAACGAACGAAAGACATATAAAAAGAAAGAAATCTGAAAGAAAGAAAACGAGAAACTAGACACCATAAATAACCACAGTTATAGGCATTGTGGGAATTCGACCCAGGTCTATCAGATCGACACAACTCCCACTTTGAGAGAATGACCCGTGTCTTGCTACAGCATCACTTCGAACTCTAACAAAAATTATTCTGTTTTCTCGTTTTCTTCATCTCTCTTTCTTTCTGTCTTTTTTTTCCTGCGAGTGCATATCATTTACCTATTTTCTTGCTTGTTTACGACTGACATGCCTCTGGTATTCCTCATTGTTTACTTCTGTGTTCACGATACGAGAGGCCTGTTACATACAGAGGCACGCACACACGGAAAGAAAAAAATTCATGTTCCAAGGTAACCTTACAACTACAATTCTCCATTTGCACCATGAAGAGGCGGCGGTAACTTGTATAAGCTGGGGACTTTAGCAAGCTACAAATGTTTTGCTTTTCACATTCCCATGAGGAGGCGGATCTACTATGAAGCTTGAGCTTCAGGGCCCCCAAGAAGAAAAAAGGATGTTTTGTAGTCAAATAATATCAGTCATTTACTAGGATAGGCCTAAAAACAGATTATATCGTTTGTCTTATTGTTGCTTTTCTGTTTATGATGTTTTCAGATGTTCTATAAATACGTTTCTATCCCATCCCCCAACACTTGTGTCTTTATAAAAGCGGCCCCTCCAAAAGTTCAAGCTTCATGGCCCCCAAAATGTAGATCCGCCACTGTTCCCATGCTGTGCGTGGAGCTAACTGATTAGAAGAATGCTAGTTAGATATTACCAGTCGCGGGAACTACCACTGCAACTGGCCCTCTTACAGAAATCAATCCTTCACACGTTCTTGCAGAGGTGATTTAAGTTGTAATGTTTTACAGGATTAGATTGCCACTCATGTACAATCTCAAATTAGTCGCTTTGTGCAATGTGCATGGGGGGGAGGGGGAGGGGGGCTGTTGTTTGTCTCATCAGAGACCCCCAGAACTACACGTGGGACTCATAGCAATAATGATAAAATGCTGTGAAAACACAACAATACCAAAGAAAAATCTGATTAACACAAGCAAAATTCAAGACAAAGAAAGGACTATCTCCCAATAAAGAATGACCGATTTTCGGTAGAAAACCAAAATACTGTTCTGATATATACAATAGTGACCTTAATTAAAGTCCAGCAATGATTACACGCAGCAGATGATGGTGATTTCCTAATTCTCTGCAAAGTGTAAAGGGCGATAAAGGCAGACAAGAATTGTAACATTCAATCAGAGCTCTTCAATGGTGATGAGAAATAGCAGAAGATGAGAAAACAAAAATGACATCTAGCAGACAGACGTAAGACCACCTATATAACAGGAAATAGATACATTTCCGGAATATCAAATAAAAGAATGAAAGTTCACATTTTTGTTTGTTTTTTGTTTGTTCGGTGGGGGAAAAATTCGAAAACATTTAGCAGGGCAGGGCAAGGGTTAGGCCCTGTCTCGCGTTAGAACGGGGGGCACATTAAAGGAAATATATTTGGAAAAGCCGGATTAATTTAACACTATTTCCCTTAAAATGGCGGGGGGGGGGGGGGGGGGAGAAGAGGTTAAGAGATTTGTGACGTCACATAAAGAAGGATGGGATGTGGGTATTTGTGACGATATGTAACCGGGGGAGGAGGTGTTTCATAGATGTAAAAAATGTGCGTGACGTGTGGACGACCCCCCCCCATCCATCCCCCCTCTCTCTTCTCCTCCCCCCCCCCCCCCCCCCCCCCCCCCATGTAGAATATGAATATCAGCAATCAGCACAAACAGTTAGCCCCCGTGTGGTTCCCGGGCGTCTGTGGAGAGACCAATAAAGAAATCGAACTATTGCACTTTCAAGCATGTGGTACAGGGCGACTAATGTTCGTGGCACTGGCAACCTCATCTTGTGGAAATATTTCCTACAGAAACCACTGCTGCAAGAGCACACGTGACAGCTTGGAGCACGCTTCCGGCAGGGACCAGCTGCAATAGTGGCTCCATGCAAAGCATGGAGCACAAAGGAAAATGATTATAAATGAAGAACAGTACAAACGACGATGGTCGTAGCAAAACTGGGACCGAAGACGCAGCAGACGAGATGAATGCAGTCATCGACTCATAGCTTGACTGCTTGCGTCAGGGTCAGCAAACCAGAGCTGACCAAGACCCTACTCCACCTCCAAGTGGTGGTCCTGGAAACAGGCTGCATCACTGCAGTCTGACTGAGAGAGAAGGGATCGAAGAGGGAAGGCACGCCCGATCCCAAAACATGCCGTGCTGAAGTCGGATGTGTCGACCGAAAGGCGCAAAAATCGCAGCCCCGCTGTAAACGGACACAACGCAACCAACGTCCTTTTCAGGAAGAACGAGAAAGAAAAAAAAAAAAAGTACTAAAACTAAAAAAAAAAAAAAAAAAAAACTGCTTTTAAACTTTATTATCCAGACAATAAGCACAGTGAATATTCTACTCAATTCTTCTATGTCCCTATGCCCCAAAATATGCTTTTGTTATCTTTGTTTAAAACGTTCAAGTAGCCTCAATGTCCGACATCGCTGGAATTATAACTGTGGTTACTGACCCATGTCATTTGAGGGAGAGGGGAGGGGTGGGGTGGATGGAGTTGTACTTTAGCGACAGACGTGATGCTTTGTTGTCACAGACATTGATTAGTAGCAGGGTTATACGAATAACGTGTAGCTATAATAATGGCTGACCTCATCGTGCAATAAAATGGATTAACGGTAACAGCTTTATTGGGACACATTCTGCTTTTTTCCCCAGCCGAGAATGTTATGCTTGTACGGAGAATGTTAGTTTAAGAAGTAGTTAATCGCATTTTATATATATATTAAGGTGACCATATTTTCAAAACCCTAATCCGGGACAAAATAATAGATTTGACCTATTTCAATGCAAAAAATCGGGACAAAAGGGTAAAGAAAAGGTCAAAAGTCGGGACATGTCCCGGAAAAATCAAGTTGATGTCAATTTAAAATAATATACATTTTATATATACATTTGAATATCATTGAATAACATACATTTTACTGTATAAGTTTAACTACTTAAACTAATAAGAGAGAAAAACATCAATAATCCTTACTTAAGGTGAAGCTGAGTTACTGTACTTTTCAGATGAGTGGATTTTTATCAATAGGTCCTTCTTTGCAAGCAGCATCTTAAAAAACTCGACACATGCTTCCTCACAGTTCACTTTGGTTGTCAACATAGCTTTCAAAGTTTCAACACCTAGCTGTGTTTTATCACTTGCCCATAAGCTTGTTCATCAAAGAAAACACTCTTTCTGTGGCAGCATTTGTTCCAGGTATACAGAAAAAAAAACCCTGCCAACTACAAAATATTTGAAAATGTCACATTATTGTTTTTGAAGTGGGAAACCATTTCAATCCAACGTTGTGGTGGCAATGTTTTTTTGGCACTCCATTCACTAATTTTCTGAGAAGTAACAAACTGCTTCATATAGACATATTCGTCATAAATTTCAGTTTCTGTAAAGTGGGCTGAAGGTAATGTTTGAATCACTAGTGATGATGATATCTCAATATCTGCCCAAATTGGTATTCTGTTCAGCGTTACCCAGCTGTAGGATTCTAGGTCTTGAAATTATTTTGCAGCCCATTTATTCAAATAATTGAAAGCTGTTTCATAGAACAAAGAAACGTTAGCATGAAACTTTTTCACATCCTCCTTTGGAAGTCCTTCCATTTCCAGCTTTTCAAGGATTAGCTTAACTCTTGATGGCAAGAAACAGTCTTCCAGTTTGGACTTCAAAATAGTTTTCAACCTGTTGATGCTGTCAATGACTTCAAACACAGTGACCGTCTGTCCCTCTATTTTTTGCACTGCTTCGTGGAATGGAGAGGCCTGACTGTGAACAAAAACAAGCCTTGCCTCAGATAGAAGATTTTCAAAGAATGTCTGTATAAAAACTGGGCATCTGTCTTGAGATTGAAAATATGATTTTGGAGGCAGGAACATCTGAAGAACCCTTTCAACAGCAGGCAGCAGAGCAAGCCACCTAGTCTGAGCATAACCTAAGATCATCTGGAAGTCTGTTTCCACAAACTGGCAAAACTCCTTGAGTCTTTCAACTCGTACTGTGTATGATTTGAAGAGAAGATAAATTTTAGCAATAATCAGCTCGACATCAACAGGCAGTACATCTGCAGCTGTTCGAACAGTGTTGTGGAAAATATGACCTGCACACCCAACTCCTATAAGACCATGTCCAAGGTTTTCTTGAAGTTTTTTTAAAATATTTTCTGTCTTTTCCTTTCAGCACCTCCAAAATTGGAATTTGTGTTGTCTGCGCATAATCCAACTACTTTCCTGTCTAAACCATTTTCAGTTATGCAGTCATTAAGAAAACTACTTACAATATCAGATGTTTCACCTGGCAATGACTTTAACTCTAATATTTTAATTTTCACTCCATTACTGTGATCAAAGTATCTGACAAGCAAAGGAAAAATCTTGAATTCTTTGTGGTTGGATGCATCTGTCAGTACAGAAATAAATGTAGATTTTTTCTAGGTCACACCTTAACTCATTTAGAATATGGGGTGCCAAGACATTTTGAATAATGGCTTCTGTTTTTGTACGTGCACATCCAAATTTTGGCTCTAAAGTAACCTGAAGTAATTTTGATGTGCAATCCATAGACCTGAAAGTGTGATTGTGTAGCACTGTATGGTATGCAAAGGCGCCTTCTATAGCAGCTAATTGCTCTTCTTGGTCACCAATTTTATCAGCTCTGAAGAAAGTGGTTAACGACGAGCTTGATGCAGCTGTAACGACGGCTCTCTTATGTTTCTCACTGCTTATGTGGTTCTTAATATCACCACGTCCACTATGGCTTATCGAAAACCCGGAGGCACATATATTGCATCGTACATTGAAGTTTGATGTACTCTTTTTAATAAACGGATATTCCTTTTGTAAATCTTCATTGAAACTGCATTTACGCTTTAGTACCATTTTCTTACAACAATAACAAAATATGCACAAATAGTTCACCGTTTAAATTAAATAAACGTATACCGTACGCAAAATCTTGGTACTTTACCACTACCTAAAATTTCAAATAACTGCGAATATCACATTGGAACTACAAAACTAATTCGCGGTCCTGACAACCTCTTGTGCTGTTTCGGCGCCAGTTCACTAATAATTAAAAATTCCCTCGTCAGCCACGGAATAATATTTTTTTTTTTTAAATCTGTGAGATTTATGCCAAATTCGTCCAAAACCGGGACAAATTGGCGTCCCGGATTGCATCGAAAAAAAAGTCGGGACAAATTATCAAAAATGGTCGAAAACCGGGACTGTCCCGGAAAAACCGGGACGTCTGGTCACCTTAATATATATATATATATATATATATATATATATATATATATATATATATATATATATATATATATATATATATATATATATATATATATATATATATATATATATATATATATATATATATATATATATATATATATATATATATATATATATATATATATATATATATATATAGGGTGTCCGTAAAAGATTTTACCCTTTTCAAAAAAAAAGTATTCACGGCCCCATGACGTGGTACGATGACGCTTTCTATCACACAAGTAAGATAATCTCTGCAAGTTTTTAAGCTTACCTTACAAAGACTCAAAAAAGTGCGCATGCGGCAGAGGGTATTTCAAGTGAAACTTTCGCAGCTGAGTTGCAACCGGTAATTGTTACATGTCTCTCAACACACTGGTCAAGCAGGTGGAAAAAAAAAGAAATAGGTACATTCTTTATGAGTTTTTGTAAGGTATGCTTAAAAACTTGCAGAGATTATCTTACTTTTATGATAGGAAGCATCAGCGTACCACATCATAGGGCCGAGAATAATTTTTTTGGAAAAGGGTACAATCTTTTATGGACACCCTGTATATAGCTTCAAGAGCATCCATTGACGGTGCACTGAATACGGATAAGGGAGAGATACTGAGGGCAATTAATGATCGCCTGTTAAAGAATGACACTGCAAATGATGAAGCATCAAGGCTAAGATGGCTGGAATGTGGCATTAAACATAAGACCAGCAGAAATGGACGAATGAGAGGATGCATCCGGCATGTATGCAACCTACGGGCAAAAGGAACAATTAGCATTCCTACCCTTCGACATTTGCTGAGGGAGACTGAGCACCTATGGGTTTGCCCAGAGTACAGTGACGTCGATTCTGATCAACAAGAACAATAAATATGACAGTGTGAGATTGTCCTTTAAATGTGAGAAAATATTTATGTCTGAACATTCATTAGTGCTTCACCGCGCTAAAGTTACAGGGCTCCAGTCTACTAAGCCATAAATGGATTCTTTACTCTGCTCTTCGGTTAGCAAAGGCAGCGTGGAAAGGAACTGGTCTCCGTCATCAAAAGGCTGCACCTAGTATAGTAATGTCTCTAACACTTCACTTCCCTAAGGCAGTATCTGTTATGGGACTACCTACCATACGTCAAAGCACAAAGTAACTCCGGGTAATATTTCTTTATCAGTAACTTTTGTTGTAATTCTTCATAACTGCATCCAACATCACACATGTTAATTTACATGTCATATATGAATTTTTTTAAAAAATGATATAGAATTGTGACAGAGAATTATGAAAAATAGATTTTATTATCTACATTTTTCTTCCACCTGGCTTCACCTTGCTTCCTTATTAGTTATGCACGGTTTTTTTTAACGCAGAACTCTCCTACACTTAGATATCTGTCTTTTTCTTAATTTAGCCACGCTTAATTCTTTCTTTTCTCTAAACTAGGAATGTTTACTATGATGCATGTAGCGAGAGAGAAGGGGAGATAAGCTAAATGAAGAAAAACCAAGGGGGCGATAAGTTGAAACGTATTTTCGGTAGACATTGATCAAGGGGAATAAATCTGAGTAGAAGGGGGAGAGAATCTGAAAGAAGGGGAGTTTCCTAAGGCAGGGCTCCAAAGTAGGGTCCTTTTGTTGCGCCTCTTTAAGTTCCTTAGGTAACTAATTTGGCGCAGGCTCACGTTCCTTCTTGGTTTGCCCTCTTGTGGTTACTGCTGCCACAATTGGCTCTTTCGGTTTCCCATTAAACACATATCTACCGCCAAGTATGACTGGGTAGATCGGGTCATCCATAACATCCGATTTGATCACACCTCTGACAAAATAAGAGTGTATTTCCACTAATGCGATGGGAAGCGTCATGGGTGCATCTCCTTTGAAAATTCCACATAGTTTGACGGTTTCTTCTGTCTCTTGACCGGGTTTGACCAAGTGTCTTGCGACAATGCAATCAAAAGATAACCCTGTGTCAAAAAGACAAGATGTCGAAGTACCGTTCAAAATAACAGTTCCTCGCGTTGAGAGCCTCTCTCCCTCAGGTTGAGAATCACTGACACTAATTCTACCCTGCGAGGCTGTTTGCAAGCATCCGATGCGATTAGGCCCAGCGTGCTTGCTCTGATCCGATGTCTCTTGTGCAGGGGTTTTCCCTTCGTCACCTTGTCCTTTCTGGCCGCGCTGCCATGTAGACCGGTTAGGCTGATCAGACTGTTTGCTGTTGGTGGGGTACCTGTTTTTGTAGTATTTAGCTTTTTCCGGAGGGGAATTCTAGGGTCCAGTGGTGGTGAGAAGAATGGGAAGACTGTTCTTGATTATTTGTTCGAGAAGGCTCTTCTGTCGGTTTATGTTTTGTTGCTGGCAGTTCGGCCAGCGCATTATGATATCGCTCAGACTTTTCCAAAATGTCTTCCAGCTTTTCTGCGCCTTGATCAGCCAGAAATCTACGGGTGTCACTTGACAAAGTGTTCTTTATTTGTTCGGTTACTACGAACTCCTCCAATCCTTCATAGGTAGAGGTAAGCTGCGAAAGCTGCAGGCACTTTGTCAAGTATCCCTTCAGACGAGAAGAGAACTGATGAAAAGTTTCCGTGCCCTCCTTTCTGCTGTTACGGAACAGTTGCAAAAATGTTTGAGCGTTCATTTCAAAACGCTCAAGCAAAGCTTTCTTCAACATGTCGTAATCGTCTTGGTGGTTGCCTTCCAGGTTTGCGTGCGCATCATACGCAGAACCTTTTAAAGCCGGGGAAAGCTTCAAACACCACCACGACCTCTCTAAACCGTACAGATTCGCCATTTTCTCGAATTTTTTCTAGATACGTGTCAATCTTCTCATTAAGGTAGTAGTATACCTTGATAGGGTAAAAAACTCAAATTTTCCTTTCAGAATCAAACAACCATGGGTATAGTGTTAGTATGGACTTAAAGTGTTTGTCCACATAATGACCTCATTAATTATGCAAATTAGCTATCCAATATGGCCGCCGTAGTGAATAAATTATACACCTTTTTTAAAACATCATAACTATGTTATTTGTACAAGGATCAGACTGAAACTTGGCAAATTAAATCATTATATATAGCGTGAAGTCATGAACTAAAATGACAGAGATTGACAGAAAAGTTAATTTTTAATGAATTTTCAAAATTTATATTTCTGGAATGTTTGATATGTGTGCCTCATTATATATGTATCTTCTTCTTCTTCGATCCTTATCCACCGACCGTCAAAGCAGTCAGTGGCCATCACGCCTAGTGGCGTCTTGTAGGGCAACAACAAATTGATTCCACTTTGCTCGGTCGGTGGCCATCCTTCGTACAGTGCCCCAACTCTGGTTCATTCTTTGCATCTCAGCCTCCACAGTCCTCCGCCAAGTTGCTTTTGGTCGGCCTCTCTTTCGCTGTCCTTCAGGGGTCCAAAGCATAGCTGTTCTTGTGATGGCATCGGGGTATCTTCTGAGGACATGACCAACCCAGCTCCAGCGTCTGCCAGCTATGATGGTGTGCATGTCCTCTTGCTTGCTACGAGTAAGCAGATCTTGGTTGGTGATGGTATTCGGCCAAAAGATTCGGTGAATTTTTCTTAGGCATGTTGTGCGATAAGAGGACAATTTTGACATTTCCTTCTCTGTGACTCTCCAGCATTCCGCACCATAGAGAAGCACAGAAAGCATATATTATATATGCATGATGGTCATAAACCTAAAACTTTGAATTCAATTGTATTCGTTTTAGGTCAGAATCTGTAAGATTATATGTCAACCAACTGTGTTAATTTTCATGTCAATTGAATGTACAGATCCAGAGATATTTTGTTTCAAAGATCACCAATTATGCTAAAAAGACAATTCCGAGAAAACAAAGAAAATCAGAAAAAGAACTCACAAAATGAAGTTTAATGAGCTCCTGTTGAATAAAGGTCTCCTTCTACTGCAGCTGCAGTGTCTATGAATCCCCTTTTCAGTGCTCTCTGGGTCTTTCCATTGCAATGTCCTTACTTGCTGAATAGATCCTGTGCAGCGTTCTCCTGTATGCTTTCTTTTCACATGGGTTGACTTGTGTTCATGTATATCGAAAAATTCTGCAATGCACTGTGGCCTTTCCCAATAGAACGCACAAATGCCACCATTCACAAATTTACTTCTTTGTGTTTGTGGGTAGCTGAAGATGAAACATCAGAAGTATTGAAATTGGCATTCCATTCGCCACAGTTTGTGCACTTGATACTGATTTCATGACAAAAGCCATTCCGAGTCTCTTCGACGATCTCACAGGTCAGTGAGTACTGATAACATTTGTCACATCTAAAGTTAGCGCATAAAAACCCAAACAGTAGTTTTACATCCATAAGGAAAAACCCATTTCCTCTGTTGTCAATTTTAGCTTGTCCTTCACTTTCTTGGACCTTTATGACCTTTATTTTCTTTGCTGAGGAGACAGAGGCTTTATAGCGACAATAGGTGTCTCATTTTCAGGCAATGGTTTGTTGGTGTACATGCCTCCCAGTCTTTGTCTTATTTCCCATTGTGAACAAAAGAAGCTCTGCTAACTACTATTATACAGAACCAGTATAAAGCTAGCAATAAATAGAGTTGATGTTGGTGAAAATGCACAATGCATGTAACAAATGTTGAAATTTACGATCTAAGCTTTCTAGACACACACTTTTGGAAAATTCATAAGAAATCATTGAGTGATTTTCCGTGGAAAAATTATAAATATCTTTTTCCTGTTGCCTCAGTATAATTGTAATTTCGCAAGTTTACAATTACGCACCTTCATGTTGGGTCGTTATTCACATGGTAACCAACTATAAACATTGGTTGCTACGCAAATCACTCAAGGGGGTGTGTGTAGAAAAACACTGATTCCTATCAAACCAGAGTATCTCTAAGCTTCTATGAATTATTTTTAGTTCAAGAACATGTTGACGATGATTTAAAGCATGAAAATAAAAATTGTTGGATTTTTATTTTTTTAAATCTTTTGTGGGTATACTACTACCTTAAGGCATGGGAAGGATTCTAGGGCAAAAGCCATAGCTGCTAGCTGAGGAGATTGAGTGTTGGAAGGATCAGTTAGCTGTGATTGAGGTAGAGAGTCTCCGTTACTGGAGGTAGAGGTAGCCCCACGGCTTTGGACTTTTAGAGCCTTAAGAGCCAATTCATGCTTCTCTCCTTCTCTCTTTCCTCATGCTGTCTCTCCTTCTCTCTTTCCTCATGCTGTCTCTCCTTCTCTCTTTCGTTCGCCCTGCGAATTTCCATTTCCTCTTCAATCTTCTTCTGCTCCTAGCTTCGGCTGCCTTTTCCTTCTCCCTAACTTCTGCTTCTGTCTTTTCCGCTTCATATCTGTCAAGTTCTTTGTTGACAAACGCCTTCGCGTCTTCTCTATGCAATCCCTCTTCCCTTGCTTCCTCTCTTCGCATTTGCCTAAGTTTTGCACGCTCAGCCATTGCAAATAACTGACTGTAACTTACCCAAGAAAGAAGTAAGAAAAAGGATACACTGGTTCCCTACCACTTTCGAGAAAATACAAAACAAAAAAAATTATGTTATTTAACTGGGATACCTCCTCCTGGTTATCAGTTATCTAATCTATCGCTGCTATTATCTGGCAATTAAGGCTCTTAATGCAAACGACTACGCCAAATAAATGGTGGAGCAGACTAATAACTGAAAAAACTACAATGTTATTACAGTGGAAACAAAAAAAATTTTCTTTTTTTTTCTTTAAAAAATAAAATTATTTCAAGGAGAAAAATAAATCCCTAAAATTTATTTAACTCCACTATCAAGTCCACATCTGAAGTCAGTTAGGGTAAGGGAGGCAATTAACTTGACAAAATATTCCGTCTCAACGCGCTCCTTAGCTTAGCTCAAACCACCTTCTGCTTCAAAAAAACCCAGGTGATTGTTACACAATCACACGCTACCAGCGGTCTTGTATTACAAAATCAATACTTAACATACTCGACAAAAATCACCCTGTAAATCCAACTGTATAAACTCTAACAATGCTGTGGAAAAAACAATCGTTATATTTGTGTGGTCAGCAAGCCAATAACCAGATCGTTTGTCTATGGGAATATTATTATTAAATTTACTTAATCTCACGAGACAACCACAGTCTTGCTCTATCTAGACTAAAGAAAATTTTGCCAGATTAAAATTCAATCCTACGGACGAGCCGACATTTCTCTTGCTTGTCTCCTGATCTAAATTTAATCCTACGGACGAGCGCACATTTGTCGTAGATTTTTGATAGGTATTTAAGATATATTTTCGTCCCGTATGAATAGAACTAGAACAGGTGGAAACTCAGTGAGAGAAAGGTAAAGAAATAGATTTGACGAGTGAAAAAATGGTGAAAAAAAGGAAGAGTCTGTCCCTGGATTTGAGAAGATCCTCTATAGTCCAGCCTATCTCTACAACAGAACTTTGTTTGTCAGACAGTATACCTTTCTATATATATATATATATATATATATATATATATATATATATATATATATATATATATATATATATATATATATATATATATATATCTCAACCATTAACATACACACACAGTGATAAGTGACGACAATTAGACTCACAAATGTGAAACACTATATTAATGGAATAGGGATATTTAGGACGAGCAGACCAACACATGTAAATTAAGTTTTATGTAAATTGTATTTACCATAAAGAAACTTACAACAACTATATTGAATATCAAACAAAATATTTAAAAAAAAATCACAGGTATTAGAATTAGTAAAGGAATATAGGTGTAATTCCCCTCCCTCGAGATCCCGTTACAAGAAAGTTATTAACCCCCCCCCCCCTTCCCCCCAAAGGTCAAAAACGATTTTCGCTATGGTCGAGAATTTGCCTATACTGTAAAGAACACAGTTTATAAGTTAATCTATTCTGAAATGGACATCATTAGCAAAACCTAATAAGAAATAAACAATGTGAGTACATGGATTATACAATAGAGAGAATTATTCATTCATTCATTCCTCTCTTCTCAGTCGACCGTGGCCACGTTCATTCGTTTTTACCGAATTGTAGATCTAACAGCATCTGGAACATAGTTTCATGGGTCACACAGCAAATCCAGTGTTATTTTGGCAAAATAAACCCCAGCTCCACAAAGATTGATTAAATCCTTTTCTTCGGGGAACGTTTATTTCGTTACTTGTTATTAGGATTTCTGTTATGTCACATTAAGTACTCCAGGTAAGAAAATTAACAGTGCTCACAGTGTCAGTAGCTTGAGATTTCCATTTTACATAAAGGAATGTCAGGTCGGTAACTTCTCTCAGTATAAAATTCCTTGTCACACCACAAATGGTCGAAAGTCGGGAAATGTTAATGTTTGATTATGTCGCCTCAACGGGCTGAATGTAAATGAAATTTAGGAAAAGAAATCTGGATAGCTATTGGCCCAGTTAAAAAAGTTATTCTTAATGTTCTTTGGGTTGGTACTCTGTCTCTTTCTTACATATATATATATATATATATATATATATATATATATATATATATATATATATATATATATATATATATATATATATATATATATATATATATATATATATATATATATATATATATATATATATATATGTGTGTGTGTTTTCGAGGCGTGCCCATTTTGTTCCACGCTATATCGGTTCCAGGGTCACACGTCAACGCATGAATGAGGGATGGGATTATGTGCTCACTGCAAAAATGTCTTCTTCTTATTTGTTCGCTCTCAAATAACCACATTTATCCGTCTAATAAATTTTGCTTCTCTCACCAAACAGTTTCTCCATCAAATGGCCTGAAGAAGGCCATGCTGTCCCCCTGGTTCTGTCATTGAGCCGATAGTCTTGGAGGAAATGTTCAACTGTATGTTTGTCTTCCCGACAAGGGCACATATCTGTCAGTCCAAATGTCTGTTGTACGGATGGTATATCAGTCTGCATTACCGGTTCACAATCTAAATATTATCACTTGTATCTCTTCTTGGCAATGCGTAGTAAGGTTCTGCTGTATAGGTCTATGGGTGTTCATTGAGCAGGAAAGAAATGGTAGGAGAGACGTGTGTGTGAAGATGAAGTTATGAAAAAGAGACATAAGCGGAAACTACTCAGTTGGTTTCAATTCATAAGAGAGGAGAAGTGAAATAAAAGAAGGTGTAGAACACAACCCAAGACCTGTAAGGATTTACTTTAGAAACTTTTAAGTATCTAAAGATCTAGCTGTGATAAAAAGCATGTCTCTTTTCAGATTTCAGAGTATTTGGAATCAGTCCAGCCTATATGTAACGTCTATCTCTGCCGCATGATCTGCTTCATACAACCTCATCGAAAGTGTAGTGGAAAATTATAAATAAATATTTCCGATTTGCAAAATCAGCCAAAACAAACATGAGAGCAGATCCCATAAATGCAATGTCAAAAGCTAAACCCAACTTTACTGCACACACGCTCCCAGCTTGGAAACAACAGCGCTTCCCAGACATTACTTTAAAAAAAATCACTCCTGTTATTGGGAGAAAGAAGAGCCAGACTGCAACAGAGAGAAGAGCCATAAACACAGAATACAAACATAAACATTACCCAAGCAACACTTGGACCCATGCCTACACAGATGGATCAGCAACAAATGCAACAGAAGATGGAGGTGTCGAAGCGTTTCTGAACTTAAGCACTGGTACACACAAAAAAAGGCTGTCAGTGGCAACAGGAAAATTATCAAGCAACGTCAAAGCTGTGGCAGAGGACTTGAAAACTGCAGCAGAGGTCCTAATGAATGAAGAAAACACCGAGAGACAAATTGCTTTCTTTACATATGCGCTGTCAGTAATTACTATGCTGAAGAGCCAGAACAATGCAGATATGGATGGCCTAAGTGTAGTACTCCACAAACTAAGCCACCGAATCAAACAGTGTAATACTGTGGATCCCATCTCATTGCAACGTCTCCAGCAATGAAGAAGCTGACAGACTGGCAAATAAAGGTGGAAAGCTACCTCAGCACGTATAACTTTTGAAGAAGCAAAAAGTTTTATCTGAAGCAGATACAGGAACAAATAGGAAGCAGAACATCCAAGACTTGAATGATACATTTTACCAGCTCAGCAGAAGAGAACAAGTGATAATCTTCAGACTCCGCACGGGCCACAACAGATTGGGATACCACCTATTCAACATGCTAATGATAGGAACTACCGATGAGTGTGACTGTGGCACCGATAAAATGACTGCTGAAAATCTGCTTCAAAGATGCTCAATATAATGAGGAACAGAGAAAGCACATGTGGCCATCACCAGTACCATTCATGGAAAAGCTCTATGGAGATAGAATTAGCCTCAAGCTGGCCACTGCTTTCTCTGAACATATTCAAGTTGACATCTGAGAGTGTACGAAGAAGAACAAGATAAATACACATTTTACATTTTGCCTTCAAAGAAAATATTGTGTTCCTATCCTATACAGTTTACCAATAAAATGAAATTTAGTAAGCTAGTTTGCGGGTTTTCAGTGGGAATGGGGTGAAAGTACATTTAAACCTGGGGGATACCGCGCTCTTAAGTGCTGGTGTGAAATAGGATTAATCCGACATTTACCTAAGTCAAACATTCGTTTTACCCCCCGCAGTCCCCTGGGATCTACCAGCCTCTTTCTGGGATCTAGAAGCTGATCAAGATCAACTCCTGGTGTAGAATGACGATTTACAGTTTCAAGCCTCACAACCCATAACTGACTTAATGATCGTTGTACGTACATTGGGTCAGAATGATGCTCTGAAAATGGTTCTCTGAACTCTGAACCACCTACATTCATGCTGTGCCCGTATTCACATAGGTAGTATTTTGGGGTAAAACTGATTTGGGGTTCTATATTATTTATTTTAACATTCTCTTATATAAATGAATATTCCGTCGGAAAAATATTAAAGTAGGTCAGAACAGTTTGATAGATGTATTTGTTATAGTGAGAATGCGTGTTACATTGACACACCAACTAAGAAGCTGGTATTGTGCCAATGTATTAATTGTGACCAGTTAATTAAGGAGCTATTCTCCGTTGAAAGAATTAAAGGACAGTAAAGGAAGCATTCCGACGGTATTCTATCTTTCAGGTTACGGAACCTATAAATGTCAAGTTCAAGTTCACTGTATAAATATATTCAAGTTCGAGTTCGCTGTATCAAGTTTGAGTTTACTGGATGCTCCTCCAGAGATATTATTTAACTTGATCAATGGTACGGGTTCCAGGTTCGATTTTGGATTTTGAAAGTTGGAAGTATCACATGAAATATAAATGGCAGTACTTTCCATTGTTCCTAGAATTCCTAAATAATAAGCAAGTCAAACTCAACAATTTCCATCAGCATTTGAAGCAAAGTCCGACATTTTATATGAAGTTTTATTTTGGTTTCATTCAGATGTATAACGGTAAATTACAAGATGATCCCATTCTCAGTTCAGTAGCATTCATTTCCACATACGAAGTCATCTCATAAAATTTATGTTGTGCATTTTGATGAGCTAGGGTACATCTATTTCTTATGTCTAATATGCATAAGTCTAAATGCTAAGTCGAGACCTTTACCAACCTGAAATATTATGTTGTCATAGGGCTAGGGGTCGGGTTAGCCATTGTTCAACTATTACTGAAGTCTATTCAGTTCTTGCCAATATATAGTGGCGGTCAGCAAATCTGCTAGGAACTTAAGCTTCATCTCTTTGCCAGGGATTCGGGCGTGCAACTCTTCGGCCAGGAACTTGGGCTTCGACTCTCCTGCTTAGGGTTTTGGGCCGTCAATATATACAAACTGGTTCCTAAGACTGTTGGGGGGAAGTTACTTTGATTTGTCAGTCAAACGAATATATTTGAGATAATCTATTTCATTGGCGAAGCCATTAGTTTAGATGGATATTCCACTAGTTATGTCTATGTCATATTTACGTCACAGTTACTACACAAGTTTCTATGATAGCGAATGGTATAACCTTTTATTCGAGGGTATTTTTAATTCTGTTTGGAGGTTTCAGGTCTCGTATCATTTCCTGTAACTGTCTGGAAGTCTTTATTAAAAAATGTCGATAAGAGGCTATGTGAAAATGACGTCATCAATAACTTGCGTACTAAAATCATTTAAAGGATAATTACTAAACTACTAATGTGATCATCATTCCGGTTACAATGCGTCATAATCATGATTCTTCACGCCTTGTGTTGCTTCAATTCAATTTCCTGCACAAATGTTTGTTTTTTGTTAGTTTTTGTTGTTCATCCGAATATATCAAATGGTTCCTGTTTAGTCATCATGTCATGCCACGCCACGTCTTTTCTCTCTGTGTCTTTCTTTCTTCTTTTGTCCACATTCTAAGTCCCAAGGATTTCTAGACCAGCTTGTCTTCTGTATGTCACAAAGTTTTCTAGACTAGCTTGTCTGTGTATGTCATCATGTTATCTAGACAAGCTTGTCAATATATGTCACAACGTTTTCTAGACCAGCTTGTCTGTGTATGTCACAAGGTGTTCTAGACCAGCCTGTCTTCTGTATGTCACCAGATTTTCTAGACCAGCTTTATGTATATCATCAGATGTTATAAACCAACATGTCTATGTATACTCATGGAACAAAGTAAGTGTGCAACACTTTATAGGGCACTGTGCGTGATTTCATGGACGAAATGAAATAAAAGTTGGCACACAATGTGGTTGAATATTGAATAACTTTGATTTTAGTGAAAGTGTTATGAAAGAAAGATAAAAACTAAAGTCAGTGTGGCATCCCCACGAAAAAATGAAATCTTGATTTCAGTAACGTGTATGTCCACCTTGAGCTGTTATCACTGCTTGACAGCGCCATGCTACGTGCTGTCTGGCCCAGGCCAAGCGCGCTTGTCTATGGCGAACTGTCATTGCTGGTTGTCGCATAAGGCGATTGGGATTCGATCTCTAGGTAATCAAAACAAAGTAAACACCGGCGAAACATGTGTAATGCTAATTAGCTCGACCAAGGAAAAGAGAGTTGCTACACGGAGATCGTCTAGTCATAAAAATCGGGTAGGGAGGAAATCTGTGTTCGGACCACGCAGTAATAAATTCATTTAAAATCAACGGACTGACCGATGGAAATTCTACTTCACTGAGTCATAGAGGGAGAGTAGACCCAGGTGTGGATATAGCCAGGAAGACAATGTCTTTTATAATTATGGGGATATGATCACCCAAGTGGGTCAAACAGTTCGGAAAATGATGAAAAGTGCGGTTTAAAAATTCATAGAAAAAGGAAGGACAGACGGATCTCGGAAAGATTGATATGGAAGGAAAGCCACATGTTGTCCGATTAAAACGAGATATCTCAAGAGGCAATAGCTTTTGTAAGTAATGAGAACGACTAAAGTATCTGTTTAGAAACTAACACAGATCACCTACCCGAAGTGAAATACGAGAAATATTTTCGACTGAAGTTGCTTGAAGGAATAGCCAATCAGCGCAAAGTCACGGATTCACGCAAGATGGCCGACCAAGCGCATAAATACGCAGGTAGTTGGAACAAAATTAAAGTTAATTCAAATTTACTAGCTTAGTAGTAGGACTAGTCAGCTTTTTACTATTTATATCTAAACATAATTTAAAATTTATATATTAAAAAAATATTAAGAACTTGTCTTGTGTTAATTTAGCATAGATAGAGCATAAATACTAATTGTAAGTCATCAGTGATAGGTATAAAATAAAGATAGAGTAATTAGCCAATATATAATAAAAAAAAAAAAAAAAAAAAAGAGAGAAAGAAGTGCAGCCAGCTTATAATGCCAAGGAAAATAATCTACTAATTATTTTTTAAATTGTTTTATTTTTAGTAAAATAAATAGGCCTAGTCATAATTTGTGTTATTTAGCATTAGACAGAGTGAACCAGAGGATAAATCACAATGCCACCAATGCTCAGGTCGCAATCCAGAGAGGGAAAAGCATGGGTCAAACCAGCTGAAAAGGGTAGAACACCAAACCCGACAGAAAAGAACAGGATCACTAGCCCTATAGTCAGAAACACAGAAATTGGACCCAAAATAGAAACAAATAAAGGAAAATCTGAAAGGAGGCGCAATTAAAACTGCAGTAAGCAGAAACAACAAAAACGAAGACGCAGGAACCCGGACAGCAAACAAACAGACAGGACACAGGAAAGAAGACAACCACGAGACCACAAGCAAAAAAAGTCAGGAAACCAGAGGAGGAGAAAACAAAGAAACCAAAAACAGAATCAAAATAACTCAGATAGCTGGAACAGAAGCCACACTGAGATCTCTCCCGGTGGACAAAATGCGGGTAATTCTAGAAGCAATACGAGGAAAAAAATATATTGATAAAGTGCAAAGACAAGGAAAGGGAGAAACAATCACTGTAAACAACACCGACAACGGCAAGGCACTGGTACATGAATTAAAAAGTAACCCAAAAGAAGCACAACTCGCACATGGGATAAAGGTAAAGATTGAATTGATCAAGGAAATTAGAAGATTCGTCATCAAAGGGGTCGGACTCAAACCTAACAGAAGAGGAGATCCACACTAACGAAACGAAAGAAAACCCACAAACAGAGATAGAAAAAGTAGAAAGAATCAAAACCAAAGAGCAAAAGAATACGACAGTGGTAGTGATAAGTGTAAAGGGCACAGAAATACCCAAGCAAGTCAAACTCCACCAGAGAGCCAAATGACAGAGGTATTCATACCTAGCATTATACAATGCACAAACTGTCAAGGCTTTAGCCATACCCAACATGTGTGTAAAAGAGCGACACGGTGTAGTTTCTGTGCGGGAGCACACAGACATGTGGACTGTCCAATGGCTAAGGAGGACAAAGATTATAAACGAGAAAACAAAAACAGAAAATGTGCAAACTGCCAGGGTAACCACAGTGCCAGGTATCAGGGATGCCCAGTCTATCAAGAGACAAAACACATATTAAAAGAATCACTAGAAACAAACAAACCATTCTGGCAAATAAAAGAAAGACAGAAAACCAACAACCATCTCCAAAACTCTCAAGAAAATATCATTAAGAAACAAATACAACAAATAACCAGTGAAGTGAAAGACCATAAAGGAAAAAAATCCAGAAAGAACCCATTAAACAGTAAAGAAGATGACAACCACAGAGGACGGAACATATCCTCATCCAAGCCATACAGGTACTAGAAGAAATGAAAGGAGCACAAAAGGAAATAGAGAGAGACCTAAAAAAAATATCAGAGATAAAAGAAGCTAAAGAAGAAAATCTAAAAAAAAATAGAGAGAGAAGAGCTAGGCCTATAGAAAAAATGGAAAAAAAATTTAAGGAAACAGTGGAACTACACCTACCATACCTCGCAGAAAGAGTTCAGAGTATAAATGGTTACTTGGAATGATGAGTTGGTAGAGAACATAAGAGGTAAAGTGCAAACCAAAAAAAAGAAGATCCCCAATCAAAAAACCGAATAAAAACAAGAACATAACTAAGCTAAACATACTAAATGGGGACCAAAGCACTCTGAGATGCTATCATAGTAGTCAATGTGGAAAACTGTTAGGGTTGCCAGGAAGAAAATTGATGTTTTCTTTATGGGACATGTATAAGGATGGCAAACACCCATCTTTTGCACAAATACTTGAAATCCTCCTGAAACCCCAAACAAAATACTGAAACTACAAAGGGTTATATAACACTTAGAAATGATTTAGGGAACCTGGAGGGAAGTGGAGGGGGAGTCTTTTAATTAATATAGATAAAGAATAACATAAATAATTAATTAATTCATTTTGGTGTAGTACAAATACAAAACACCAAAGAAAATATTGCTATTTATTGGTATTATTAAGTTATAAACATTGCACAACTATTGTTCGAGACAGAATATAACTTTAAAAATAACTTCAAAACGCTTCTTACTAAATTCCAGCAACCTGCTATCCAACTCCTAGGGTATTTTAATATTTATATACAGCATAGGGGAATCATTGACCATCATTTAACATTAATTATAACACATCCAAACTTTAAGCAATCCTGAAGAACATTAAATGTTGTCAACGAAGACATGGCGAATTTTTATTGCACACTACTGATAACAACAACAGTACTTGATATCTCCAACATCACAATTAGAAAGTTTTTAGTCCTCTTCCTAGAAGCACTAATTAACATTTAATAAAAATTGAATACACTATCTATGTGACCTCCAGTGACACAATACTGGGTATAGAAAACACCCATGCAATAACCAGAGGAGCAAGAATTTCTGGACTACCTCAAGCATAAATAGGTATCTCTCTAATATGTATATATATTATTACCACCAAAAATACTTACCATATAATTCTAAACATCCTTCCTCTGTCTACTAATTAAAACAAACCATTTTTCACCCATGAAATACCTCTTGAGCATCCACCCCATTCTAACAAATCAAAACTCCCCATCATTTCCCGCTCTACACCAAACCTATCTTCCATAAAACGAAAAATAACGTATCCATTTTAAACAGCATCCACAATTAAAATTAAACTATTTCATGCCACAACAAACATATCTATAATCACCCCACAACTAACCTCTTACTCAATCCATAGATAAACAAGGCTCACCATAGGGCTCGGACATCTTGGACCAAAGATCCAACTTCCAATTCAGCGCATTAAAGATGCAAGAACTCTATTATACTAAATCCGATTAAAAAAATATTAACATGCAATTACACACATATTCCAAACTTTCACTAACCCTACCAAGTATAATGACCTAACTACCATAAAATACTTGCACTAAATCGCGATAAATAACAAAAAACTTACATTAATACCAGAGATCTTTTTATAAAAATATAAAAACTTACAAAAAACCACTAGGATTTATCAAAACACAATCGGAATTCGCTTAATCTCTATAAAACCTAGCCACTTCCACCTCAACTCACCCGATATAATACACTTCCCACAAACCACAAAAAATACATTGCAAATCAACTCAGTGCTAAATACTTGGATAAATTCAAACATAAGATCAAATTCCTACTATCTCCACATTAGTAACTCAACATACCCCACATTCACATATAATCTCCAACTATACTGAAAACATTGACGGAGAGAGGCTCCTCCACTTTCATCAACTCTCATACTCGAAAACGCCCAAAACTGATTACATCCAAATCTAACCTCTACAACTTTCCTTTCAATAAAAAACACTACTATAATGAATATCTTTACTTATTATCAAATTAATCATTTCAGAGCCTAAAAGAAAAGAGTTCTAGAATACTTTTTGTCAAACCTTAAATACAAATATCAAAATCCCAAATAACTAATAAATGTTTGGAGAACTAATCTACATAAAGCCAAATACTTAACTACCTCATTAAAAAAATAGGATAAATAGAATCATCCTCATATTACCCACTATCAAAATACCCGCTAACAAATTACTCACTCTACCCAACAGAACTCCCAACTTTACCCTAGATCAACAGGACCCTTTCATTCATATTTTATACTTAAACTAAAACTAACATAAACAAAAACTAACCTCCCCAACCCCCAATACCCCCATCACACACACTTACTCACCACTCTTCAGTTCTCAGACCCACTATCCCAGGCAGTAATCCTTAGTACGAATACACTTCTCCTAAAACTGCATTAGACAAAATATCCAAATTCACTAATAACTACCTCCTTAAATACTGGAATCCATCATACCCATGGATGCTACAACTCCATTTCTCCAATGCTCAGATATTACCATCAAATCCACTCCTCCAAACAAAAAATTAAATCATATTCAGATAGACCAATATCACAAACAGAACTATAAATCCCTAAATCAAATATACCCCACGCACAATGCTGGGGGAAGGAACACAATCTTAAACCTTTCAGTCAAAAAAATTTATAATCCTCAATTACAATACCCAATCAATAAACTCCACCACATACTATTCCCCAACCTGTTGTATCCACCTAAACTAAACTATAATCATGGATACCATCATACTTATACCCAAAAAAAATACCATTCCCCCCCTAATATTCTTTTTACCATAAACCATTACATCTCAATGGACATCAAGCTCGTTGTATCATCCATACACTCCTCCAATTTATCACATTATACTAAAGCAAAAAACAATAAAATTTTTTACCACAAAAAACTAATCCCAACCTCTTTACGTGATAGTCCTTACCCCACTACCTCTTCAACGGGCCCTCATATAAAATCGTATCAACATGTCCAATTACTAGGAAAACTAAAACTTCTTCATTATTAAATTAATTAGTCCTACTATACTTCAGACTAAATTCTCACAACCCCATCATACCACGAACTACAAAAACTCCCTCTAGCTACAGTACACAAATCACAAGGGCAGGCTTTTTTCCGAAGTACCATAATTCAATAACTACCACCCTAGTTTAATCTAACTGCTTAGTGGATTTGATAAAATGATGTCTAATAACAGGTCCTACAAAAGGAACCAAAATTTAAGAACTACGTACGCAACATATATATAACTTCTCTGTAACCTTTATATTGAGGCCTTATATTCAAGTGTCTGGGATGGGATCAGTGCACTAAATCTAGCAATATCGGAACCTAGGACCTATAGTTGGCAGAAATTAATTATCAACCTAGTCTTAAAAAAACAATCTAAACGGATTTAACATATTTTACAATCCCCACCTACTAAACCTAATACATAATTCTTCTTATCTCCAAAATAAATAACTGACCAACCCATAAATTTTCATCATTTCTAAGGGTATACTTACGTAATATCAACCATCTATTTTTACAGAATACTCTATGGCTACACTAACATACCTCAGGGGCTAACAAAAAACATCATGAACAGGATCCCCCTAATACAATTCAAAACTAACAAATCAAAAATCGAAGTCTTAGCAGTTGTGATGCGATATGACCGAAGATAACGCGGACATTCATTTCTCCTTTACACAATATCTCCACCCCTAGAAACTGTTACACATTACCCAATCAATTTTTTCTAACTATATGATCTCAACTCTGAACTAATCTTTTTTCCTCTACCATTCTACAACATCCCTCATTAACTCCACCCCCTTCCTATACATCTTCATTTCATCCAAAGCACGGGTAGCAATTAATATTAACATAACCACCAATTTTAAAATTTACATAATGCTACTTTAATACAACAAACTAACACGTTTACACAACTACACTAACAACAATACTACAACCTCCAATGGGCTGGTTATCATTTCAAACCCATGAATTTATACATACTGGAACAACACACTTCCAGATTCCACAATTCTACACACTCCCCAAAGTCAGTAGACCATTAATTAATATTAATTAACTACCAAGATATATGACACTCACCAGGTGGTTGGGGACGCCTTTCAATCTTAAGAATAACACAATCCCATTATCATCTTCTTAATACTAATTTCAAACTTTCTTACAGAGACAGTTCTCTTCGATTTATGCAAGTGTCCCTCCTAACGCATCAGCGCCCCATAGCATTCATGACCAAATTCTTCTTCCAACAGTCACAAAAACACTCTCATTATATACCAATCATTCAATTCCAACTCCCTTTCATTAGGGACAATTTAGACCAGACCAAATGCCAATAACCAAATTAGCGCTTAGGCACTTACTTCAACCATGGAAAGTCAGGGAGTCAAAACCCAACTCTAAATTAAGTTACCTGGGCAATAATGGCAATACTGATCCTTATACCATAAACTTAACGACACATAACTTAAACCATACTGGATAGGGGGTAACATAGCTATATTCGACTAACCACTTAACCTAATCTCCCAAACTATAATAGATCCCACTCTCCCAGGGTGGACACCCACTATCTATGACCTACATAATTCCTCATCCTCAGATACTGTTTAATTACCCCTTTAACAGGAACTGTCATCCTGTATTTTTTACTTATTTACCAACTTATGGGAATTAACATATCAAAATGACCACATATTTTCACTTTACAACATTTGACAAAGCACCTTTATCTAAATAAACTCTAAGACATTTACTACCAGGCTTTTTTATACATCTCTAAATTAACACCACTTGAGATCACATATGTCATCCCCCATTATACAAATCTCCTAGCACTATTACAAACTATAATCATCCCACCATGGGTTCCCATAAGATGACACACTAGGGGAATAATTGATTTCTATCAAACATCCCCACTATACCTCAAATACACAATAACATTAATCATAATTTATAAAAAAATATCCTTACTATCTCCCCTCAAAGTCCATTAAATTCTCCACATAACCTAACATCTCTTTATATAAAATAATATGCTATATCCTTAACTAAGCGTTCAGAACCATAAGCTGCAGCATAAATATACATCAAATAAAAAGTACTACCATTATAACAGATATCACTATCATCTCAGTACTTGGCAATTTAAAAATACAGCGAAACCTAATCTAAGGCTGCAGGCAAGAAATTACAGAGGAACCACATATAAAAGGTATTAAATAACCATAATCACAAACATACCCTAGGACTTTCCTTACACCTACTGCTTAGAAAATCTAACCATGTAAATACCATCCTCATAATGTTTCTAGATAAATCCTATGATCTTAGATTTTCTATCTTTAATAGCAAAAGGGTGGCGTGACTTTATCACATAACCTAATACAAAATACTTCTTAGGGCGAATTTAGATCTCCAACTTCATCTCCACTTTTTCATCACTATAAATACAAATACTAAAGAATGGATATACAACAACTCCTCTTTGGCATTACATAAATCTAAACATTACTCCCCTATCATCATCTAACAAATCCAATTCTAGAACCCCACGTTATTTTTTTTATCAATCCCTTAACTACATCTACTCTAAAACACAAAACATAATGATCAAACCCCCATAAAATGAATACTTCTATACAAAACTAACCATAATCACTCCAAACTCTCAAATAACATTGCTGTGACTCAAATCTGGGAAATCTAAAATATTTCATCAACAGAGGAATAATATAATCATGTGACAGAGTGTCAAAGACACTATAATTATCAATTAGACAATTTAAGCTGGACTGCCAAATACAATATGACCAACACCGAGGCATTAATAACATAATAAAGAATCATTACTGTAAGTACCCAACTGGGTAGTGAAATGAGTTAATGTACCTACCAAATCTCAGAGGCACTCATACCCCCCATTACATCGAACATTCCTACCCAGTCTCTTCATTAAACTATATAACTTATACCCAAACAACCAAATTAATATCATTTACTATCTCTTATATTCAAAATATTACTTCCTAATAGCGAATTAATACCAGTCTAATCTACCTATACTAATGATCAAAATTACCCTCGCCCCAAGAATAACCTTTCCTACTATCATTCAAACTCCCATTATATATATCAAACTTATACCAATAAATATATACCCTCTAACAAAAAAAACACAATAACTCCAATTACAACTAACTCACCAATTTAATATAAAACTTTGTCTTTAAAAAACATCTTGACATCATAATCTAACTCTACTATCAAAGGAATAAACCAACTATCCGACATTGATATCAAACTATAAATCCATACAAATTCACAACTTCTAAAAACAACAACATAATCAAAACATATAACATATTCACATAATAATAAACCACACACACAAAATATATATATAAAATTCAAACACAAATAATCCATTGGTACACTTGGATATCGTTGAATGGGGTCGTGCATACATAATACATCTTAAAGTTCTAACCAACTATAACCCCAGGTACCAAGCCTTAACTCTCCCAAACACCATACTAAAAAAAATCTCTTAAAGTGCCTCAAATCGAACCCCCTCCCAATACCATAATTAGTACATCCCCACACAAACAAAACGTACGAAATATTCCAAAGAACTTAATGAAAATGCTGTTAACCACACACCCCTAACCAATATTCTATAAGGACCACAAAACCTCGCACCCCCTGTCTGACCACAATGCATAACAGTGTTAAATTCACTCACACACTATTATTAGACTCTAACAATAAAAAAAACCCATCTAGCAAACCCATTTACCATTCCCCTTTTAATAATCCTACCATACCCCCCAAACAACATTATGATAATCAATGTAGTATCCCAAATCAATGAAACTCATATCCAAGCTCATGCTCCCCCTCCCACCTCACACTAACATTATCAAATACCCTAAAAAAACAAACAAAAACAACTTATATATTAACACCCCAAACAATACACTCCCATATAATATATTCTTAAACTACTCAATTAGCATAACATCATTGGAAACCATTTTTTAAAACCATACTACCCTTTCCAACTATTAAAATACAAAAGGATTCAAATCTATCGACTCTATCAAATACCCCCTACTAAACATTTTTCAAAAATACCAATTTTTCATTATATTACCAAATCCACCAATTAATAACATATTTCATTCAATACTATCATCCCGAAACAATTCCTTCTCAATCATATTTACCCAACATAAATATCTCTTCTATCCCAATAATAACAAAAACATCAGGCAACTATATCAAGATAAAAAAAAATTGCTAGACCACATTACCAAAATTCAGCATACAACCCCAATTCAATGACATAACTACCCAAAAATCACTTCCATTTAAATAAATTTTTACCAAACAACTTTAATTAACCTTTATTTTTTAAAAACAAAACTAAATCAAAACAATACGTGCCATAAGGGACCATTAATTACAATAGTCAGAACCAGATCACACTCATACGATCACACAAAACAGTCGACCGGTATGCCCCAACACATAAAGTGTTTTTTTACTATCCTCAAACCAAAAACATAAATTATTAAATACTATTAATCTACAACAAGTAAATTTATATATATAAAACAAAATCAAAATCCTTATGTAATTGGTTAAATTGTGATTTATCAACTGTTTGTTTATTAATTAGATTGTAGGATTATTTGGTTAATAAATAAAAAATTATAAAGTGAAACTCAGAATTAAATTAAGACCCCTGGAAACTAGGCAACCCATACCCACGTCAGGGCGTAAATCTATTTTTGCTTCTACAAAAGTCGCATAAATCGTAATGGAATTCTCTGTATTTTCTTATTTTGTGTATTAATTACCTGTTAATTTACAGAAACAAGGATCATCTATTATGCGTAAGTGTACTCCTTGATTGTCAATATATTTATATTTATATAGTCGTTCTTATTTGCTATATTTCGAGATCTATTAATTGACTTATTGGCCCATGTATTTGTACGTTTTTGTAGATATAGTGGGTGAGAATACAATATCGTGCTATAGAACGATGCGTTTATTTTTAGATTTTTTAGAACGGTTCTCTGTTGGATTTATAATATAAATAACATAATTATGAATATGATTCAATAAGTTTGATTTACAAAAAATAAAATATTAATAAACTTTCAAAGTTAGATCATTGTATCGTATGATATTTTATCTTTAGCAATCATAAGAATAGAGCAATAATAAATGTGGGGTAACGTAGATAGCTTAATTAACATCTTCCATTAATCTATCTCAGTGATATTACTATTGTTCAGATACAAGCTTAAGAACTGAGCGTATTTTTTTGAGTATAAAATGAAAAGCTTGAAGACAATTGATGTAATTTATGCCAAGCCTATTTAAAATAAAAATATTTAAAAATAAATCCGAAAACCTCGAAGATTGCAAAGATGCAGTTATTTAGCTTAATAATGCCAAGTCTTGTTGACATACTACTCTTATACATAATATTATTTTTATTATTTTGTTGTTATTTTTCTTGTATAATATAATTATAACTAAGGATCTACGCTTTACCAATAACATCTATCATCTTAATCCTTATTTAGTGGGTATTTTAGCTTATTTAGAAACAGAAGTTGAACACTTTGAGGATAAAATTCATACACTAAAATGCCCACAATATAATGCCTAAGGTCGTCTGTACTATTATTCCAGCGAAGTTAGGGGATATCAATAAAGCGTAGGGTCAATACAAAGCCCATAGACAAAAAAGTAGCGATCTACACGAATCCCTATTTAGAAATAATAGAAAAACCTAGAAACACCCAACCGACAGACTAAAAGAACATCAGGAACATCACTTGACACTACAACTTATAGTCATCGCAAATCACCAGAAAAATTGGACCCCAAAAAAAATAATTGAAAAAAATTTAAATTCACAGGATAATAACATAGAAGGAGGACTACGACAATTAAAACTGCCAAAAATAGTAAATAAGACACTATGTAGAAAACATCCAAACATATAACTAAAAACTAGATAGCTTGTAATACGGCATACAGAAACCCCACTGAACAGTCAAATACAAAACAGAAGGAACACAGAGACTACATCTCAGGAAAGAAGACAGTACCAACGCCACCACAGAAGACCCAACTAAAGCAAAACAAACAGTTCCAGGAATCCATAAAACGAGGCAACGGAAGGTAAAACAATAGACAGGAAAACCTAAAAATATAACAGAACTTTCTAAACAACATCTTTACTTAATAGTAATAAGCCGCCGGATCAGATACGCCACACTCAGAGGATCTCTCCCATCTGACTTGAATTGACAATACAAATAATTGGTCATTCTAAGACAGAAAATTAGGAAATAAAACCAACATAAAATAAAAAAAAAAAAAAAAAAAAAAAATTATATCAAATACATCAAAAATAAAAAAAAACAAATATATAAAACCTAAAAAAAAAAATATCAAATAAATAAACTATATTGACACAAAGTGCAAAATCAAAATTATAAAAAGAATGGATATTGGCAGTATAAACAAATCAACTTCAGCTAAAACAAACAACTTAATGTAAAAGGATAACTGGACCTACTGTTACACATTGAATTATATATAGTTAAGACCAAAAATAAAGTAAAGAATATCTAGCAAAATATCGGCGCATTAAAAGGTTCCAAATAAACAGATTGAAACTTAAGAATCCAACGCATTGAAAATATAGAAAGATTACAGTCATTCCAATGGGAAAGGTCGACTCCATTAAATCTTCCCTAAATCAAGATCTAAAATAATCACCATAGTGAGGAGATTCCATCAACCTTATCAAAAACAGACAATGATCATAAAACCAACAAAACAGGACCCAATAGAAAAAAAAAAGTAAACCAGATTTTTGAAATCACCAAAACACCCTACAAAGCAGCAACTCAATAGCACATACCGGAACTGTTAAGGATAGTAGTTGCACAAGTCAGTATATAAGGCGTGACAACAGAATATACTAATACACCAACACTGAATAGCCAAACTCCTGTCAATACGCCACCAATAAAAGAGCAGCTCAAAAGGCAACCAGGATGACGGTTATAACATTAATACCATATAGCTATTATACATATCTGCACAAAAAACTAGTCCAAGGATTGATGCCCACAAAACTAAATTACAAACACAAATCCATACCGTTCGTTGTTTAAAAAGCAGCGATAACCTCGGAATATTGTAGACTCTTCTAGCTGCCGCGCTGATTCAAGCACACAAGACATTGTGGAACTAATACCACCCATGTCCATTGGCTACTACGGAAGCTCGGACAAAGTTTATATAACAAACAGATGAAAAATCTAAATAAACAGAATAATGTAGCTCAATATCTGCAGCGAACGGATTGGTAACTCAATAACTCCAATGATAATAGTGTACGAGTAGCTGCAGAGACAAACAAAACACCTAAATAATGCACCCTAAATCTTTCAAGAGACAAAAACCACGAATATTCAAAATAATCCACTAGAACCAAAAACAACCATTCTAGGCAAATAAAAGAAAATTGAACAAGAAAAACCAACAAACCATCTCCTAAAACACATCCTCAAGCATAAAATTCCATGGACTAAAACCTACAAAATCAATTCTTTCTTTACATATCATAATCTTCCAAAAGAATAAAGTGTTCTCAATAATTTAAATAAACCTATATCGGTCAGTTATCTTTGCGTAGATATTTATCAAAGTTGCAATATAATACACAGTTCCCATATTACTCATCTATCACAAGTACTACAGTAATGTTCCTCTAAGTAATTTAGTGAATTAAATAATTATTTTGGGAAGGCAAATGTCACAGCAGCCTATAGAATAAAAGTTTTCATTTGATCAGTCTTCATTTCTTCTACTTTTACCATTTTTTTAATAAATTAAATTAACACATGACATAAAAAATTGAATATATTTTATATACTGCTAAAAGAATGCTTGACATATGTTATTACGTTTTTTTCAAAACAATAGCTTACATGTATTATTGAAATAACGTATAATTAAGAACGCAATCGAACAAAATATGGCACTTTATAGAAAGTCAATCATGATTGAAATTCGGTCCACTGATTCCTCGCATTCCTGTTAACTGTCAATACTCTTTCGGCGGATTTTTTAAACCAGTCGTTACGTTCACCAGTAGAAAAAACATATTGATCTACAATCTTTGCTCAAAGGAAAGCATCAACACCATTTTGCATACTTTATTTAAGTTTTCACTCGATATGCAGCTTGTTGACTGCACAAATATAATATAATTAAGCAATTTGATTCGACAAAAAAGGCATGCTTTTGTTCTGGATCATCTTGTAGCCTATAAATACCATTAGGACAGCTTAGTTTCGGTTACACGAAAATTTAAATCGTTCCAGATAGCACAATAAGTCACGATGCCTCTTTAGGCAAGTTGACCAAAATCTTTCTGCTTATTTGGATTACGTTATCGTTAACGATCTTCATATCAACGAATTAACGGATTGTTTACTAGTTTTGGTTTGACAAAAAAACACATTTCTAATGGATCTTATCAACTCATTAAATAAATCTAGTAACGGTCCTAACCATTGTGGTTGATTATCCAAAAATGTATTGAATCGGCTTTCCGAAAATCCAGTTTCACTCTATGATCAAATCCACGATATGGTCCACACAAAGATCCCGAGTACCCACACACCAGATACAACATTCTATCCGTGGATTTGGACGTGATCTATAGAATCCCCAATCAAGTTACAGTATAGTGTAAGTTTTTACATAGCATTTTTACCTGCAAATATTCTGACTGGATTCTTCTTATTCCCGTCTATTTCGGTTTCGAATGTATGGTGTATAACACTTAATTAACTATCAAGTACTCTTTTTCCATCGATCTAATCATAAGAACGTGAATTATCACGCTACAAAATATAATCACCAAAAAGGAGAATAAGCGGCAATATTATCGCTTACGTCTCGCCGGCGATATTCAAAGAATGAGTATTATCTGGTTGCGCAACAAATATCATTAACGTTTTACTCTATTTATTTTAAACATATTCAACAGACAATCACTAGATGAAAACCTCTGTTTCAATTCCTTTGAGAAAAAATGGTATGATTACATTTGACTTAATTGCACAAGTTATTGATAAAAGGTCTAAAATTGCGTAGCAAATCCTCCGGTTCACAAAAAATCAAAAGTAAGTCATATGTACAAACACGCTAATGGAGCCGCACTAACACTTTTCTATCGAAACCTCTGTCAAAACAAACTAGACTAGTCATGAAAATAAGAGGTACATAATGCATATAAATAATTTATGCATGCTAAATGGAAATTTTACTATCCTTACATCAATTTCCAGCGAGCCAATACTACACCTCTGTGTCATATGAAGGAACAAACTTTATGAGGACCTAATGGCTATATCTTTTTAGGTCCATCATATACAAATTACATCAAGATACCCTTCTTGATTGACACATATAATGCGCGGAACTTTTTGTAGGAGACCTAAAGGCTTTAATTCACACTAATTCTTTGATAATGTTCCCCTCAACGGACGATGCAGGTGATGGGCATTTATTTACTTATGTTTTCATGCTTGAATTACTAAATGTGAATGGTGGATCAGCCGCAAAAGGGACCAGGAAACATTATGCAATTTAGAAAAGGTGAACTTATGCGCTTCTATTACAGTGCCATTATTAGATCGTTTGTTCCAAGCCTACATCGAGGGATTTAATAACATACAATGTTAAATACTAGAGATATTTAGTTTAATATCACAAACAGATCAAAGGTCCAACATTCCCAATTTACACTCCCAGATTACACATTGAAAAGTTGGGCGGAAACCCTCATGATACGACATTGACAGTTAAAAAAAAAATGTGACCCCAAGTTGTTATAACGAAGTGTATAGATACTTCAATTAATACTTACAGAAAGACAAAGTTCTCTCACGCAATCTAAACATAGCAACACGAATACAACAAGATAATCCTAGGGGTAATGACAATATCTACATCACTGTATTTGGACCTAATAGTTTCAGTCGTAAGTGATACAGTTATTGAAGCACACATAATACACATATGTCAGAAAGAATAACATCCTTGTTTACTTGGATAAAGTGATATACCAACTACTCGCGCAATTATGCTGTAAGGACAATTCACTAATCGAGATCGGTCGAATTGCCTTTCTAACTTGTATTGATTATTGATAAATTACACACATAATATCGTCGTAACCTAATCGTGACATCAAATTGTTCATGCATGACTGCATAGTTTTACTCTTACTGTTATTCTAATATGAAGCTGTAACCATTGTCAAACTAACAAATCCAGATCTTCACACAAATTTCATACTCCTTTTCTTGCTGTTGTCGCACAATCTTGATCTTTATTCCAAAACTGACAAAATCACTTTGAGCGGAAAAACCCAGTCAGACGTATCCAATAGAAAAAATGAATTCATTCTACGAGTACAAGACTTACCATCAAGATATCCGCAGTTATAATCGAAAAGTCAAGATTAACAAGCGACGGTTGGATAAACGTGTGCAAACCCACTGACTTGCTCCGATTATTGTTGCTTATTGCTTCCTTCGCGATATGTACAACAGGCCATTCTAACACCGACGAATAGTTACAGTTATATCATGCAAAAGAAAGAAAATTCAAGCCTACAATAACAGTAAATACTCAATTATAATACATTTGGTACAATAAATGATGTTATTAATATGTATGTACGTTGCTTTCTTTAATAAAAATTCAAATTTGTGTCGTTATTGCTAAAGAAAGCTCTACAGTCAGGACTAGGATAAAAAACGCGTATTGCACAGATGATTTAAAAAACAGCGCAATATAAAAATAATCTTCGACCAGTTAATAAAAAACATAATCAGAATTAATGTCTTTCATTCCTTTACAAAACATTGAGAAGAAAGGAAAAAAAAAATAAACATTTTAATTCTGTTTAGCCCTCTAACTAACACAACCAAATTAAGTTGATAATCAACTTTTATATAAGGAAACAAATTAACACAAATAAATAATCCCGCTGAAAAAATGAGAAACCCAGAACATTAAAGGAAATAAAACATCCACTCGTAAACAGAAGATTTTTATACAAAATATTAAAACAACACCGCTAAGTAAAAAATCATAGATACACATAACAAGGTATCATGATGAACAACACAGAATAAAGAGTCGGAAAAACAATAATCCTCATCCCAAAGTCCACACGGAAATGGTCTACTAACATAGAATGTAATTAAACAATAACCAGTCGAACCAAAAAGGAAAAATCAGAAAGAGCAGACATCAAAAAAAACAGCTGATTGACGATAAAAGTATAGCCTATATGAAGGGATCATCCTTCAAAAACAATATGACAAATTAACTATCCGATAGGTGAACAGGAGCCCTTTACCGGACTTCATCGAATCAACTTTGGATAAATAATAAAATTTATATTTCGGAAAAACATAGTTATGGACTTGGTGGAACATTACATCCTTAACATCACACACCCTCGCAGAGATGGTTGTTAAGCACGTTTTTTTAATGGTCTTACTTCCGGAATATATCAGAGTCATTATGCTTAGAGAATCATATAAAAGTAGGGATAATGTGCAAAACTCCAAAAAAATCCTGATCCCTGTAAAATCTCCCATAAAAAATCTAATAATAACATTATTAACATAACTATGCATAACCAATACTTATAACAGTACACTGGCAGGGAAACAATCAAATAGCTACCTCTAGAGTTATTCAAAAGTATTGTACAGTGGCAACGTAGTGGGGTGCACTAAATTTCAATAGGGTAATAGAAACCTTGTTGGTCTTCTCTTAAATAGGGACTAAAAGTAATCAGGATCAGGCAAAAACTACACTAGCATTTGCATAATACTACAGAAACTTCCCTCCTGATACATTCACCAAACACAAAACACTGATACCTAACCCTACAAAAGGCGTATTATAAACACTTCAGGAGAACATGAAATATATTAGACCATACGAAATGGGAAGAGCGAAGGCCGAATAATGGCGTCAACGTTGGCACTTAAATTATTTTATTACTATTGATAATAGTAGCTACTAAAAAATTACTTAATAATTTGGTGAAAAAATTCAATACACAGTCTACCATATTGATACACTATAGGGCTTTTATAATGTTTTATGTCATAAACATTATCTCAGACACACAACGTTGCAGACAATGTTATAACTCTAAAAAGTTAATAATCTTTATAGTCCCTAAAAGAGGTTATCATACTAAACCCTGATTTGGGATTAACATTGCACTATTAACACACAAATAGAAACCTTCTCATACGAAAATTATTTTAGAAGTATGGTGAATACTTTAATGCACACACCATGAGGCATGGCGGTTTAAACATACAGATATTTACAATGACTTACAAGCATCTGCGGTAAAACAAGTTCTCGTATGGTACTTTCACACTTTGATATATGTTGTTCTGTGACTCAAATTCTTACCTTAAATGATGGACTTACAGTGACAAGGGTTAAAATATAAAAACACTAAATGCAATCAAGTGGTAGGATTGACTTCAAAACGCTACGATTACAGCTAACATTTGACATTAAGTATTTATAACACCACATAACTTAGCATCTTTACTACAATGGGATAAAATAGTCACTGCACAATCAATGAATCCAGCTCAACAGTACCAATTCCTTCTTTACCCTAAGATAATAAAACCTAAACGTACAATTATATGCAAACTAGCTCCAAAAAGACTAAGCCGTAAAACCCCCTAACTATTTCAAACTATAAAAAAATGCAGCTCAACTTAGGAAGTATTACATACGATTACGCTCCTTAAAAATCCTATAATTAGAGCTTAGGTTTAAAACTAAGAATTAGAAGAACAAAATTGGTTTCCTAAACCAGTATAGACACTATTATTTGCAGCAAAACTAAACAAATGTGATTTTTAAACAAAAATCAGCAATAACATATCTTAAATACAACAGGTATATGCTCACTCTTCCCTCCATCTAATGATAGCACTTTATAAAAACCAACAACAATAATACAGGTTAAAAAATAGAGAAAAAGATAAAAAAAAAAGATAAAAAATCACCCCTTTTAAAAACATATATTCTTACCGTTAATAATGTGTGGACAGATCAAAGTATGTTACAAAACACTTCAGAAACACACTATTACACATTTGAAAAGGTAAACCGATGTTAAGGAGGGTCTCACATCAACAATTAGTTTATAGAATTAAGACCTCACTTATATCAACCTTCGAATATTACGCAAGACCCAAAATACCACAAACTACCATACACAAAATTACAAAGAATCCACCTCGGCTCCACCATTTTAAACTCCACCGAGCGGGGGAGGGGTGGCTATGGGGGGGGCGTCCCTAATAAAATGAATAATAACGTACAATGACTGTCTAGCATGAGGACCCACAAATTTTTTGTCACATACCCAACTATTAAACCCTCTAGGTAACACCCATCTCTCTAAATAAATACAACTAAAAATCTTTGCGACAGCCGTAAAAGCATTACACTAAATTAAGACATTCTAAACTCTGGATACATTCAAGAAATTTTTTTAAATTCCGAACAAATTTAAATGGGGGGGGGGGGGTTTTTACCCCATAAACCACATTGGACACGGACCCAGAGCCTGATACCACCAATACACACCCCCGCAGATCGAAAGTACATAACATCTTTTGCATAGATCAATACTAATTTATATCCCCCTCCCATAAATTCAATTAGCAAACTGATGAAAAGAAACTCTTCTTGGACGCCTAGCAAAACGCGGCGTTGGTTGTTGTCTGTTGTTAGATATATACTCAGCACAACCCAACTAACTCCGACACCTGCTCTCCACGCCATAATTATAACCCGCCATTCCCCACAGGGCAATATTGGGTGGAAACGGCGGCTGGGATGCCGTTATTGTAGATGGCTCAATGTTGGGGACATGTGGTATGGTTGATTCACACTCCCACCAAGAAACCCAAGACCCCCCAACATCAGAAATTAAAGACAATCCAATCACCTACACATTACGACACCTACCTTATGAGTATAACGTCAACGATCGTACTTCAACATCCCCAGACCAACCCTGCATCCACCCCCCACCCTATCTCCCCAACCTCACTCACACCACGAGCTGTCTAACACTACCACCACAACACGAACGACCTGCTCGATGAACAAGCTGCTCGCTTAGTACCAACCCAGAAACCCCCAATCCCCCATCTCTACCCTCGCTCACACCACGCTTGACGACATTACTCCTCTACAGGCGCGCCTACAATAATACTACCTCATCTCAATACTCCCCCCCCCCCAAATGCAAAACTCGGTGCAAATAGGATACCACTTTAACTACTTAAAAATCCAGATAATAAAATGCGAGGGAAACTAACTAAAGCATACCTTTGATGATACAGCCAGGATTATTTGTTTGTTTTAAATGGGGGGAGGGGGGAGTATTTATTCTTATAAAGTGAACTGAAATGTATAGTATTATTTTGTTTAAGATTCATTAGTCATATATATAATACTAATAAACTTCTATAATCAGATAATCATTACCGATTAGTATAATGCACTAAATTTGTTATAAAGTGAAACACATAACAAGAGCGACTATGGCAAATACATGGGATTATAATACTACAAAGTCCCCAAACATTATGTAACATATAGGGGTTCAGGGGGGTGGGGGGGGTGGGGGGGGGGAGAAGACAATTAGTTTGTTACATTTACTATACAGGCTTTCCAGGGGGGGGGGGGGGACAATGACAACATGGACTCAATGTCCTTATTAATTATAGCCAATCGCGGGTTGTGGGGACATTTGTTTTTAGCTACCATTTTTTAGGGGGTTGGCACATGGGTTTGTGTAGTATGGGGAGTACAGGTTGGGGGGGGGGTAGTGAACCGTTTGATGGGGGGGAGGGGGTGGGGGGGATGGGGTAAAAGGGGGGTCATGATATTTCAACATTTTTAGGTTAGTTAGGATCATAGAAGGTACACAGAAAAGATACCCTTGGGTCATAATGTTAAGTATGCTTTTGATAATGACAAAACGGACAACCCCACAGAAACTTACCACCAATAATTTTATTCTTCAATATGGATTAACAAAAATAATAAACAATGAATGAGATTGAATTTTGCAGTTATTTTACTGAAGCTACAATCTAGAATGCGAATTCCCCCAGGGAATCACCTAGCTCTAACTTATCTAAACATCAATTTTTACGATTCAATGTCGTCTCAAATCAGGAACCTAGGCGAGCAGTTACTAAGGAACTTTAAAAATAACCAATAACAACATATATCTCAAGTATTGATGACTGAACTGACTTGCGATAATGTATTATTTCCGAGAACGAGACGCAACCAAGAAATTCTTTTCACCAACATTTACCTCTAATAAAAACTCAAAGTACATAAAAAAACAAATAGATAAAGTATCTGATATTGAGCAGCTTTTTAAAAATGAAAAAACACACCTTCGCCATATCCCGGAGTAACGCAGATTTAATCTAAGTATAAATCAAAAAAACCTCTCCTAATCCGGACATGATTTTTCTTGATACTGAACGAGAGCGTTTGCCCACTTAACCAACCATTAAATACCAATAAATCCCCAACAGGCGTTCACACATAATCCACTTAATAATTCCCACTATAAGTCAGATCACCCCAATCTCATAATAACACCTATATAACATACTCACTTGTACAACATGCAGACAATTTGAGGAATGTGCATGTGGTGAAACAACTTAGCCACACTTTCCGGTTAGGAGTAACACCAAAAAAATCCGTAAACCAATAGAAAACTAATCACATTGATATAAATATAACGAGTACTCCTTTTAGTGCCACTCCTCCTCCTCAGCTTTCATAGGGGAATCAACATATTACTATATTCTCACTACTGCATATCGCAACCTTATAACATTCAAAACAGGGGAGAATCGTGGTCTCGGGACCGCATAAATTTACCTAATCTGCAAATTCACCTAAAGACCATGTTTTACAAAAAACAAATAACAATTTCTCCTACCATCCCTACAATAGGCATAAATTGACTTTTGCACATATCCTCTTCTCCCACTAACATAACACAAAAATGGACATCGCTACTCTCTATTAATAATCCAAATAAATAATAACAGTAACTTCCCCCAAAGTAAAACAACCAAAAAATAATGTCTTATATATCCAATTTTCAAAAAACCCCATTAATTGGGGTAACAATATTTCAGAATGACAAGGCATTATTAACAACTTTAAAAAAACCACATCTTAGGCCTATTACCATCCATATATCAACTTAATGATTTAACCTCGAAAGCAACATTAGAACCAGTGGACCAAGTGTGAAAAAAAAACAAAAAAAAAGCCGTAACGGACATTGGAGTTCGTACTAGTGGAAAAACTTGATCCTAGAAAATCGAGTTTAGTAAAGAGTGAGAATTCGATAGTTCGTCAGTTAGCCTCTTCTGTAAAGGCATAGGTGCAGCATTTCCGAATATAGTCATTGCTTCCTTAGCGATCATCAGCAAAGACGTATGAGGGGTTCTTGTCTTTTTTCCGTACTAAATAGAATGGTCGAGACTATTTTAAGTGTCCAGCTTACCATCATTTTAACTTATATTTATACTTTTAATTATGTGAAGCAAACAGTTCTCGGGATAGGATTGTTGTTCTTCTAGGACTACGGTCAGAACGTACAAAGACAATGTTGATGATCCGTTAGACGGAAATACAGAATTCCATTTAAATAACAACCAAGTAGCCTTGTTTTAATGATATTCACCATAAAATTCTGGATAATTAAAAAATATATATATTTATAAAATTACGATCATCCTAATAAAAAAAATAAGGTACCCCAATTTAAATCGGAGGAAATTCTCATTCAACCTTGATGCCTTATGTCCCATATAATTAAAATCACATTATTCCACTCACGATATCAATATTTTACAATACCTAAAATCAATTCCAAAATATCCAACCATATTTCCATACTTTTACAGTCTTATTCACTACCCCAATCCTCCCATACAGAACGACGCTAAGATACAAATACCACAACATCCTTCTAAAAATTACTATCAATCAAACCTAATTAATCCCTACCAATCCAACTAAACCAAAAACAAACCATTTCACAAATTCCAAACTATTCCAAAAAAAAACTATTAATTCCAAAAAACCCTTAACATATGCAAACCCTAATGTAAACCCACAAATATTCAACATATAATTAATAAAACCAAATCTCATCATCCTTAACATTACCTCCCAAAAACCACCTCCTCATAACCAACAAATAAACTCACTCAAAAAACAACCTTAAAACTAACAACACCAATAAAATCCTAATTTAAATAAAACATTAAACACAATTAGTACAACCAAAAATATTCCAATACAACAAAATTCTCTAAAATAACTTCATACAACCAATTTTCACCCACTATCCACAAACCTTACACTCCCAAAACTTAACAAACCAAACCACACAATAACACAATATTACACCATTATATTAAAAACATTCATTAAAACCCCTAAAACTAACACTCCAAATCTAACTAATCCATATACAACACTTACCACCCATCATAATAAATTATCATCATCTAAATACACAAACATATAATCACCTCAAACCCCATCCAATAAATAACCACAATAAAAATAACTTTTCCCTATTATTTAACAAAACATCAATATTAACTATCCCATCCTATAATACCTCTCCCCCTTGCCACTAACATCCATTCTAACTAAAAAAACTAACCTCCATGATAAATCCTATCTATACCTCCTCATAATCAACCCGTTAACTCCAACAAACAAAAAAATAAAAGAATCACTACCTCATAATACCTAATCAAAAAAAAAATAACTAAAACCCTACCCCCAAAAATCCCACACAATAAACTTAACCCCAAAAACAATTAAAAAATCACAATATCCACTATCCAACTCTCCAATTAAATCACACAAACCTCAAATCACCACACATAAAACCTACTATCCATAATCTCTAATACATCCTCAACTCAAACTAACCCACTACAATATACATAATATCTTCAACTCTTCCCAATTAACCCCCCAAAAACCCTCTACTCAACACCAATCAAATAACAAATATACAAATACAAATTCACTTACTTTGTAATTCACAACCAAAAATCAAATTAAACAAAAACCACAAATCCAACAAATTAAAACACCCTCCTAACAATACAAAATATACCCACCAATTATTTCTAAAACATCCAAAAATAAATCTCCACCACATTTTAAAAAGATCCCATACTTCTATATCAAACATTTCTTCCAAATCTACATTAACTTACCACCCAACTCTATAAACAATTATTCAACTTACTTAATCTACATTAAACATACCCATACTTTTCCCTACCTACATACCCATAAAATCCAAACCCCAAATCACAATTTTTAAATACCACCCTAACACAAACAAATACTATTGCACCATACAATCATTATAAACAAATCACAGCTATTTCGTCCCCCAAACAAAATCCCACTCATTCACCGTCCATATTCAAACTACAAAATAAAATAAACACTTCTACAACACCCCAAAAATAATTAATAACCCTTAATAAAGACAATATATCCCACATCAATCTATCAACAAAATATCTCACCCCATTCCCTCCATCAATTCAGCTCCCTATCAACTCAACTCATAATTGCTACTAAATTGTGTTGGTCTACCAACCCCTTAAACAAATAAAAAACTTCAAATCAATTCTAATTTTCCACTGCATCTTAAACATATCGACCTACAATCCACAAAATACCTTCCAAACATCTATCCCTACCCATCCCTTCTACTACCAATACAAATCCCTTCTAACATCAATATAACTCCATATTATCCACATTCCCCAAATAATACCTACCTATCCTCCTTAGGAAAACATCAAACCCTTCTTATACCCTCACAATCACTATACCCTCAATCCCTTTTCAATAAATTAACTCATGTAAACACATACCTTCATAATAACTCCAACTTGGAATACCCCTCAAATCAAAACTAATCCTTATACTTTTCCCACCTATACCCCCCTCTTTACTAATCCTAAATCCACTTCACAAACACTACTATTGCAAACCAACAACAAAAACCATCCTTCTAACCATCCTACCCAATCCCATCAAAATTGTTATCTACAAAACATTTCCCACTTTTGCCCCTAATCAAACAAAAAAACCTTCCTGCATGATTTTATCCCACCCTACAAACCCCTCCCTGTAACACTATACCCCAATCCTACCCAAAAAGCCAACCCCACATTCTCCTTAAGTATAAAAGCCTTAACCCCATATACCTCATACCAAAACCGTGTTTTTCTACAAACCCCCCTAACCCTCAATCTACATTCTACAACCCCCCTAACAAACCAAATTAACCCCTACTATTTTCCTAATTAAAATAATTCATCCCTCCAAACCCCATACCTCTAACAAATTCATCCCACCACACCCCATTAACACCTCTCCCATACAAAATATAACAACCAACACTTTTCCGTCACCAAAAACAATTCTTAAACAACTCACCACTCACACGAAAAACTAAACCCAAATTAATTTCCCTCCCTCCATTAAATAATAATAAATTTTCCCTTAAACCATTTATCTTCCCTCAAATACAACTACCAACTCTCCCGATCCTTCTCCCTCATAATACCCTTCCACCAAATATCTTATATTTTTAATCATCTACTAAAAACAATATGCATAACTTTAAAACAAACTAAATTATTTCCTATACCTCCTACAATTTTATTTATACATAAACCTTACAGACATCCCACAAAAAAAACATCCCCAACTAAAATAAACACTTAATAAAACTGAAAACGTAAATCATCCCTTGATACATCCTATTAAACCTAAATATTACCCATAATACCTAGACGACTTAAAAATATCCTTAAAGGTAATTCACACCATCAATCAACTTACCATAACCTATATTTCCCCCACATTCAAACTCCCTTATCCCTTTAATAATCTAAAAATCCAACCCAAAAAGTAATTATCCTATTAAATAAAACCCCTTAATCATAACCCTCAATAATTCCCATAAAAAACCCATCCTAATAAATTACCCCATAAAAACAACCTATTACAAAATAACCAACACTATATATCTCAAAAAATGTAAATCACAAAACCATCCAACAACACCACAAACACAATCTCCCAAAATGTTACCAAAATCAATCATTGCTTTCTCATTCATTTTCTCCCAACATTCTGCTTTAAACCCCTCCTCTTGCTATCATCTCTCCAAACCACCGATTTAAAACCTTCCATACATAATCTACCAAAATACATACCTGTATATGCATAAATTTACCTAACAATCAAAAATAATCCAAAATTATAAAACTCCACCACAACATCAAACCTTTCAATGAATCTTCAACCAATAAAATACTACTATTAAATACATCCTTCAACTTAAACATATCACATAAACTACCATTACCCATTAATTCAAAATTTCTTTTCTTCCATTTAATAAACCCCTTCAAAACATCCTATTTAACTACATCAAATTTAAATAAAAAATCCAGTCCTATTCCAAACATCAAATCAAACAAACCTACTAATAATTGATAACTCACCCTAATACTACAATAAAACCCAATACCCACTCTCCTACATCAAAACAAAAATCATAAAAATACCACATCCTACAACCCCACCACAAAAACCCCCCCACATCACAACCCCCCAACCCCAAAACCACCCCCCATACCACCCCCAAAAAACCACACCCCCCCCCCCCCCCCAAAACCCCCCCCCCCACCCCTAAAAAAAACCCCCAATCCCCCCCCCCCCCAAAAACCCCCCCCCAACCACCCCCCCCACCCCCCCCCCCCCCCAACCCCCCCCCCCCCACCCCCCCCCCCCCCCCCCCCCCACCAAAACCCCCCCACTAACCCCCCCCCCCCCCAAAACCCCATAAACACCCCCCCCACCCCCCCCCAACCCCCCCCCCCCCCCACCCCCCCCCCCCCCCCAACCCCAAAAACCCCAACAAACCCATCCCCAACCACCCCCCCCCCCCCACCCCTCCCCCTCCCCCCCCCCCCCCCCCCCCCCCCCCCCCCCACCCCAATCCCCCCCCCCCCCCCCACCCCACCCCAGACCCCCCCCCCCACAACCCCCCCCTCCCCCCCCCCCCCCATTACCCCCACCCCAACCCCCACACCCCCCCCCCCCCCCAACACCCCCCCCTCCCCCCACCCCCCCCCAAACCCAACCCCCCCCAAACCAAACCAAACCCCACACAACATCCAAAACCCCAAAAAAACCCAAACTAAATCAACCCCCCCACCCAACAAAACACCCCCCCCCCCCCCCCCCCACCCCCCCCCCCCCCCCCCCCCCCCCAACCCCCCACCCCCCAACCACCCCCCCCTACCCCCCCCCCCCCACAAAACCCCCCCCCCCCCCCAAACCCCCCAAAACAATCCAACCCAAACTACCAAACACCCCACCAAAAATCCCCCCCCCCCAAAATTACCCAAAACCCCCCCCAATCCCCAAACACCCACCAACCCAAAAAAAAAACCCCAAACCCCCCCCAAAACCCCCCCCTCAATCAACAAACACCAAAACATACCCCCCCCCCCCCAAAAACCCAACCAACCCCCCCCCCAACCCCCCACCCCCCCCCCCCCCCCCCCAAACCCCAATTCCCCCAACAAACCCCCCAATCCAAACAACCCCCCCATACCCCCCCCACCCCCCCCCAACCCCCACCCACAAAAAACCCAATTACAACCCCCAACCCAAACCACCACACCCCCCAATACAAATAATTCAACACCCCCAACATTAACCTCAAAACCCCCAAACAAACCCACAACCCCAAACCCAAATCACAAAAACCCCCAAAAAAACCCAAACACCAAAATCTACCAATAAATAACCCCACCTAACCAAAATTCCATAAACCCCCCCCCCCCCCCCACCTCCCTAACCCAACCCAAAACAAAAACCCCCCCCCCAACAACCAACCCCAAACAACACCAAACCCCCACACCCAACCCCCACCCCCCAACCAAAACACCCACCCCCCCAACCCAATCCCCCCCCCCACCCCCCCCCCCCCCCCACCACCCCACAAAAAAACCACCCCATCAAAACCCCCCCCAACCCCCCCCATTTACCACAACACCCCCCCAAAAATTACCATAAAAACACCCAAAAAACCCCCCAACCCCCCCCACACCCCCCCCCCCCCCCCAAAAAAAAACCCCCACCCCCCCCTACCCCACCCCACCCCCCAAAACCCCCCAACCCCCCCAAAAAATCCAAAAACAAAAAACCCCCAAACCAACCATCCCAAACCCCCCAAAACCCCCCCCCCCCCCCCACCCCCACCAAAAAAAACCCCCACCCCCCCCCCCCCCCACCCCCCATCAACCCCCAAAAATTAAATCCCCCAAAAACAACAATCCCAACCAACATCAAACCCCCCATCACCATTCATAAACCCCCCAAAACCATCCCCCCCCCAACCATCACCCACCCATCCCACCCCCAAAATAACCCCACCCCCACCCAAAACCAATCCCACCCCCCAAACCCCCCCCCCAACCACAAAATATCCCCAACTAAACCCAAAAATTCCCCCCATTAATACAAACACCCCCCCCCCCCCACCCAACCCCAAAAAAAAAAACCCCCCCCCATACAACCTCCCACCCAAACAAAACCCCAAAAAACCCCCCACCCCAAAAAACCCCCCCCCCACAAACCCCCAACTCCAAAAACCCCCCCAAACAAACCAAAAACCAAAAACCCCCACCCCAACCCCCCCCCCACCCCCCCCCCCAATCCCCCCCCCCCATCCCCCCCCCCAAAATAAACACCCAACCCCCACCCCCCCCCCCCCCCCCCAAAACCACAAACAAACCCCCCCCCCCAACCACTATCCAAAACCCAAAACCCACCACCCCCCCCAATTTAACCCCCCCAAACAACCCAACCACCCCCCCCCCCCCCCCCAATACCCCCCACCCACCCACAAACCATTACCCCCCAATCCTAAAAACCCCAAACCCCCACCCCCAAACCCAACAACCCCAAAATCCCAATACCCCACCCCAAACAACTAAATTTCCCCCCAACCAAAAAACCCCACCCCACCCCCCCCCCAAACCCCCCCCCACCCCAATCCAAACAACCCCCCCCCAAACCCACCAAAACCCCCCCCACCACCCACCCCCTTATACCCAACCCCACAAACCCCCCCTAACACTTCCCCCACCCCCCTTAACAAAACCACCCCACCAACCCCCCCCCCCCATAACCCACCCTACCCCCCCAACCCCAACCCCCCACCCCCCCAAACCCCCCCCCAAATTCCCCAACCACCCATACCCCC
>JAMPIV010007504.1:0-77193 GCA_024509875.1 Oreohelix idahoensis | reverse complement strand
TAACATTAAAGAAAACTGTACAGATTGCAGCATCAAGACAAGAGACAAAAGAAGTTAAGAGAATCTATTACAAGGGCTACCATAGCTGTCGAGATGGCAGCTGATGATGATGATGATGAAAAACTCGATATTGTGGCAGATTTGAGCTGGTAGTCGTTCTCTTTCAATGTGTATTCATTGTGTGTGAAAAGACGTGTTTTTGACGAGCTCTAGAAAGTGTACTCTTGTGATAGAGTGTTATAAATTGATTGAGATTTTATATCAGTTTGGTCGTCCTACATTATGGGAGTCTATGCTTGATAAGATTTATAACGAACAATGATTGCTGAACGGGAAAGAAGGTGTAGTGTGTGGAACTATATTATTAAAATCCTTCAGCATGTATGTTCAAGACATCTTGTTCTTTGTCTACGTGAGATAGACGAAATTTTTATGGACTGGCTAGGATTTGACCAATTGATTATCTAAGAATTATAAAATTATATGCGGAGCTTTCGTCCTGTATTAAACTCAATGCGTATCTGAACGTCAAAACTGGCATTTTGAAGGGTTTCTTAAATGTATGACTGTGTAAAGGCGCTAATAAATCAATAAGGGACTCTCGACAGGACTGGAAAACCAAGTTTCCAACTACTATTGAGCACGTAATGGCATTAATAATGATCCCGCCACACATATGGGAACCAAGCCGATGATCAGTCCCTTTGGATAGCAGACTGCTTGGTCTTAACATTTTGCTACAGACTGTCGCTTGAAATTCAGGCTTTCGTGTTCCAGCTTTTTCAAAATGTGCGCACTGTCGCCTAGCTAGACTTCTCATCATTTTTTTTTTTTTTTTTCATACATCAGGATTGCCATTTCCACAACGAAAGGTTGGCATGTAAGTTGAGATCTCCAACGTCATTCTGTCTCTTGTCTTGGTTGTGGTGCACACTGATAGCACTCCTTTTTCCTTGTCCAATCACTTGGTAGTTATCTTCCCACTTAATAGCGTTGTCTTCCGCCCCTTGCACGTTTGCCTTCAAACTCTCCTCTTCTGTTATGGTCTTCTGGCAATGTGTTATGCCTGTTTTTTGTGTGCCATAAGTTATTTTAACCTGCCGAACTTTGACCTCCCGACAATTAGTTTTCTCTTTTCATACCTAAGAATTTCTTGTACCTCCTTATTTTGTTCTTACTTCTTCTTTCCCAATGAGATAACGACCCATTCTTGTTATTATATCCCAACATTTTCAAGAGCCACAATTCTTTCTACCCAAATGCCTTATTCATCCATCCATTGTTTCGTGGCCACTATACAGAAATGCAGGAATATATATAACCACTTTATGATTTCTCAGTTTTTAATAGCTAGCTTCTAAGAAGGCCGTCATACAAGTTCCCATTTGAAAGCAATAATTCCTGTTCCAGTTTTTGAAAGAGCAGTTCTTCCACACAAATATATTTTTTTTTACAATGCTTGCAATCCTGAAAATTTTAATGAAAAGTATTCCAATTTTCTGCCGACGATGGCATGTTGTTCTGACAGCGTTGAATCAAGTGAAGTCTGGAAAAGTGCAGCTATTGCAGCGTTGATAGACCTAGTGAGCGGTCTTGTTTCCAAGTTTCGGCATCAGTGCTTGGACGTACGGGACAGTGTTACTGATGGATTTTTTGAGGCATGCATTCAAATAAGTCACGTTTATGTTCATACGCCTGTGGACTATATTATCTTTGTTTGCCTGCGCCATTTTTCTGCATATGTATGTTGCATGTTCTAACGTCGTGTTATATTTAATCTGTGGGAGGTAGGTGGTACTTATGTATTTGTCCATACCGTTTTGACTGGTCGACAGATTCATAAGCGTTTCTATAGGATTCGGAGTGTAATTGTTTCAAATAGCGAGGCCGGCATATATAAAGCTGAGTGGATACTGCTGCTAGTGAAATAATCATGTCCTGTGAGTTTTAGAAGTGAAGTACTATTAAGTGTCAATTTGTGGTTGTAGTCTCGTTCAATATAATTTTTTCTTCAGTTTTTTCAATTATTGTTTGTGATACTGTTCTCCTAATCTGACTATCTTTTATTTAATAGATGTGCTATATGTTGTAAAACCAAAAAAATCGTGACGTATTGTCATAAGTGTGAATAGAGCTATAATTTTTTTGATTGTTCAAGGTATTTATTTATTCCTAAGTACCCCTATTTGCATTTTCTTCTATTGGGCTCTAATCACTGTATTCTGTCTGCTTGTTTCTGCATTTCTTTTCATGCTCCATTATGAACATCTTGATATTCTGCTACTAATGCATCAAGTTGGGTGAATTTGAAGTGGTGTTATAATTATTGAAAATATTATTTAAAATAATAATATTATAATGTTACCTTATTTGTTGCTATTGAAAAAGCACTATAAGAGTAAATCATGGCCACCTTGAAAGATTTAGTAAAGGTTGCAAAAGATTTTGGTATGGAAGGACAAGCCTTGCAAACATATGTAGACAAGAACATCAAAAGACAATTAGAATTGTCAGAGAAGAAAAGACAAGAAGAATTGGAAGAAAAAAGAAGACAAGAAGAAAAAGAAAAAAGACAAGAAACATTGGAAGAAAAAAATAAGAGCAGATAAGTTAGCTCTTGAAAGAGAAAAACATGCTCAAGTAATCAAATTAGCTGAAATTGAGCTTGAGAAATTAAGATTGCAACAACCTCATGTGGTTGTCATGGATGTTGGAGCTGATAGAAGAGATTCAAAAACATATTTTGTCAAGGCAAATTTACCTAAATGTTAACTCTTCCATTAAACGAATCCAAGTCTTTCTATAGTTAGTTTTCAAACTTATGTCGTGAGTTTAATATTGGATAAAGCTAACATTGGCCTAGTAGGCTCATGAACTTATTGGTCAGTGATGCATTATCCGGCTGTGTGGCACAATGGATGACCAGTCAAGATAAATGACTATAATGCTGTTATAGATATTATCTACTTAAGAAAAAGTCAAATTGGTATGAAAGATGATTATTAGGGCTAAAATTTTAAATCAGTGGTGCCTGATTCTGATAAAGAATATTTATTGTCTCAATTAAAAAATGTACTTTTCTAGATGGATTGATCTTGCTAAAAATTGAAAAGACATTTGTAGGTTTATTCTGGACCTAATCCTCAGAGATAAGGTTTTTTTGTCTCCAGTAGTGGAGATTTTTTTTGTCCTTTTTTTGCAGAAGAGAAATAACCAGATAGTGTTCGATATGTGGAAAAACCCGGTGTAGACCTATTTTGGTGGCAATCACAAATAAGTTGTAGGAAACCAATATAGGTTGCACACCCAAATAAGTAGTTAATTTAATATTTAAGATAATATTAAAGATTCTATTCCAGCAGCTTCTGCAAGTGTAATGATTTTTGGACAACAGCTTGCAACAAAGGTCCAATAGCATTGACAGGAAAACTATAGATTTATTCAAAAAGTGCTTCATTTGGCAATAACAGAGGCAGATATAAACCTTTAGTATAAGAGATCTTCACACCCGCCTCAAGAGATATGCTAACTCTAATGTAATCATACCTGATTTATTATGGACCTCGATCAATCATAATCAAAATATCATGATGTCGACTATGTGGTGGATGTGAAAGGAAATGGAAAACAATTTTCACATTAACATGTTACATACAGTTTCATTACTAGGACCATCGCATCTACGCCCTATTTTTGATGGCTATTGAACGAATTCTGTTGATAGGCGTTCTTCCTTGGCAATAATTCAGGAGGAAAACTTGGACTTTGCTGATGATGGTAAACCTATTACTATCCTTAACCTGAAAATTCATCTGTGGGCGACTGAACTTGGAAAGATGTTTCCATAAAATTCTACTTTGCATTCCTACATCAGAAAGAGGCAGATTGCTAACTTACTTACAATCCTTTTTACATTCTGATGTTGCTAAAAAGAATATTTCTTTGGCATACTGATGTTTTCATTTCCAACATGATATTCTATATTAACGGATTTCAGGCCTTTCAAACTGAAATCCCGTATCCTATTTTGAATTCATATGCAAATCTCAAGTGCAAAGATTAAATAAAACAGATCGGTTAAACTTAAAAAACCAATAAATAGAAACGTCCAATTCACAGTATAGCTTTCTATGGTGTTAAATCAGGAAAAAAGACAAAATCTCTAAGAATTTGTAATTGATTTAAGAAGGGTAAATGCAGTGTCTGTCCGTGACGCGGAAACCTCCTTCCAATTCTTGATTCACTTCTTGGACAGGACTGTCTACTGGCCACTTATCCATTCAATAAGTTTGACTTATCGGAAAAGGATATTTGGCAGGTGCCCTCTGTTAAAACCAAATCTTAAAAACCGAACACAGCTTTCGCTACACCTCTGGGGTTGTGTTTCAATTTAATTATATGTGTTTTGTGTTCATTGTTAACGCTTCTGCGGACGTTTTTGGGCATGATGCAGAGGACTTTTTTCTGATCGTGAGGATTTGATTACCATACATAGATGTATATCTGTTTGTTCCATCATTATTTGGAGGAGGGACTATTTTAATCGGTATTTTAAATTCCTTATTAGAAGCTTATTAGATGACCTTACGAAGTTCATTAATATTACTGATCGACCTTCTAAAACTAAAAAAAGGTTTATTCTGAATTTACTATTTTCTTGGTCACAAGGTTGGATGGAGGAGTTTTTGAGAGGACTGACTTTAAAACCAGAAGAAGAAGATTATACTACAGTGTCCCAGAATTCTTAATTATTGTTTATTCCTCTAAACAAAATAATAAAAAACAATAGTTCGGTGTTTTTGGGGTGTTGGGGCTGGTTAGTGGGGTTTAATAAATTTTTTACAATCGGATTTTACATACCTAAATTTTTCTGATTTAACCTCAGATTCTGTCCTCGTTGTTTTGAAAAAGGACGTCTCGGACAAAGAAAAAAAGGAAAAAAGAAAAGCAAGGAAAATCACAAGGAATTTAATATTGATAGCGAATGCATGGAATAATGCTAATGAGTCTTTCTTAATTAAACGTGATTAAAACCAGTGCCTTCTAAAAAAATCGCCTATTTTACGATTTTGCCTGACATTTCTATATACCCTTTCATTCTCAGAGTTGGTGTTGACGCCAGCAATAGTCTATCATACTCAATTGGTGTTGGGGAGGACAGATTCTATGCACAAAGGAGTTTTAAGCTGTTTTAGAGAGTTGAAGGAGACTGGACTTAGAGGACCTACTCTGCTTCTTTACAATGTATGTGAGCTGAAAAGTTAACTCCGACAGAAACAGAATTTACTCAATTGTGGAAACGTGAGGGCTTCTTTAGCAATCGGTTCGCCTTCAAGAAACTACAAAGATATCTTTTGGGAGTCTCCACTTCATTCTTGAAACGGAATCAAACGTTGCACTGAGTTATTTACAAGACAAACTTTCGTTTTTTACCAAACCCAAAGGCAAGCTAGAGCCAAGCCTGGCCTTTACAGCCATATGACTATAGTTAAAAGTTAGTTGCTTATCACTTTACAGGGGACCGTGGCAATCCACAACTGCAGCTTTTATTGGCTGTTTGTGATTTTTCTAGGCAATTTTTACGGTTCAGTAATTTGACATTGCTTTCATGACTATAGTAGGCAGAAGCTTATTAAGGGAAAAATCTTAATGTGGTCCGCTGACGCTGTTGTCTAGAAGCTTCAAGGGACGATTCACAAAACTTTCAGTATGATTCAAACATAAGACAATGTAAGCCTAGTAGGTTTATCTTACATGCACAGATCCAATTGCTCAAAAACATTTCGCACCAAGAACCATGTTACTTTGATCAACAAAATTCACAAGATTGTGTACTTTTGTTACGGTTGATGTTTCCGGCAGCTGTGCCCCGGGCCGCCTATGCACAAGGACACTTGATGATTGATTAAATTTATTGATCTCTACATTTACCGTGTGACATATCGTTTTATACTTTATGAACATTGCATAGACACAGCAATACATCAATCATTGGACTACTCATGTCAAAAATACACTAGTTTGTTCAATAAGGAGAATCTTGTCAACAATTGCATGAAATTGTTCTCCAGTTCGGAACCTTATTAGAAATTACACACCTTTACATTCAAAAGGGACTTTTTATTGCTTTTGTCTATCTTCAAGGGATGGACAATTTCATGAAAAATGTTGAAAACTTAAATCGGGATTTCAAGGGAATTAACCATTGAACATCGTATAAGAAAGCAATCTTCTTTACGGATCCTCCCCGCTTTATGGTTCGTGCACGTATATAATTAAATTTTTGTGTCGGATTTACTATTAAAGAGACCAACAATCATTGTACACATTCAGGATGGGAAGTTCTTACAGGGGAACAACTTTCACGCCCCTAATATGCATTGATATGCACTTGAACGGCATGGACTTGACCTTTTTTGACAATGTGTAAAGCTTTTTTCTTTCCGAACCAGGAGTGGACATAAACATATTAATTTTACCATAATTAAGTGACTTTTCAAAACGTTTTATGTTTCCTCGTTTCATCGTGAAGGGGACAGCATATCTACTAAACACGAGGCGTCCTTTTCAGGGCAAAACACAGCCATCGGAATTCACTAAATGACTCGTACCAAGCCAAAAAGCGAAAAAAAGAGGAATAAGTATACACAGTAAAAGCCCTCAAACACTTGTCAGCAGCATCAAACAAAGAAACCAAACGAAGAAAACCAAAAACAGAGTCAACCAGTGAGAGCAAAGGAATACTCCAACTACCAACTTCGTGGGCCAGTAGTCTTTCTCAGAAGGCAAACAAAGCAAACCGTTGAGATACTACAACCGATGAGCGAACCCGAAGCTTCGAAGGAAAAGGGACAAGAAAAGCAGATTGCCGGGGGGGGGAAAGGAAAAAGCAGTGCGGCCCCCCCACGTGCTAGCGGTGGAATATAGATGATGATGGAGACCCAGAACGTAAAAGAAATATTGTAGAGCAGTTACAACAGTTGGAGCAGATGACGGTAAGAATACTAGAAACAGGGCAGAAGCAAACGTCTGTCTGGCCAAGATTATAAAGACCCAGAATATAAAGACATGTTGAGAGCGTATCAAACAGATAAAGCAGATGCTAGGAGGAAAGACGAGAGAAAAGAAGAAGACCAGGAGCTGAAACCCATGGGGCCACCACGCGAACATACCCGAATCGTCAGCAGGAAACCTATTTCTACCACAGAGATGCTGCACCAAATACCGTTGACACCCACCACACGATGCGAGATGACAGCCGGACCTCACCTGCAAGCACCATGATGATAAGAAATGACAGAGATCTGCTCCTACAGCACAGACAGGTACAAGAGGGAAGATATCGAAGAGACCAATATAGATGCACTTCGAAGAATTGACGACGGAGACGAGTTCCTTAGGCTCGCTCTTCAAGAAGCGATAGTAGAAGTAGACCCAGAGATGTGCTGAACATCGAAAACCACTGAGAAGCAAGCTACCATTCCTGGTCCTAAGGAAAACAACTAATGCCAGACAATGGAGTCAAGGGCCCAGAGAAAGCAAGATATAAACCTTTAAATAGCAACTGGAAAAGAAGCAAAGAAAGACAAGAATCGAGCCCAAAAATGACTCCTGCGTGGGGGGAGGGAACAAAGACCAAAAACACCAAAGGGGGACAAATAACGCAGAGAAAGTAACACGACCTTTCCGTCAATAGGGAGAAAGGCATCGTAAAGGATCACCCAGAAGTCAGGCATCAGAGTTGAGGGAGCTCACTCAGGGCCCGTACCCGGACAATGTCATAAGTGATGCAACATCCTCGAGGTGATTAACTGGAAGAAGAGGTAGTCGCTAAAAGTCAGGGAGCATGAAAAGGGAGTAGTGTGCTTTCGCTGCAACAGCACCATCAACAAACAACACTCTTCACTGGTGACCGAACTGGAATCTAGTCCAAAGAAGTCCCAGTGTTGCCCCACCATAATTAAAAGTGGTTGGTTGTGAAGAAATACATGTACAAACATGAGAGTTGGTCATCAGAGGGGGTGGATACCAGTTGTGTGCCGAAGCCGAGGTCCACAGACACCTTCAGGATGAAAAAACGCAAATGCTAAAAATCACGCAGGTCGAAAGACTAAAAACCTGGGCCAAGAAAGATACCAATCTGATGATTAGTTACGGTAGAAGGATCGACAAGACCCGAGAGACTGACGCTCGAAATACAACAACCAAAAAAAGACAGAAGCCTATTAATCCCTCCGTAGTGATGCAGTGCTCCAACTGCCAGCAGTTCTCGCACACAAAAGAAACGTGCAGGAGAGATTGCAGTCTGTCGATATTGTGCAGGTGGCCACCCATATACCGCGATTGTCCCAAGGCGAATTAAGGAGGACAACAACTACAAAACAAATAAACTCAAACCGCACCTGTGCAAACTGCCTTGGAAACCATGGGGCTAGATACCGAGGCTGCCGATGTTCCAGGGAAACCAAGAGCATCCTGAAGGAAGCGGTTTCCAAAAACATCCCTTCAAGGAGGCAAAACACAGAGTGGCTGCGGATGTTGCAGAAAAACAAACGCACGATAGACAGACGACAGTTACACAAGCTGACCGCTGAAGTCAGAGAAATGAAAATGAAGCTGCGAATCGAAAAAAACAGCAAGCAGGCCGCCGAAGAACCAACCGACAGTGGAGAAGATGCGATAAAAACATGCAGAACATAAAAAACACGTGATGGAAGAAATGAAAAGAATCCAGCAACAAGTAGAGTAGAAAAACAGATGCCAAGAAGCTGAAAGAGCTGACAGAAGAAAACACAAAAATACTCAAAAGAATAGAAGCAGAAAGAATAGCCATTGAGGAAATTGATCATCAAACAGCACGCGAGAAACTAAAACGAACAACCAAGCTCAGTAAAAGAAATCATCCAAGAAACGCTTAGAAACAGCTACTACCAACGATAATTGAAAAGCACTGTCACAGATACAGGAGAGCAAGAAGACAAAAAGCAACAGAAACTAGGAGCGTAGAAATACACAAAACCAACAAGCCAGATAGTGAGGGCAGGACATAAAAAACACCATGAGCGCGACACGGCACCACAAACGGACAAAGAGGAACCCAGACAGCCAGCTAGTGGTCCTTTTCAGGACCGATCACCTCCAGGACTACGAACGAAATACCAGTGAAGACGATAACACCCTATATACCCCAATTATAACCAAACTTTCAGGTTGAACAGGGTATTACAGCAGCATAGTAGACGAAAACAACAACAACACATGTTCAGCAGTCATTTTTATCAGGTGCTACAGTTGTTACACTGATCGGTAGTTCTTAACTATTTATCGCCTTGTTGAATAGATGGTAGCTTCAATCTGTTTGTGGGCTCAGTGCGAAAGTCTGAAATTATCCACTTGTTCTCTTCTGTTGAGTCTGGTGTATGAGCTATTCATTCTGTGTGTCTATGACCTGGATGTTACATTACCATTTTGTTTCTGTATCTGATTCTGATAATACTGTCTATGCCTCCTCGAGGCAAGTTTGCTATTGCATCAGGCTTTGTGGTAAGATGTGCTCACCTTCTTTTGCCATTACTGTCACGGCCTTAGTCTTCATTGTTTGCAGTCCTAAATTCTATAAATTCAATTTTAATGTTCAACTTTCCTAAATCCTTAGAGTGACATTATATTCTCCTAGTCTACTTGACACCTGTAAAAAGCAACATTTTGTGCTAGTGTTCTTTAGTGACAGTGGGCATGATTAAAAACTGGCTGTAGATGTCCGTCAGATGTTAAAAAACATTGAAAACGTTTACTCTTGATAAAAGTATATCAATGTTTAACTCGATGTGGGATTTTACAACTTTTTGAAATACTCGCTTACTCTGTTTGCTATCAAATGGTATGGGCAGTTATATGTATTAAAAAAAGTCATTTTTTAATTACATTTTCCAATGCTCATTTGCTAAAGCATATGATGCATTCAAAAGTCGGATATTACACACAAGTAGTGGTAAAAAACCAATCACATTGGCAATAGCTTGGTTGGCAGAAGATAAAAATATCATATAACAGAAAAAGGTGGGGCGCATATGTTCAATGTGGAAAGGTAAAACAATTTGCTGGTTATAAGAAACCGTATGGAACCGTATTACAAAGGTTTGGTTTGGTTTTTTGGCACCATCATGTCATTGCACACAGTACTGTCCATAGCAGTTAACTCCGATCTCTCCCTTTGTCACACTTTTCTATAAATAATTGTGTTAAATTTTTCCACAAGCAGCCGGCCGTCACAGTTTGTCATACGTTTTACGCTTTTCAAACGTTGCTAAGGGATTTTTAATTGGTGCGCGAACTGATGCACAAAACTTTTGCACAGGGGACCTCCTTTTTTTTTCTCCCCCTTATCCGATAACTGGCTAGGCAATCGACCATCTTTAAATATTTCGGAGCTATTATAGGACCGAAAGGGTGGCATCGAAAGAAGAGTTGGCCACTTGAAATGCAGCGGCTGGGATGGAACTCTATCAGGCCATAAAATCGAGGATTCCTCAGCATGCAAGAAAGAGGTATTGTAAGAAAACGGAAGGTCTGTGCTGTATACCGCTCCACCTATGTCCCAGTCTTGGACATATGGATGCGAGTCATGGGCTATGGCGATACAACCCGTCAAGAAGAGCCAGATTTTGGCGGTTCTCTCAGAAATGATGGTATCTGAGGAAGGTGGTTGAAGTAACATTTAGAGACCATGTGTCCGTGCAACCAGGACGTATTAACGTTATTATTGAAGGCCCTAAAATCTACCCTCTGCAGACACCAAAATTAGAACACATTTTTATCCAAAGCTAGGAATCGTCAGATGGTTTTGGATGTCTGCAGAATGAGGAAGAAGAATCAGGCTTACCACGACAAGCAATGGGGAAAGCTTGAAGAGGCCAGGGATCCAGAGACCTCCAGGACGGTTCTGGATCACTGATGATCTTTGTTTTCATTGCTTGGTCGTGGTAGGCACGATCTCTTCTCACACTCATTTTACTGCAGACATTGGCCAAACCATTCATTACACAAGTTGGGGACTGTTCTGAGGGATGAGCATGAGTGGTGGGAATGTTTAGGCACCTTGACGTGATCGTTTAACAAATTGGTTGCGGACCATGTAGTATTCTTTCCTATGTTACTTCAAACCACCTTGGCAAGCTCCTAGATTCACCTCATTTCTGAGTGTTTTCGTCATTCTGGCTTTTGTGGGTTTGTAGTCCATTGACCATAGAGACTCTCGCACCATATGTCAAGACTGGGACATTTTTATAGGTGAGGAGCGGAGTTATACAGCCCATGTCTTCAGCATTTTGTTCTTACCGCAACTCTCCTTTCAATGTCTGAGGGAATCCTCGCGATGTTGTAGGGCCTGATAAAGTCTTCCGGCAGTGCAGCGTGCATCTTCAAAGTGGCCAACTCTTCACTTTGATGCACTTTTCGGTTCTATAACATAGCTCCATAAGATATTTTAAAGTGGTTCACGGATGCCTACCTTATGGAATTCAGGAGGGAGAAGAATTAAGGAGGTTTCCCTGTGCAGAGTTTGTGCAAGTTGCTGCACAAAAAGAAACCACTTTAGCTTTAACAAAGACTGCTAATTACGTATGGACTAATTTTGGAAAACTTCACGAGGTTAGTCAATACTGCCAACGCGCATGCTGTGGAACGTAAAATTTACAAATTATCGTATATCGGAAAGTGTGATCTAAGGGTGGAGATCGGAGAGCACTGATGATGTTGTTTGTGTTTCATGGAAGATGAGTGCTTTAAAACTTACCAAACCAAACCCTCTTGTCAATACGGGGTTCCATGTTTCCGTCAGATAATCGGCACAAATTGTTACACTTCACATGTTTGAAAACTACCACCACTATTTTGTTATTATTGATATTTTAGTTCTGCAACAATGCTATATACCATATGTGATGTTTTTACCAGCTTACTGGTGTGTAGTGTATACGAAATTTGCGAGAATGCATCATCGTGCTTTTCAAATCGCGCATTGAAAAATGTATTAAACTAATGGTTTTTTAATACATATAATGACGCCATACGGATTGATATGACGCAGTTAATGAATCTGCAGTATATGTGAACAAGTTTCAATCAAAATAGTGTTAAATGTCTGGAAAATTGATTTGCACATTTTATCAGACTAGAGTAAGCTAGGTTTTGGTGACATGTTGTTTTGTAACATTCAATGCATACATTTACCAGTCTTTTATTCATGCCCATTAAGACTTTCTCACTAGGCACTCGGAATAGCCACTGAATTGTTGCTTTTGACAGGTGTAGTGTTGGAGAAATAATTCTGGTCCACTCTAGCACTAGAAAGTTGAATTGAGAAATTTGAATTTTAGCAAAAACTAATAGGACTTGCAACATATAATTCAATAATAAGGCTGACAGAATTGAGCAATAGAAGGTTTGATCTCTCATATATTACCTCGCTGTCAAGAGAACTGCCGGAAGCATTAATTTTTCGAGGAGGCATGTAGAGTATTATACAGTAAGCGACAGGTCAATGATACAGGTGTAATAAATCTCTTAATGTAGGAAACGTAACAAATCGAGGTCACACACCAGGAATGGATGAGCTGTTACAGCTCAAACATGAAGAGAAACAAGTCGAACTCTCCTGTTCAGAGTTCTTCAGGCACTGGCCACAATCAGATTGAGATAACCATCTATTCAACAACGCTCACGAATTAATAATTAATAGGCTTACACGATCAGTCTCAACTGTACACATAAGTGTTCAAAAATCCTGACTTTTGTATTGAAAAGTCCATCTGTTGTTGTTGTTTTCTCCTACTATGTTGCTGTAATACCCTGTTCAACCTTAAAGTTTGGTTATAATTGGGGTATATAGGGTGTTATCGTCTTCACTGGTATCTCGTTTGTAGTCCTGGAGGTGATCGGTCCTAAAAAGGACCACTAGCTGGCTGTCTGGGTTCCTCTTTGTCCGTTTGTGGTGCCGTGTCGCGCTCACGGTGTTTTTTATTGTCCTGCCTCAAACTATCTGGCTTGTTTGGTTTTGTGTGTTTCTACGCTCCTAGTTTTATGTTGCTTTTTGTCTTCTTGCTCTCCTGTATCTGTGACAGTGCTTTTTCAATTATCGTTAGGTAGTAGCTGTTTCTAGCGTTTCTTGGATGATTTCTTTTTACTGCTTGGTTGTTCGTTTTTAGTTTCTCGCGTGCTGTTTGATGAATATTTCCTCAATGGCTATTCTTTCTGCTTCTATTCTTTTGAGTATTTTTGTGTTTTCTTCTGTCAGCTCTTTCAGCTTCTTGACATCTGTTTCTACTTGTTGCTGGATTCTTTTCATTTCTTCCATCACGTGTTTTATGTTCTGCATGTTTATCGCATCTTCTCCACTGTCGGTTGGTTCTTCGGCGGCCTGCTTGCTGTTTTTTTTCGATTCGCAGTCTTCATTTTCATTTCTCTGACTTCAGCGGTCAGCTTGTGTAACTGTCGTCTGTCTATCGTGCGTTGTTTTTGCTGCAACATCCGCAGCCACTCTGTGTTTTGCCTCCTTGAAGGGGATGTTTTTGGAAACGGGCTTCCTATCTGGATGCTCTTGGTTTCCTGGAAACACTACGAGGGCAGCCTCGGTATCTAGCCCGTGGTTTCCAAGGCAGTTTGCACAGGTGCGGTTTGAGTTTATTGCTTTGTAGTTGTGGATCCTCCTTCGCCTTGGGACAGTCGCATATCGTGGCCATTTTCATATATCGGACAGGGGACTGCATCTCTCCTGGCACGTTTTCTTTGTGTGGACGAGAAATGCTGGCAGTTGGAGCACTGCATCACGGAGGGATATTATGGCTTCTGTCCTTTTTGGTTGTTGTTTCGGAGCGTCAGTCTCTCTCGGGTCTTGTCGATCCTTCTACCGTAACTATCATCAGATTGGTATCTTTCTTGGCCCAGGTTTTTAGGATCCTTTCGACCTGCCCCCCCCCCCCGTGGATTTTTAGATTTGCGTTTTCATCCTGAAGATTCGGCCTGAGGCTTTTCCTGTGGACCTCGGCCTTCGGAACAAACTGGATATCCACCCCTCTGATGACACCAACTTCTATGTTGTTATGTACTTTATCATACCGCACAACCCTTTTATTTGGTGGGGCAACTGGATTTCTTTTGGACTAGATTCCAGTTCGGTCCATCAGTGAAGTGGTTGTTGTTGGTGTTGTTTGAGCGAAAGCACGACTCCCTTTTCCATGGCTCCTCCCACCCCTACTTTAGCGATACCTCTTCTTCCAGTTATCACCTCGAGGATGTTAATCACTTCGTTGTCGGGTCGGGCCCTGAGTGAGGCCTTACTTCCTGACGTCTGGGGGCCCTTTACGATCCTCTCCCGTATCGTTTCTGCGTTATTTGTCCCTTTGGTGTTTGGTCTTTGTTTCCCACCACATGCTTGGCTCGATTCTTGCTCCCTTCATGTTCTTTGTTATAAGGTGTTTATATCTTGCTTCTGGGCCCTTGAGTTGTCTGCTGTTGTTTCCTTAGGACCAGAATGGTAGCTTGCTTCTCAGTGTTTTCGATGTTCAGCACTCCTGGTTACTATTCTACTATCGCTTCTTGAAGAGCGAGCCTAAAACTGGAACTCGTCTCCGTCGTCAATTCTTTTATCGAAGTGCATCTATATTGGTCTCTTCGATATCTTCCTCTTGTACCTGTCTGTGCTGAGGAGCTGTCTCTGTCAGTTCTTTCATGGTGCTTGCAGGTGAGTCGGCTGTCATCTCGGCAATCGCCCTGTGGTGGTGTCAACGGTAATTTGGTGCAGCATCTCTGTGGTAGATAGGGTTTCTTGCTGACGATTCGGGTATGTGCTCGGTGGTGGCCCCATGGTTTCAGGCTCCTGTCCCATTTACTTTTGCACTCTCTGTCTTTCCATGCATCTGCTTTATATCTGTTTGATACGCTCTCAACATGTCTTTATATTCTGGGACCACTTTATAATCTTGGCCAGAGACGTTTGCTTCTGCCCTTTTTCTGTATTCTTACCGTTTCATCTGCTCCAAACTGTTGTAACGCTCTCAATATTTCTTTACGTTCTGGGTCTCCATGACATCATCTAACTTCCACGCTAGCACGTGGGGCCGCACTGCTTTCTGGCAATCTGCTCTTGTCCTTTTCCTTCGAAGCTTCGGGTCGCTCGCATAATAGGTTGTAGTATCAACGGTTGCTTTTCGTTTGCCCATTCTGAGAAGGACTGGCCACTACGAAGTTGGAAGTAGTTGGAGTATTATCTTGCTCTCTGGTATGTCTCTGTTCTGTTCTTTCGTTTGGTCTTGTTTGATGCTGCTGACAAGTGTTTTGAGGTCTTGTGTATACTTTCCTCTTTTTACGCTTTTGGCTTGGTACGAGTCATTTTAAGTGAATTTCCGATGGCTGGGTTTGCCCATGAAAAAGGCACGCTCGTTTTAGTATAGTGCCTGTCTTCACGATGAAACGAGGAAACAAAAATGGATCGTTGAAAAGGTCACTTAATTAATGGTAAATTAATATGTAATGTCCACTTACCTGTAAGGAAAAAAAAGCTTTTAACATTTCAAAAAAGTCAAGTCCATTCAGTGCATACAATCATATAGGGCGTGAAAAAGTTTCCTGTAGAACTTCCATCCTGAATGTGTTTACATGTGATATTTGTCTCTTTAATAAGTATCCGACACAAAATTTATACGTGCACGAACCATAAAGCGGGATCGTCCAAGAAGAGTTGCTTATACGATGTCACTGGTTAATTCCCTTGAACTGATCCCGATTTAAGTTTCATTTCATAATTGTCTCCCTTGATAGACAGCATAAAGTCTTTTGAATGTAAAGGTGTGTATAATTCTAAAAGGTTCCGAACTGAGACAATTTCGCAGCAATTGTGGACAAATTCTCTTATTGACAAACTAGTGGTTGACATGTGAGTAGTCAATGATTGATGTATGCTGTTTCTATGCAATGTCAGAAAACTGTATAACGATATGTCACACGGTATGTAGAGATCAATAATTAATCATCATCAACTAGTGTCTGTGCAGCGGCACTGCCGCGAACACATCACCGTAACAAAAAGTACAAATCTTGTGATTTGATTCAAGTAAACTTGGTTCTTGGTGCGAAATATGTTTTGAGCATTTGGATCTGTGCATGTAGATTATACTGGCTACTACATTGTCTTATGATGTGTTGATCATCTGAAGTTGTGAACGTCCTTGAAGAATTCTAGGACAACGCGTCAGCGTCCACATTAAGATTTCCCTTTATTGCTCTGCTACTATAGTCATGAAAAGCAATGTCAAAATTAATCTGAAAACGTAAAAATTGCCTAGAAAAATTCACAAACAGCCATAAAAAGCTGCAGTTAGATTGCCGACGTCCTTTGTAAAAAAGGATAAGCAAAATAAACTTTTACAACTATAGTTCATATGGCCTGGTGTAAGGCCAGGCTGGCTCTAGCTGCCTTGGGTTTGGTTAAAAAACGAGTTTGTCTGTAAATAACTCAGTGCACGTTGTTCCGTTTCAAGAATGAAGTGAGCTCCCAAAAGATAGCTTTGTAGTTTCTTGAAGGCGAACCCGATTGCTAAGAGCTCACGTTCCACAATTGAGTATTTCTGTTCTGTCGGAGTTAACTTTCTGCTCACATACATTGTAGAATGAAGCAGTCCTTCAAACTCTTGCATAAGTGTCCCACCAATTGAGACATTGCTGGCGTCAACTCTGAGAATGAAATAGGGTATAGAATGTCAGGCAATCGTAAAATAGGCGATTTTTAGAAGGCATGTTTAATCACGTTTAATTAAAAAAGAATCATTACATGCATTAGTTCATATTATTTTCTTTGCCGCGTCCTTTTTCAAACAACGAGGACAGAAAACTGAGGTTAAATCAGAAAATTAGGTAAAATCGATTGTAAAAATTTATTAACCCCAAAAGAACTTCGAAACTTGTTTTTTTATTTGTTTGAGAAAATAAACAATAATAAGAATTCTGGGACACTGTAGAATCTTCTGGTTTTAAAAGTCCTCCTCCAAAACCTTGTGACCAAGAAAAAGTAAATTCAGAGAAACCTTTTTTAGTTTTAGAAGGTCGAGCTGTACATATTATGACATACGTTAAGGTATATGCTATTAAGGAATGAATACCGTTGATATGATCCTCCCAAATAATGATGGAACAAACAGATACTCATCTATGTAGGTAATCAAATCCCTCACGATCAGGAAAATAGTCTCTGCATCATGCCCAAAAACGTCGCAGAAGCTGGAGAAGCGTTAAAACAAGACAAAAAACACATATATATTAAATTGAAACAAACCCAGAGGTGTAGCGAAAGCTGTGTTCGGTTTAAGATTGTTAGACAGAGGCACCTGCAAATATCCTTTCGATAAGTCAAACTTAGTGAAGAAAGTGGCAGTAGACAGTCTGTCAATGAAGTGAATCAAGAATTGGAAGAGGTTCCGCGTCCACGGACAGACACTGCATTTAACCTTCTAAAATCAATACAAATTCTTATAGATTTGTCTTTTTTTCCTGATTTAACACCATAGGAAAGCTATACGGTGAATTGGACGGTTCTATTATGTTTAATTTAAACCATCTGTTTTATTTAATCTTGCACTTGAGATTGCAAATGAATTCAAATAGGATTACGGTTTCAGTTTGATAGGCCTGAAATTCCGTTTTAATATGATATCATGTTGAATGACATCAGTGTATGCCCAAGAATATATCTGTGAGCACATCAGAAAAAAGATTTAGTAAGTTAGCAATCTGCTCTTTCTGATTAAATGCAAAGTAGAATTTATGGAAACATCTCTTCCAAGATTCAGTCGCCCACAGATGAATTTCAGGTAAGGATAGTATAGGTTTACCATCATCAGCAAAGTCCGAAGTTTTCCTCCTGAATTATTGCCAAGGAAGAACGACGATCAATAGATTCGTCAATAGCATCAAAAATAGGGCGTAGATGCGATGGTCTAGTATGAAACTGTTTGTAACATGTTATATGTGAAAATTGTTTTCATTTCCTTTTCACATCCACCACATAGTCGACATCTGATATTTTGTTTATGATCGAGGTCCATAATAATCATTATTATCATTATAGTTAGCATATATCTCTGAGGCTGTTGAGATCTCTTACTAAAGTTATATCTGCTACTCTGTTATTGCCATATGAAGCATTTTGATTAAATCTATAGTTCCTGTCAATGCTATTGGACCTTTGTCTAGCGTTGTCAAAATTCATTACTCTTGCTGAAGCTGCTGGAAGAGAATCTTTAATATTATCTTAATATTAATATTAACTACTTATTTGGGTGTGCAACCTTATATTGTCTACACAGGGTTTCACAAATCGACAACTTATCTGGTTTTCTCTTCTGCAAAAAGGACAAAAAAATCTCCACTACTGTCGAGGACAAAACCTTATCTCTGAGGATTAGTCAGATAAACCTTCAATGTTTTTTCAATTTTAGCAAGATCAATCCATCTAGAAAAGTACATTTTTAATTGAGACAATAAATTCTTTAGCAGAATCAGGCACCACTGATTTAAATTTTAGCCTATAATCATCTTCATCCAATTGACTTTTCTTAAGTAATAATATCTTAACAGCATTATAGTCATTTCTTGACTGGTCATCCATTGTGCACACAGCCGATAATGCATCTCTGACCAATAAGTTCATGAGCCTACTAGGCCATGTAGCTTTATCAATATTAAACTCACGACAATTAAGTTTTGAAATCTACTTAGAAAAGACTTGGATATCGTTAATGGAAGAGTTAAATTTAGGTAAATTTACCTTGACAAATTTGTTTTGATCTCTTCTATCAGCATCAACATTCATGACAACCACATGAGGTTATTGCAATCTTAATTTCTCAAGCTCAATTTCAGCTAATTTGATTACTTGAGCATGTTTTTCTCTTTCAAGAGCTAACTTATCTGCTCTTATTTTTTTCTTCCAATGTTTCTTGTCTTTTTTCTTTTTCTTCTTGTCTTCTTTTTTTGTTTCTTCAAATTCTTCTTGTCTTTTCTTTTCTGACAATTCTTCTTGTCTTTCGGTTTCCTTGTCTACATATGTTTGCAAGGCTTGTCCTTCCAAACCAAAATCTTTTCCAACCTTTACTAAATCTTTCAAGGTGGCCATGATTTACTCTTATAGTGCTTTTTCAAAAGCAACAAATAAGGTAACATTATAATATTATTATTTTAAATAATATTTTCAATAATTATAACACCACTTCAAATTCACCCAACTTGATGCATTAGTAGCAGAATATCAAGATGTTCATAATGGAGCATGAAAAGAAATGCACAAACAATCAGACATAATACAGTGATTAGAGCCCAATAGAAGAAAATGCAAATAGGGGTACTTAGGAATAAATAAATAACTTGAACAATCAAAAAAATTATAGCTCTATTCACACTTATGACAATACGTCACGATTTTTTGGTTTTACAACATATAGCACATCTATTAAATAAAAGATAGTCAGATTAGGAGAAACAGTATCACAAAACAATAATGGAAAAAATCTGAAGAAAAAATTATATTGAACGAGACTACAACCACAAATTGACACTTCACTTCTAACACTCACAGGACATGATTATTTCAATAGCAGCAGTATCCACTCAGCTTTATATATGCCGGCCTCGCTATTTGAAACAATTACACTCCGAATCCTATAGAAACGCTTATGAATCTGTCGACCAGTCAAAACGGTATGGACAAATACATAAGTTTCACCTACTTCCCACAGATTAAATATAACACGACGTTAGAACATGCAACATACATATGCAAAAAAATGGCACAGGCAAACAAAGATAATATAGTCACAGGCTGTATGAGACATAAAACGTGACTTATTTGAATGCATGGCCTCAAAAATCCTTCAGTAACACTGTCCCGTTCGTCCAAGCACTGATGCGAACTGGACACACAAGACCGCTCACTAGGTCTATCAACGCTGCAATAGCTGACACGTTTTTCAGACTTCACTTGATTCAACGCTGTCAGAACAAACATGCCATCGTCGGCAGAAAATTTGATACTTTCATAAATCATGATGCAGCATGTAAAATATATTTTGAAGAACTGCTCTTTCAAAACTGGAACAGGATAATGGCTTCAAAGTGAACTTGTATTACGGCCTTCTTAGAAGCTAGCTATTAAAACTGAGAATCATAAAGTGTTATATATATTCTGTTATATAGTGCAGAAACATGGACGATGAATAAGCATTTGGAAGAAAGAATTGAGGCTCTTGAAATGTGGATATATAGAAGAATGGGGCGTATCTCATGGAAAGAGATGAAAAAAAAATAAGGAGGTCCTAGAAAATCTAGGTATGAAAAGAGAACTAATGAGGGAGGTCAAAGTTCGGCAGCTAAAATACTTTGGCCACATAAAAAGGCATAACACATTGCAGAAGACCATAACAGAAGGGAGAGTTGAAGGCAAACGTGCAAGGGGAAGACAACGCTATAAGTGGGAAGATAACATCAAGAGATGGACAAGAGAGAGTCTATCAGAGTGCACCACCAAGACAAGAGACAGAAGACGTTGGAGATCCATTACAGCCAACCTTCGTTGTGGAGATGGCAACTGATGATGATGATGAGAAGCTAGCAGACGACACGTGCGCCATTTTGAAAAAACTGGAACGAAGCCTGAATTCAAGCGACAGTCTGTAGCAAAAGTTACGACAAACAGTCTGCGATCATGGGATGATCATCGGCTTGGTCCCTATGTGTTGCGGGCTCATTATTATTCCATACGTGTCCAAGTAGCTGGAACTTGGTTTCCAGCCTGTCGAGAGTCTTTATTTTTTATTAGGCCTTTACACAGTCCTACATTTAAGAAACCTTCAAAATGCCAGTTTGACGTTCAGATACGCATTGAGTTTAATACAGGACGAAAGCTCCGCATATATTTATATTCTTATGATAATCAATTGGCAATCCTAGCCAGTCCATAAAAATTTCGTCTATCGTCACGTAGACTAAGAACAAGATGTCTTGAACATACTGCTGAAGGATTTATTAATATAGTTCCACACACACTTCTTTCCGTTCAGCATTCATTGTTCGTTAAAATCTTATCAAGCATAGACTCCATAATGTAGGACGACCTAACTGATATAAAAATCTCAATTAACTCTATCACAAGAGTACACTTTCTAGAGCTCGTCAAAAAACACGTCTTTCACACACAATGAATACACATTGAAAGAGAACGACTACCAGCTCAAATCTGCCACATATCGATTTTCATCATCATCATCATCAGCTGCCATCTCGACAGCTATGGTAGGCTGTAATAGATCTCTAACGTCTCTTTGTCTCTTGTCTTGATGCTGCAATCTGTACATTTCTTAATGTTATATTCCCACTTTTAGCACTATCTTCCTTTTGGACGTTTGCATCAACTCTCTTTTCTTTTGTGGGTTTTTTTTAAAACAAAGTATCCCGTTCAACTTTTGATGGGTTATAATAAGGACATGGAGCCGCGCTAGCGTAGTGGTTACAACACCGCTCTGGCGACCGGGTGATTCAGGATCAAACACGGGCGACGGCATTTGAGGATTTTTCGTCGACCGGGATTTGGACTGGATTAACTCGAGACCTGGCGAGAACATTTGAAGAAGTGTCGTCGACCAGGGACTGGCGGCTCCTGAGCCGACCCAGCTCTAATGGGTACCTCCGAAAACGGCGAGTATCTGCCTGAATGGCGAGGGACACTTGTCTCTGTACAAGAAAATAGGATACTCACGTAAAAAAATCAATGTCAGGTTAGACATTAAAATAACCTGAGATTTCGCCTCGAGTATTAGCGGGGAAACGAAAAAAAAAAAAAAAAAAAAAAAATATATATAAGGACATATCTTGTAATAAATTCAAGATAATAAAATCAGATTTCTGATATCCAAATATAGTATTCCTCAGTTTCCACTCTGCCCAAATATAATTCTCATTTTCTTGCCTTTCTGTCTCTTGTTTGTCTGTCCCTAACGAAGGCCTTTTGGCCGCAAAGGTTTTTCTTGTCCTTTCTCCTTGTAAGACGGTCACGTATTACTATTTGTGTGTGTATGTGTGTTTTTTTCCATTTCAATTGTTTTAACCCCATCTTACGGCAGTTCTCCTCATGCTTATATCATGCCCAAAAATATAGCAAATCAAAACCAAAAACAATTTGTGTGTTACACTCCATGTTAAAAAAAACATACAAAACAATAAAAAGTATTTTGTTTAAATTAACACAAACAATAAAAAAACAAACAAAGTAAAGTCTCCCTCAAACTGCCTTGCTGTTAACACAGTGAAAGAGAATGAGAAAGCCTGGTAGTGTCAGAGCTTACATACAAATCCACCTACTATCTGCCATCATCCACATGAGTACTATCAGACTTCCTCACTTACCTCCTCATTTCAAGACATCATATAAACAATTACAAATTTAAAAATTTAACAGATTAAATAATAAAACAAAACAAACTAAAATGAAGTCTCTCACTGCTGTTTACAGGGTGAAAAGGGTAGAAAGCCCTGGGGTGTCAGCGATTACATCAAATCTACCATTTATAATCTACCATCAGCCAAAACGAAACACGCACCCCCTTAGATCACCCCTTTTCCTAACACTATCTACTTACTTACTTAGTCGTTCCCCTTCTACCGTGAGGTGTAGAAGTTTGGAAGAGAGAGCGCCAGACTATCCTATCGGGCTGTCTTCCTCCTGGCCTGGTTCCATTCTAGTCCTCGATCCTTCAAAGATTGTCTAATGTTGTCCTCCCAGCGGACTCTGGGTCGTCCTCGGGGTCTGGATCCTTGGCTCTTTGTTTCCATGCTTGTCGTGGTAGCCGATCTTCTCCCATTCTGCAGACATGGCCAAACCATCTTAGTTGGGACTGTTCTAGTTGGGTATGCAGCGGATGGGATTTTAGGCCTTGACGTTATCGTTGGTTGCGTACCATGTCTCTTCTTGTTACTTCAACCACCTTCCTCAGATACCTCATTTCTGAGGTTTGGATCTGGCTTTTATGGGTTGTAGTCATTGCCCATGACTCGCATCCATATGTCAAGACTGGGACATAGGTGGAGCGGTATACAGCTTCTTCGTTTTCTTACCAACCTCTCTCCTGCTGAGGAATCCTCGATTTATGGCCTGAAAAAGTCTCCAGCTGCTGCTTTTCGAGTGGCCAACTCTTCTTTGATGCCTCCCTTTCGGTCTATGATAGCTCCGATGTATTTAAAGTGGTCGACCTGCTCCAGGACCTATTCTCCCAGCTTAATCTGATGTCTTCTTTCTTCTCGTGATATCACCATGGATTTTGTTTTAGAGCTGCTTATGACCATCCCTCTCTTCTCCAGCTCTTCCTTCCAGACTTGCAGGTTGGATTGGAGATGTGCCTCTGATTTAGCAATCAGGGCAACATCATCAGCAAATGTCAGCTCAAAAATATAGACCTGTCTCATCTTCCAGTACCCCACTGAATACTTTCTTGTTCTCTCCTTACATGCCTTGATGACATCGTCCATAAGGAGTATGAAGAGGTAAGGTGATAGGATATCACCTTGTCTTACACCAGTGGTGGTCCTGAACTCTTCCGACTTATGGTTTGCTGTCCTCACATAATTTCTGCAAGACTTGTAGAAGCTCTGTAGAGCATGAATCAGAGGTGCTGGAATATTCTTCCTTGCCAAACAGTCCCAAAGTTTGCTCCAGGGGACCCTGTCAAACGCCTTTTCCAGATCTATGAAACAAAGATGCATCTCACTCTTATACTCAAGGGCCTTTTCACTCAGCTGTCTGAGTGTGAAGATTAGGTCTTGAGTACTTCGGTTTGCTCGGAATCCGCACTGGACCTCATCCAATTGTGGCTCAGCTAGGCGTCGGAGTCTCTGCTCTAGGATTCTAGAGTAGATTTTACCAGGGACACTGAGAAGGGATATGCCTCTCTGGTTTCCACACTGTCGATTGTCACCCTTTTTGAAAATTGGTGTTATGATGGCAATCTCCCAATCCTTTGGTATGGTCTTGTTGCACCATGCTGCCTGTAGGACCCTTAAGAGTAATAGGTCGCCTGATGCTCCCATTGAACCTTAACCATTTCTGGTGTTATACTATCATGCCCTGCTGCTTTGCCCATCTTGATTTTCTCCAGTGCTGCCTTCAGTTCTTCCATCTTTATGTCATCTTCACCATCATTGGTTTTCTCTTCTGTGCTAGTGTTTATCATTTCTGATGCTTCACCATGCTCACCATCCAGGAGTTCTGAGAAATATTCTTTCCATCTTTCCATTACTTCCTTCGGGGCAGTAAGCAATTTGCCTTGCTTGTCCTTTATAAATTTGAGAGGGCATTGTTTTTCCTTCCTCTTGTTCTTTAGGGTCTTATAGAACAATTTCTGGTTTTCTTGTGCATCTTTTTCTAGCTTTTCTCCAAATTCTTCCCAGGACTTCTGTTTTGCTGCTAGCCCACTTTCCTAACACTATCACTGATCTTTATTTATTTATTTTTAGTTTCTTGGTACATACTGGGCCGTAAATCGAGGGTTCCACAGCGGGGGAGAGGACGGTGGGGAACCGCGGGCGGCTGCGTGCCGCTCGACCTGTGTCCCAGTCTTGACATATGGATGCGAGTCGTGGGCAACGACTGCAGCCCACGGAAGCCAGGTCCAGACCTCGGGGATGAGGTGTCTGAGGGGGGGTGGTTGGAGTAGCAAGAAGAGACATGGTCCGCAACCAGACGAAACTTCAGGGCCTAAAATGCCACCCCCTGCAGACCCAGGTAGAACAGTCCCAGCTAAGATGGTTTGGCCATGTCTGCAGAATGGGAGAAGATCGGCTACCACGGCAGGCATGGGAAACAGGGGGCCAGGGATCAGACCCCCAGGGCGACCTGGAGTCCGCTGGGAGGACAACATTAGACAATCTTTGAAGGACCGAGGACTAGAATGGAACCAGGCCAGGAGGAAGACAGCCGATAGGATAGTCTGGCGCTCTCTCTTCCAAACCTCTACACCTCACGGTATAAGGGAGATCCCTCTGAACGACTAAGTAAGTAAGGTACTTACTGTTTAACAATATTGTAATTCTCTAGGTCTATCTATTCTCAACACTTGTTCCACTGTTATGAATGAATTGCATGCGTGTAAATAATCTAATATTGATTTTCTCTGTTGTTTATACTTCATTACATTTTAATAGGAAATGCTCTATATATTTTTTTTTCTGGACACTCAGCATTAGTTTATGTGAGGCAATTGCAAGTCTTCTTTTAATTTATACTGCACAGTCGACAGAGCTGTTAATGATTGATCCTAAGTATTTGAATTCATTAACACGTTCCAGTTCTTCGTTACAGAAGGATGTTGAGAATACCCTGGACCATAAACAAAGACCAACAGAGAAGTACTGCTCTCACTAAATGTATTTTTGTTTTTACTTACGTCAACTATATTGCAGTTACACCCTGTTCAACCTAACGGTTATATTAGCGGTATATTGTGCGTTAGGTTCTTTGGTGCTAGCCGGTTGCTAGTCCTAAAAAGAACTGGTCCTAAAAAAGACCACTAGCTAATTGTCTGGATTTCTCCCGTTGTTAGTCTGTTCGTGGTATCGTGGCGTGCTCCATAGTGTATTTCACCTCCTGTCTCGCTCGTTTGATGGCAGCTCTGAGAAGGGCTAGTACTAAATAAGGACTACTAGCTGGCTTGTGTTGTTTTGTGTGTTTTTAACCTCCTCGTTTGTGTTGTGTGTGTCTTCATTTTCTCCTTTAACTGATATATCGTTTTTTCTATTATTGTTGGTAATATCCTTTCTTGCGTTTCAGCGATGACATTTTCGATGTGTTGATCGTTCGGTTTAGTTTCTTGTTTGATTTTAGATGCAATTTCCTCAATGGTCATTCTTTCTGCTTCTGTTCTTTTGAGGACTTCTTCGTTTTCCTCTTTCAGCTCTGCCAGCTTCCTGACATCTGCTTCTATTTGCTGCTGTATTCTTGTCATGTCCTCCATCATACTTGTTACGCTCTGTAGATCTTTCACATTATCACTTCTGTCAGTTTTATCCTCGAGGGTTTGCCTGTTTCCATTCGGGACAGTAGCGTTATGGGTGGCTCCCCGCACAGTAGTGGCAAACTGTCTGTCTCCTGCATGTCTTCTTGGTTTGGGAAAACTGCTGACAGTTGGAGCACACCATGACCGGAGGGATATAGGCTTGTCTTTGACGATTTCTCTTTCATCGTCAGTTTCTCGGGTCATGTTGTTCCTTCAACAGTTATTACGATTAGATTGGTGTCTTTCTTGCCTCAGATTTTAAACTTTTCGACTTGGGTGATTTTGACATTTCTGTTTTCTATTTGTAGGCAGCTTTGAACTTCGCGAGCGGACCATCTGGTATCGTCCCCTCTTAGCACCAACTTCTTTGTTGTCTTAAAAGTTTCCACCACTACTTTTATCTGGTGGGGCACATGGACTTCTTTGGGTCCGGACTCCAGTTCGGTCATTAGCGAAGTTATTTTTTCGGTGTTGTTGGAGCCTTGAACAGTTTATATACATGTTTACCCTAGAGACTTCCATCCCACTATACTGTCCATTCCTCAGTTATTATTCTTTTAATTAAGCTTGTGATCTCTGTTTTACTCATCACCACATTTATTTGGTTTCTATTATTTCTACTTTTCTTAGTTTCTGCCTTTTCATTTCCTTCTATGCCATCAAGTAGAGGTATCCAAGCTATAAGAACAGACCATCATCTGGAGCGTAGGTATGTATTTGCCAGTAGTATCTCTTCTGCTATATCAGGTCTACTGCATTCTCGTAATTTTCTTATAGCTTAAATAGCAGAAAGTGAGTCTGTCAATACTGTCAATTATTGAGAAGGGCATTCCTAAATAAAGCTAGGGGTTATCATGATTGCTACAGAGAAGGTGCTCTCTTTAAAATAAAAAGATAGGATTTACAGGTTCAATGTATTGATACTTAGCGAACTTTCTTCATGATTAGATATTCACAGTACAAATTAACAATTACAGTTCAGAATTGGATGAACAACAGAATTGCATTCCTGAAGGATCAGTTTTATAACCTGCAATTTTTACTATAATGGTAAATGATTTGAATGAAGAATTTAAAGATATCAAAAATAATTTACACAGTTCGCAAATAATGTTGCTATATGGAGATGTGGGAAAAATCTTACAGTATTATATAAATATACTTCAAAAACAAATAATTGTACAAAACGGTTCGTGCATATACTTTTGTACCCCTCTCTCTCTATTTCATCCGCCTATTACTCGGGTGCACTTTTTATAACGTTCATTCACTCCGGCAGTATCACTTCTTTTCTTCATTTTTTTCTCACCTCATAGTCGCTGTAACGAGGGGAAAGAAATAGTGATGGTGATATTTGTTGCGGGCTCATTTATATTCCATATTTGTCCAAGTAGCTGGATCTTGGTTTCCAGCCTGTCTAGGGTCTTATTTTGTATTAGGCCTTTACACAGTCCAACTTTTCTAGTAGCCTTAAGAACGTGAAGTAGTCTTCAACAGTAAGAAACCTTCAAAATGCCAGTTTGACGTTCAGATACACATTGAGTTTAATACAGGACGAAAGCTCCGCATATATTTATATTCATATGATAATCAACTGGCAATCCTAGCCAGTCCATAAAATCCGTCTATCGTCACGTAGACTAAGAACAAGAAGTCTTGAACATACTGCTGAAATATTTATTAATATAGTTCCACACACGCTTCTTTCCTTTCAGCATTCCTTGTTCGTTAAAATATTATCAAGCATAGACTCCGTAATGTAGGACGACCTAGCTGATATAAAATCTCAATTAACTCTATCACAAGAGTACACTTTCTGGAGCTCGTCAAAAAACACGTCTTTCACACACAGTGAATTCACATCGAAAGAGAACGACTACCAGCTCAAATCTGCCACAAGAACCGGCAAAGTATCGTCTGCTAATTACGAGCAGACTATCTGACGTACTTCCGGGGTAGTCAAACCAACGCATATCAACAAGGAAGTAAGTGTACAAACCAAGTCCAGTGCGATGGAAACATGTTATGATTTATTTTTCATAATAACTATTCTCTCCCCCCCCCCCCCCCCCCCCTTCGTCAATAATGGCAACGAAGTTGACATTATTGCTACTAGTGAGAAAACACCACTAAGGCGAGCAAAAGGTAACATCAGTTGTCACCATTGCTATAACCATGCATAGACCTATGTTTGTGCCGTAGTGTAGGAAATTTAACACATGAGGTGTGGAAATCGAGAATGAAATGCTAACACTACTGACTACAATCACAACGGGCTGATCACCCGTTTGCCAGTCACTTCGATTACGGAAACAACAGCAAATGGGTTGATTTGCCGTTGCCCTAAAGACGCCACTAGGCGTGATGGGAAACAATGGCAAAGAAAACCTATCTGCTGTTGCCCTAAGACGCCACTAGGCGTAATGGCCACTGACTGCTTTGACGGTCGGTGGCTAAGGACGGAAGAAGAAGAAGAACTGACTACAAACAGCACAAAGCAATTTCACAGAATAATGAGGTATTAAAGCAAAAGTCAGGCAACATATAACAATAATAATGATAACACCAAGCATCTCACATTTCCGCCTGTCAGAGAACACTTACTGCTCATTGTCATGTCACCTAGTCATGTAATTTCATTTACAAGTAAGCATTAATGCTAAGTGTATATAATCATCTTATTCAATAATAGAAGACGTAAAAAATACTTGACACACACAAAATGTTTGACTGTTACAAATTGTCAAATATGTACAGTATGTGTGGTAGTGAATGGTATGTAAACTTGTATCATATAAATAATATGAACAACGACTCACGAATTAATTTAATAATAGCTTACAAAGCGTCTCAATCTATAACACATAAGTGTTCAATAAATTTTCTTTTGTATTGAAAAGTCACTGTTGTTGTTGTTTTCTCCTACTATGTTGCTGTAATACCCTGTTCAACCTGAAAGTTTGGTTATAATTGGGGTATATAGGGTGTTATCGTCTTCACTGGTATCTCGTTCGTAGTCCTGGAGGTGATCGGTCCTGAAAAGGACCACTAGCTGGCTGTCTGGGTTCCTCTTTGTCCGTTTGTGGTTACGTATCGCGCTCATGGTGTTTTTTATGTCCTGCCTCACTATCTGGCTTGTTTGGTTTTGTGTGTTTCTACGCTCCTAGTTTCTGTTGCTTTTTGTCTTCTTGCTCTCCTGTATCTGTGACAGTGCTTTTTCAATTATCGTTGGTAGTAGCTGTTCTAGCGTTTCTTGGATGATTTCTTTTACTGCTTGGTTGTTCGTTTTAGTTTCTCGCGTGCTGTTTGATGATGTTTCCTCAATGGCTATTCTTTCTGCTTCTATTCTTTTGAGTATTTTTGTGTTTTCTTCTGTCAGCTCTTTCAGCTTCTTGACATCTGTTTCTACTTGTTGCTGGATTCTTTTCATTTCTTCCATCACGTGTTTTATGTTCTGCATGTTTATCGCATCTTCTCCACTGTCGGTTGGTTCTTCGGCGGCCTGCTTGCTGTTTTTTTCGATTCGCAGCTTCATTTTCATTTCTCTGACTTCAGCGGTCAGCTTGTGTAACTGTCGTCTGTCTATCGTGCGTTGTTTTTCTGCAACATCCGCAGCCACTCTGTGTTTTGCCTCCTTGAAGGGGATGTTTTTGGAAACCGCTTCCTTCAGGATGCTCTTGGTTTCCTGGAACATCGGGCAGCCTCGGTATCTAGCCCCATGGTTTCCAAGGCAGTTTGCACAGGTGCGGTTTGAGTTTATTGTTTTGTAGTTGTTGTCCTCCTTCGCCTTGGGACAATCGCGGTATATCGACAGACTGCATCTCTCCTGCACGTTTTCTTTGTGTGCGAGAACTGCTGGCAGTTGGAGCACTGCATCACCGGAAGGATATAGGCTTCTGTCTTTTTGGTTGTTGTTTCGAGCGTCAGTCTCTCGGGTCTTGTCGATCCTTCTACCGTAACTATCATCAGATTGGTATCTTTCTTGGCCCAGGTTTTTAGTCTTTCGACCTGCGTGATTTTTAGATTTGCGTTTTCATCCTGAAGACGTCTGTGGACCTCGGCTTCGGAACAACTGGTATCCACCCCTCTGATGACCAACTTCTATGTTGTTATGTACTTCTCCACCACCACTTTTATTTGGTGGGGCAACTGGATTTCTTTTGGACTAGATTCCAGTTCGGTCATCAGTGAAGTGGTTGTTGTGGTGTTGTTGAACGAAAGCACGACTCCCTTTTCATGCCTCCCTACTTTAGCGATACCTCTTCTTCCAGTTATCACCTCGAGGATGTTGATCACTTTGTTGTCGGGTAGGGCCCTGAGTGAGGCCTCACTTCCTGACGTCTGGGTGATCTTTACGATCCTCTCCCGTATCGTTTCTGCGTTATTTGTCCCTTTGGTGTTTGGTCTTTGTTTCCCTCCACAGTCTTGGCTCGATTCTTGCTCCCGTTCTTTGTTATAAGGTGTTATATCTTGCTTCTGGGCCCTTGAGTTGTCTGCTGTTGTTTCCTTAGGACCAGGAATGGTAGCTTGCTTCTCAGTGTTTTCGATGTTCAGCACTCCTGGGTCTATTCTACTATCGCTTCTTGAAGAGCGAGCCTAAGGAACTCGTCTCCGTCGTCAATTCTTCGAAGTGCATCTATATTGGTCTCTTCGATATCTTCCTCTTGTACCTGTCTGTGCTGAGGAGCTGTCTCTGTCAGTTCTTTCATGGTGCTTGCAGGTGAGTCGGCTGTCATCTCGGCATCGTGTGGTGGTGTCAACGGTATTTGGTGCAGCATCTCTGTGGTAGATAGGGTTTCTGCTGACGATTCGGGTATGTGCGGTGGTGGCCCCATGGTTTCAGGCTCCTGTCTTCTTTTCTCTCGTCTTTCCTGCATCTGCTTTATCTGTTGATACGCTCTCAACATGTCTTTATATTCTGGGTCTTTATAATCTTGGCCAGAGACGTTTGCTTCTGCCCTTTTCTGTATTCTTACCGTCATCTGCTCCAACTGTTGTAACGCTCTCAATATTTCTTTACGTTCTGGGTCTCCATCATCATCTACTTCCACGCTAGCACGTGGGGCCGCACTGCTTTCTGGCAATCTGCTCTTGTCCTTTTCCTTCGAAGCTTCGGGTCGCTCATCGGTTGTAGTATCAACGGTTGCTTTGTTTGCCTTCTGAGAAGGACTGGCCACGAAGTTGGTAGTTGGAGTATTCTTGCTCTCTGGTTGACTCTGTTTGTTCTTCGTTGGTTCTTGTTTGATGCTGCTGACAAGTGTTTGAGGGCTTGTGTATACTTTCCTCTTTTTCGCTTTTGGCTTGGTACGAGTCATTTTAGTGAATTCCGATGGCTGTGTTTGCCCTGAAAAGGACGCTCGTTTTAGTATAGTGCTGTCTTCACGATGAAACGAGGAAACAAAAACGTTGAAAAGTCACTTAATATGGTAAATTAATATGTTATGTCCACTCCTGTAAGGAAAAAAGCTTTACATTTCAAAAAAGTCAAGTCCATTCAGTGCATACAATCATATAGGGCGTGAAGTTTCCTGTAGAACTTCCATCCTGAATGTGTACATGATTATTGTCTCTTTAATAGTATCCGACACAAAATTTATACGTGCACGAACCATAAAGCGGGATCGTAAAGAAGAGTTGCTTATACGATGTCATGGTTAATTCCCTTGAAATCCCGATTTAAGTTTCATTTCATAATTGTCTCCCTTGATAGACAGCATAAAGTCTTTTGAATGTAAAGGTGTGTAATTTCTAAAAGGTTCCGAACTGAGACAATTTCAGCAATTGTGGACAAATTCTCTTATTGACAACTAGTGGTTGACATGAGTAGTCAATGATTGATGTATGCTGTGTCTATGCAATGTCAGAAGTATAACGATATGTCACACGGTATGTAGAGATCAATAATTAATCATCATCAAGTGTCTGTGCAGGCGGCACTGCCGGAACATCACCGTAACAAAAGTACAATCTTGTGATTTGATCAAGTAACTTGGTTCTTGGTGCGAAATGTTTTGAGCATTGGATCTGTGCATGTAGATATACTGGCTACATTGTATTATGTTGATCATCTGAAGTTGTGAACGTCCTTGAAGCATCTAGACAACGCGTCAGCGACCACATTAAGATTTCCCTTTATTGCTCTGCTACTATAGTCATGAAAGCAATGTCAAATTACTGAACGTAAAAATTGCCTAGAAAAATCACAAACAGCCAATAAAAGCTGCGGTTGATTGCCACGTCCTGTAAAGGATAAGCAACTAACTTTTAACTATAGTCATATGGCTGTAAGGCCAGGCTGGCTCTAGCTGCCTTGGGTTTGGTAAAACGAGTTGTCTGTAAATAACTCAGTGCACGTTGATCCGTTTCAAGAATGAAGTGAGCTCCCAAAAGATATCTTTGTAGTTTCTTGAAGGCGAACCCGATTGCTAAGAGCTCACGTTCCACAATTGAGTATTTCTGTTCTGTCGGAGTTAACTTTCTGCTCACATACATTGTAGAATGAAGCAGTCCTTCAAACTCTTGCATAAGTGTCCCACCAATTGAGACATTGCTGGCGTCAACTCTGAGAATGAAAGGGTATAGAATGTCAGGCAATCGTAAAATAGGCGATTTTTAGAAGGCATGTTTAATCACGTTTAATTAAAAAGAATCATTACATGCATTCGTTCATATTATTTTCTTTGCCGCGTCCTTTTTCAACAACGAGGACAGAACTGAGGTTAAATCAGAAAAATTAGGTAAAATCGATTGTAAAAATTTATTAACCCCAAAAGACTTCGAACTTGTTTTTTTATTTGTTTGAGGAATAAACAATAATAAGAATTCTGGACACTGTAGAATCTTCTGGTTTTAAAAGTCCTCCTCCAACCTTGTGACCAAGAAAAGTAAATTCAGAGAAACCTTTTTTAGTTTTAGAAGGTCGAGCTGTAATATTATGACATCGTAAGGTATCTAATAAGGAATGAATACCGTTGATATGATCCTCCAAATAATGATGGAACAAACAGATATCATCTATGTAGGTAATCAAATCCTCACGATCAGAAAATAGTCTCTGCATCATGCCCAAAAACGTCGCAGAAGCGTTAACAAGACAAAAACACATATAATTAAATTGAAACAAACCCAGAGGTGTAGCGAAAGCTGTGTTCGGTTTAAGATTTGTTAGACAGAGGCACCTGCAAATATCCTTTCGATAAGTCAAACTTAGTGAAGAAAGTGGCAGTAGACAGTCTGTCAAGAAGTGAATCAAGAATTGGAAGAGGTTCCGCGTCACGGACAGACACTGCATTTAACCTTCTAAAATCAATACAAATTCTTATAGATTTGTCTTTTTTCCTGATTAACACCATAGGAAAGCTATACGGTGAATTGGACGGTTCTATTATGTTTAATTTAACCATCTGTTTTATTTAATCTTGCACTTGAGATTGCAAATGAATTCAAATAGGATACGGTTTCAGTTTGATAGGCCTGAAATCCGTTAATATGATATCATGTTGAATGAAATCAGTATGCCCAAGAATATCCGTGAGCACATCAGAAAAAGATTGTAGTAAGTTAGCAATCTGCTCTTTCTGATTAGAATGCAAAGTAGAATTTATGGAAACATCTTTCCAAGATTCAGTCGCCCACAGATGAATTTCAGGTAAGGATAGTATAGGTTTACCATCATCAGCAAAGTCCGAAGTTTCCTCCTGAATTATTGCCAAGGAAGAACGACGATCAATAGATTCGTCAATAGCATCAAAAATAGGGCGTAGATGCGATGGTCTAGTATGAAACTGTTGTAACATGTTAATGTGAAAATTGTTTTCATTTCCTTTCACATCCACCACATAGTCGACATCTGATATTTTGTTTATGATCGAGGTCCATAATAATCATTATTATCATTATAGTTAGCATATCTCTGAGGCTGTTGAGATCTCTTACTAAAGTTATATCTGCCTCTGTTATTGCCATATGAAGCATTTTGATTAAATCTATAGTTCCTGTCAATGCTATTGGACCTTTGTCTAGCGTTGTCAAAATTCATTACTCTTGCTGAAGCTGCTGGAAGAGAATCTTTAATATTAAGGTCAGATAAACCTTCAAATGTCTTTTCAATTTTAGCAAGATCAATCCATCTAGAAAAGTACATTTTTAATTGAGACAATAAATTCTTTAGCAGAATCAGGCACCACTGATTTAAATTTTAGCCTATAATCATCTTCATCCAATTGACTTTTCTTAAGTAATAATATCTTAACAGCATTATAGTCATTTCTTGACTGGTCATCCATTGTGCACACAGCCGATAATGCATCTCTGACCAATAAGTTCATGAGCCTACTAGGCCATGTAGCTTTATCAATATTAAACTCACGACAATAAGTTTGAAATCTACTTAGAAAGACTTGGATATCGTTAATGGAAGAGTTAAATTTAGGTAAATTTACCTTGACAAATTTGTTTTGATCTCTTCTATCAGCATCAACATTCATGACAACCACATGAGGTTATTGCAATCTTAATTTCTCAAGCTCAATTTCAGCTAATTTGATTACTTGAGCATGTTTTTCTCTTTCAAGAGCTAACTTATCTGCTCTTATTTTTTTCTTCCAATGTTTCTTGTCTTTTTTCTTTTTCTTCTTGTCTTCTTTTTTCTTCAAATTCTTCTTGTCTTTTCTTTTCTGACAATTCTTCTTGTCTTTCGGTTTCCTTGTCTACATATGTTTGCAAGGCTTGTCCTTCCAAACCAAAATCTTTTCCAACCTTTACTAAATCTTTCAAGGTGGCCATGATTTACTCTTATAGTGCTTTTTCAAAAGCAACAAATAAGGTAACATTATAATATTATTATTTTAAATAATATTTTCAATAATTATAACACCACTTCAAATTCACCCAACTTGATGCATTAGTAGCAGAATATCAAGATGTTCATAATGGAGCATGAAAAGAAATGCACAAACAATCAGACATAATACAGTGATTAGAGCCCAATAGAAGAAAATGCAAATAGGGGTACTTAGGAATAAATAAATAACTTGAACAATCAAAAAAATTATAGCTCTATTCACACTTATGACAATACGTCACGATTTTTTGGTTTTACAACATATAGCACATCTATTAAATAAAAGATAGTCAGATTAGGAGAACAGTATCACAAACAATAATGGAAAAACTGAAGAAAAAATTATATTGAACGAGACTACAACCACAAATTGACACTTCACTTCTAACACTCACAGGACATGATTATTTCAATAGCAGCAGTATCCACTCAGCTTTATATATGCCGGCCTCGCTATTTGAAACAATTACACTCCGAATCCTATAGAAACGCTTATGAATCTGTCGACCAGTCAAAACGGTATGGACAAATACATAAGTTTCACCTACTTCCCACAGATTAAATATAACACGACGTTAGAACATGCAACATACATATGCAGAAAAATGGCACAGGCAAACAAAGATAATATAGTCACAGGCTGTATGAGACATAAACGTGACTTATTTGAATGCATGGCCTCAAAAATCCTTCAGTAACACTGTCCGTTCGTCCAAGCACTGATGCGAACTGGACACACAAGACCGCTCACTAGGTCTATCAACGCTGCAATAGCTGACACGTTTCAGACTTCACTTGATTCAACGCTGTCAGAACAACATGCCATCGTCGGCAGAAAATTTGATACTTTCATAAATCATGATGCAGCATGTAAAATATATTTGAAGAACTGCTCTTTCAAAACTGGAACAGGATAATGGCTTCAAAGTGAACTTGTATTACGGCCTTCTTAGAAGCTAGCTATTAAAACTGAGAATCATAAAGTGTTATATATATTCTGTATAGTGCAGAAACATGGACGATGAATAAGCATTTGGAAGAAAGAATTGAGGCTCTTGAAATGTGGATATATAGAAGAATGGGGCGTATCTCATGGAAAGAGATGAAAAAAAATAAGGAGGTCCTAGAAAATCTAGGTATGAAAAGAGAACTAATGAGGGAGGTCAAAGTTCGGCAGTTAAAATACTTTGGCCACATAAAAAGGCATAACACATTGCAGAAGACCATAACAGAAGGGAGAGTTGAAGGCAAACGTGCAAGGGGAAGACAACGCTATAAGTGGGAAGATAACATCAAGAGATGGACAGGAAAGAGTCTATCAGAGTGCACCACCAAGACAAGAGACAGAAGACGTTGGAGATCCATTACAGCCAACCTTCGTTGTGGAGATGGCAACTGATGATGATGATGAGAAGCTAGCAGACGACACGTGCGCCATTTTGAAAAACTGGAACGAAGCCTGAATTCAAGCGACAGTCTGTAGCAAAAGTTACGACAAACAGTCTGCGATCATGGGATGATCATCGGCTTGGTCCCTATGTGTTGCGGGCTCATTATTATTCCATACGTGTCCAAGTAGCTGGAACTTGGTTTCCAGCCTGTCGAGAGTCTTATTTTTTATTAGGCCTTTACACAGTCCTACATTTAAGAAACCTTCAAAATGCCAGTTTGACGTTCAGATACGCATTGAGTTTAATACAGGACGAAAGCTCCGCATATATTTATATTCTTATGATAATCAATTGGCAATCCTAGCCAGTCCATAAAAATTTCGTCTATCGTCACGTAGACTAAGAACAAGATGTCTTGAACATACTGCTGAAGGATTTATTAATATAGTTCCACACACACTTCTTTCCGTTCAGCATTCATTGTTCGTTAAAATCTTATCAAGCATAGACTCCATAATGTAGGACGACCTAACTGATATAAAATCTCAATTAACTCTATCACAAGAGTACACTTTCTAGAGCTCGTCAAAAAACACGTCTTTCACACACAATGAATACACATTGAAAGAGAACGACTACCAGCTCAAATCTGCCACATATCGATTTTCATCATCATCATCATCAGCTGCCATCTCGACAGCTATGGTAGGCTGTAATAGATCTCTAACGTCTTTTGTCTCTTGTCTTGATGCTGCAATCTGTACATTTCTTAATGTTATATTCCCACTTTTAGCACTATCTTCCTTTTGGACGTTTGCATCAACTCTCTTTTCTTTTGTGGGTTTTTTTTAAAACAAAGTATCCCGTTCAACTTTTGATGGGTTATAATAAGGACATGGAGCCGCGCTAGCGTAGTGGTTACAACACCGCTCTGGCGACCGGGTGATTCAGGATCAAACACGGGCGACGGCATTTGAGGATTTTTCGTCGACCGGGATTTGGACTGGATTAACTCGAGACCTGGCGAGAACATTTGAAGAAGTGTCGTCGACCAGGGACTGGCGGCTCCTGAGCCGACCCAGCTCTAATGGGTACCTCCGAAAACGGCGAGTATCTGCCTGAATGGCGAGGGACACTTGTCTCTGTACAAGAAAATAGGATACTCACGTAAAAATCAATGTCAGGTTAGACATTAAAAAATAACCTGAGATTTCGCCTCGAGTATTAGCGGGCGTACGAAAAAAAAAAAAAAAAAAATAAGGACATATCTTGTAATAAATTCAAGATAATAAAATCAGATTTCTGATATCCAAATATAGTATTCCTCAGTTTTCCACTCTGCCCAAATATAATTCTCATTTTCTTGCCTTTCTGTCTCTTGTTTGTCTGTCCCTAACGAAGGCCTTTTGGCCGCAAAGGTTTTTCTTGTCCTTTCTCCTTGTAAGACGTATTACTATTTGTGTGTGTATGTGTGTTTTTTTTTCCATTCAATTGTTTTAACCCCATCTTACGGCAGTTCTCCTCATGCTTATATCATGCCCAAATATAGCAAATCAAAACCAAAAACAATTTGTGTGTTACACTCCATGTTAAAAAAACATACAAACAATAAAAAGTATTTTGTTTAAATTAACACAAACAATAAAAAACAAACAAAGTAAAGTCTCCCTCAACTGCCTTGCTGTTAACACAGTGAAAGAGAATGAGAAAGCCTGGTAGTGTCAGAGCTTACATCAAATCCACCTACTATCTGCCATCATCCACATGAGTACTATCAGACTTCCTCTTACCTCCTCATTTCAAGACATCAATAAACAATACAAATTTAAAATAAACAGATTAAATAATAAACAAACAAACTAAAATGAAGTCTCTCACTGCTGTTTACAGGGTGAAAAGAGTAGAAAGCCCTGGGGTGTCAGCGATTACATCAAATCTACCATTTATAATCTGCCATCAGCCAAACACGCACCCCCTTAGATCACCCTTTTCCTAACACTATCTACTTACTTACTTAGTCGTTCCCCTTCTACCGTGAGGTGTAGAGGTTTGGAAGAGAGAGCGCCAGACTATCCTATCGGCTGTCTTCCTCCTGGCCTGGTTCCATTCTAGTCCTCGATCCTTCAAAGATTGTCTAATGTTGTCCTCCCAGCGGACTCTGGGTCGTCCTCGGGGTCTGGATCCTTGGCTCTTTGTTTCCCATGCTTGTCGTGGTATCCGATCTTGTCCCATTCTGCAGACATGGCCAGACCATCTTAATTGGAACTGTTCTACTTGGGTCTGCAGGGGGTAGGATTTAAGGCCTTGACGTATCGTCTGGTTGCGTACCATGTCTCTTCTTGTTACTTCAACCACCTTCCTCAGATACCTCATTTCTGAGGTTTGGATCTGGCTTTTATGGGTTGTAGTCATTGCCCATGACTCGCATCCGTATGTCAAGACTGGGACATTGGTGGAGCGGTATACAGCCATCTTCGTTTTCTTACCAACCTCTCTCTTGCTGAGGAATCCTCGATTTATGGCCTGAAAAAGTCTCCCAGCTGCTGCTTTTCGAGTGGCCAACTCTTCTTTGATGCCTCCCTTTCGGTCTATAATAGCTCCGAGGTATTTAAAGTGGTAGACCTGCTCCAGGACCTGTTCTCCCAGCTTAATCTGATGTTTTCTTTCTTCTCGTGATATCACCATGGATTTTGTTTTAGAGCTGCTTATGACCATCCCTCTCTTCTCCAGCTCTTCCTTCCAGACTTGCAGGTTGGATTGGAGATGTGCCTCTGATTTAGCAATCAGGGCAACATCATCAGCAAATGCCAGCTCTGAAATATAGACCTGTTCTCATCTTCCAGTACCCCACTGAATACTTTCTTGTTCTCTCCTTACATGCCTTGATGACATCGTCCATAAGGAGTATGAAGAGGTAAGGTGATAGGATATCACCTTGTCTTACACCAGTGGTGGTCCTGAACTCTTCCGACTTATGGTTTGCTGTCCTCACATAATTTCTGCAAGACTTGTAGAAGCTCTGTATAGCATGAATCAGAGGTGCTGGAATATTCTTCCTTGCCAAACAGTCCCAAAGTTTGCTCCAGGGGACCCTGTCAAACGCCTTTTCCAGATCTATGAAACAAAGATGCATCTCACTCTTATACTCAAGGGCCTTTTCACTCAGCTGTCTGAGTGTGAAGATTAGGTCTTGAGTACTTCGGTTTGCTCGGAATCCGCACTGGACCTCATCCAATTGCGGCTCAACTAGGCGTCGGAGTCTCTGCTCTAGGATTCTAGAGTAGATTTTACTAGGGACACTGAGAAGGGATATATGCCTCTATGGTTTCCACATTGTCGATTGTCACCCTTTTAGAAAATTGGTGTTATGATGGCAATCTCCCAATCCTTTGGTATGGTCTTGTTGTACCACGCTGCATGAAAACCCTTAAGAGTAATAGGTCGCCTGATGCTCCCATGAACTTAACCATTTCTGGTGTTATACTATCATGCCCTGCTGCTTTGCCCATCTTGATTTTCTCCAGTGCTGCCTTCAGTTCTTCCATCTTTATGTCATCTTCACCATCATTGGTTTTCTCTTCTGTGCTAGTGTTTATCATTTCTGATGCTTCACCATGCTCACCATCCAGGAGTTCTGAGAAATATTCTTTCCATCTTCCCATTACTTCCTTCGGGGCAGTAAGCAATTTGCCGTGCTTGTCCTTTATAAATTTGAGAGGGCATTGTTTTTCCTTCCTCATGTTCTTTAGGGTCTTATAGAACAATTTCTGGTTTTCTTGTGCATCTTTTTTCTAGCTTTTCTCCAAATTCTTCCCAGGACGTAAAACAGCCGATAGGATAGTCTGGCTCTCTCTCTTCCAAACCTCTACACCTCACGGTATAAGGGGAACGACTAAGTAAGTAAGGTATATACTGTTTAACAATATTGTAATTCTCTAGGTATATCTATTCTCAACACTTGTTCCACTGTTATGAATGAATTGCAAGCGTGTAAATCATCTAATATTGATTTTCTCTGTTGTTCATACTCATTACATTTTAATAGGAAATGCTCTATATATATTTTGTTTCTGGACACTCTGCATTAGTTTATGTGATGCAATTGCAAGTCTTCTTTTAATTTATACTGCACAGTCGCCAGAGCTGTTAATGATTGATCCTAAGTATTCGAATTCATTAACACCTTCCAGTTCCTCGTTACAGAAGGATGTTGAGAATACCCTGGACACCCCCCCCTCACCCCCCCCCCAAAAAGACCAACAGAGAAGTACTGCTCTCACTAAATGTATTTTTGTTTTTACTTACGTCAACTATATTGCAGTTACACCCTGTTCAACCTAACGGTTATATTAGCGGTATATTGTGCGTTAGGTTCTTCTGTGCCAGCCGGTTGCTAGTACTAAAAAGAACTGATCCTAAAAAGGACCACTAGCTAACTGTCTGGATTTCTCTCGTTGTTAATCTGTTCGTGGTATCGTGGCGTGTTCCATAGTGTATTTCATCTCCTGTCTCGCTCGTTTGGTGGCAGCCCTGAGAAGGGCTAGTACTAAATAAGGACTACTAGCTGGCTTGTGTTGTTTTGTGTGTTTTTAACTTCCTCGTTTGTGTTGTGTGTGTCTTCATTTTCTCCTGTAACTGATATATCGTTTTTTCTATTTTTGTTGGTAATATCCTTTCTTGCGTTTCAGCTATGACTTTTTCGATGTGTTGATCGATCGGTTTAGTTTCTTGGGTCCGGACTCCAGTTCGGTCATTAGCGAAGTTATTTTTTCGGTGTTGTTGGAGCCTTGAACAGTTTATATACATGTGTACCCTAGAGACTTCCATCCCACTCTACTGTCCATTCCTCAGTTATTATTCTTTTAATTAAACTTTTGATCTCTGTTTTACTCATCACCACATTTATTTGGTTTCTATTATTTCTACTTTTCTTAGTTTCTGCCTTTTCATTTCCTTCTATGCCATCAAGTAGAGGTATCCAAGCTATAAGAACAGAACATCATCTAGTAACTTTCATTCACTCCGGCAGTATCACTTCTTTTCTTCATTTTTTTTCTCACCTCATAGCCGCTGTAGCGAGGGGAAAGAAATAATGATGGTGATATTTGTTGCGGACTCATTTATATTCCATATTTGTCCAAGTAGCTGGATCTTGGTTTCCAGCCTGTCTGGGCTCTTATTTTATATTAGGCCTTTACACAGTCCAACTTTTCTAGTAGCCATAAGAACGTGAAGTAGTCTTCAACAGTAAGAAACCTTCAAAATACCAGTTTGACGTTCAGATACATATTCAGTTTAATACAGGACGAAAGCTCCGCATATATTTATATTCATATGATAATCAACTGGCAATCCTAGCCAGTCCATAAAATCCGTCTATCGTCACGTAGACTAAGAACAAGAAGTCTTGAACATACTGCTGAAATATTTATTAATATAGTTCCACACACGCTTCTTTCCTTTCAGCATTCCTTGTTCGTTAAAATATTATCAAGCATAGACTCCGTAATGTAGGACGACCTAGCTGATATAAAATCTCAATTAACTCTATCACAAGAGTACACTTTCTGGAGCTCGTAAAAAAACACGTCTTTCACACACAGTGAATTCACATCGAAAGAGAACGACTACCAGCTCAAATCTGCCACAAGAACCGGCAAAGTATCGTCTGCTAATTACGAGCAGACTATCTGACGTACTTCCGGGGTAGTCAAACCAACGCATATCAACAAGGAAGTAAGTGTACAAACCAAGTCCAGTGCGATGGAAACATGTTATGATTTATTTTTCATAATAACTATTCTCTCCCCTCCCCCCCCCCCTTCCGTCAATAATGGCAACGAAGTTGACATTATTGCTACTAGTGAGAAAACACCACTAAGGCGAGCAAAAGGTAACATCAGTTGTCACCATTGCTATAACCATGCATAGACCTATGTTTGTGCCGTAGTGTAGGAAATTTAACACATGAGGTGTGGAAATCGAGAATGAAATGCTAACACTACTGACTACAATCACAACGGGCTGATCACCCGTTTGCCAGTCACTTCGATTACGGAAACAACAGCAAATGGGTTGATTTGCCGTTGCCCTAAAGACGCCACTAGGCGTGATGGGAAACAATGGCAAAGAAAACCTATCTGCTGTTGCCCTAAGACGCCACTAGGCGTAATGGCCACTGACTGCTTTGACGGTCGGTGGCTAAGGACGGAAGAAGAAGAAGAACTGACTACAAACAGCACAAAGCAATTTCACAGAATAATGAGGTATTAAAGCAAAAGTCAGGCAACATATAACAATAATAATGATAACACCAAGCATCTCACATTTCCGCCTGTCAGAGAACACTTACTGCTCATTGTCATGTCACCTAGTCATGTAATTTCATTTACAAGTAAGCATTAATGCTAAGTGTATATAATCATCTTATTCAATAATAGAAGACGTAAAAAATACTTGACACCACAAAATGTTTGACTGTTACAAATTGTCAAATATGTACAGTATGTGTGGTAGTGAATGGTATGTAAACTTGTATCATATAAATAATATGAACAACGACTCACGAATTAATTTAATAATAGCTTACAAAGCGTCTCAATCTATAACACATAAGTGTTCAATAAATTTTCTTTTGTATTGAAAAGTCACTGTTGTTGTTGTTTTCTCCTACTATGTTGCTGTAATACCCTGTTCAACCTGAAAGTTTGGTTATAATTGGGGTATATAGGGTGTTATCGTCTTCACTGGTATCTCGTTCGTAGTCCTGGAGGTGATCGGTCCTGAAAAGGACCACTAGCTGGCTGTCTGGGTTCCTCTTTGTCCGTTTGTGGTTACGTATCGCGCTCATGGTGTTTTTTATGTCCTGCCTCACTATCTGGCTTGTTTGGTTTTGTGTGTTTCTACGCTCCTAGTTTCTGTTGCTTTTTGTCTTCTTGCTCTCCTGTATCTGTGACAGTGCTTTTTCAATTATCGTTGGTAGTAGCTGTTCTAGCGTTTCTTGGATGATTTCTTTTACTGCTTGGTTGTTCGTTTTAGTTTCTCGCGTGCTGTTTGATGATGTTTCCTCAATGGCTATTCTTTCTGCTTCTATTCTTTTGAGTATTTTTGTGTTTTCTTCTGTCAGCTCTTTCAGCTTCTTGACATCTGTTTCTACTTGTTGCTGGATTCTTTTCATTTCTTCCATCACGTGTTTTATGTTCTGCATGTTTATCGCATCTTCTCCACTGTCGGTTGGTTCTTCGGCGGCCTGCTTGCTGTTTTTTTCGATTCGCAGCTTCATTTTCATTTCTCTGACTTCAGCGGTCAGCTTGTGTAACTGTCGTCTGTCTATCGTGCGTTGTTTTTCTGCAACATCCGCAGCCACTCTGTGTTTTGCCTCCTTGAAGGGGATGTTTTTGGAAACCGCTTCCTTCAGGATGCTCTTGGTTTCCTGGAACATCGGGCAGCCTCGGTATCTAGCCCCATGGTTTCCAAGGCAGTTTGCACAGGCGCGGTTTGAGTTTATTGTTTTGTAGTTGTTGTCCTCCTTCGCCTTGGGACAATCGCGGTAGAGGTGGCCACCTGCACAATATCGACAGACTGCATCTCTCCTGCACGTTTTCTTTGTGTGCGAGAACTGCTGGCAGTTGGAGCACTGCATCACCGGAAGGATATAGGCTTCTGTCTTTTTGGTTGTTGTTTCGAGCGTCAGTCTCTCGGGTCTTGTCGATCCTTCTACCGTAACTATCATCAGATTGGTATCTTTCTTGGCCCAGGTTTTTAGTCTTTCGACCTGCGTGATTTTTAGATTTGCGTTTTCATCCTGAAGACGTCTGTGGACCTCGGCTTCGGAACAACTGGTATCCACCCCTCTGATGACCAACTTCTTTGTTGTTATGTACTTCTCCACCACCACTTTTATTTGGTGGGGCAACTGGATTTCTTTTGGACTAGATTCCAGTTCGGTCATCAGTGAAGTGGTTGTTGTGGTGCTGTTGAGCGAAAGCACGACTCCCTTTTCATGCCTCCCTACTTTAGCGATACCTCTTCTTCCAGTTATCACCTCGAGGATGTTGATCACTTTGTTGTCGGGTAGGGCCCTGAGGGAGGCCTCACTTCCTGACGTCTGGGTGATCTTTACGATCCTCTCCCGTATCGTTTCTGCGTTATTTGTCCCTTTGGTGTTTGGTCTTTGTTTCCCCACATGTCTTGGCTCGATTCTTGCTCCCCGTTCTTTGTTATAAGGTGTTATATCTTGCTTCTGGGCCCTTGAGTTGTCTGCTGTTGTTACCTTAGGACCAGGAATGGTAGCTTGCTTCTCAGTGTTTTCGATGTTCAGCACTCCTGGGTCTATTCTACTATCGCTTCTTGAAGAGCGAGCCTAAGGAACTCGTCTCCGTCGTCAATTCTTCGAAGTGCATCTATATTGGTCTCTTCGATATCTTCCTCTTGTACCTGTCTGTGCTGAGGAGCTGTCTCTGTCAGTTCTTTCATGGTGCTTGCAGGTGAGTCGGCTGTCATCTCGGCATCGTGTGGTGGTGTCAACGGTATTTGGTGCAGCATCTCTGTGGTAGATAGGGTTTCTGCTGACGATTCGGGTATGTGCGGTGGTGGTCCCATGGTTTCAGGCTCCTGTCTTCTTTTCTCTCGTCTTTCCTGCATCTGCTTTATCTGTTGATACGCTCTCAACATGTCTTTATATTCTGGGTCTTTATAATCTTGGCCAGAGACGTTTGCTTCTGCCCTTTTCTGTATTCTTACCGTCATCTGCTCCAACTGTTGTAACGCTCTCAATATTTCTTTACGTTCTGGGTCTCCATCATCATCTACTTCCACGCTAGCACGTGGGGCCGCACTGCTTTCCGGCAATCTGCTCTTGTCCTTTTCCTTCGAAGCTTCGGGTCGCTCATCGGTTGTAGTATCAACGGTTGCTTTGTTTGCCTTCTGAGAAGGACTGGCCACGAAGTTGGTAGTTGGAGTATTCTTGCTCTCTGGTTGACTCTGTTTGTTCTTCGTTGGTTCTTGTTTGATGCTGCTGACAAGTGTTTGAGGGCTTGTGTATACTTTCCTCTTTTTCGCTTTTGGCTTGGTACGAGTCATTTTAGTGAATTCCGATGGTTGTGTTTGCCCTGAAAAGGACGCTCGTTTTAGTATAGTGCTGTCTTCACGATGAAACGAGGAAACAAAAACGTTGAAAAGTCACTTAATATGGTAAATTAATATGTTATGTCCACTCCTGTTAGGAAAAAAGCTTTACATTTCAAAAAAGTCAAGTCCATTCAGTGCATACAATCATATAGGGCGTGAAGTTTCCTGTAGAACTTCCATCCTGAATGTGTACATGATTATTGTCTCTTTAATAGTATCCGACACAAAATTTATACGTGCACGAACCATAAAGCGGGATCGTAAAGAAGAGTTGCTTATACGATGTCATGGTTAATTCCCTTGAAATCCCGATTTAAGTTTCATTTCATAATTGTCTCCCTTGATAGACAGCATAAAGTCTTTTGAATGTAAAGGTGTGTAATTTCTAAAAAGTTCCGAACTGAGACAATTTCAGCAATTGTGGACAAATTCTCTTATTGACAACTAGTGGTTGACATGAGTAGTCAATGATTGATGTATGCTGTGTCTATGCAATGTCAGAAGTATAACGATATGTCACACGGTATGTAGAGATCAATAATTAATCATCATCAAGTGTCTGTGCAGGCGGCACTGCCGGAACATCACCGTAACAAAAGTACAATCTTGTGATTTGATCAAGTAACTTGGTTCTTGGTGCGAAATGTTTTGAGCATTGGATCTGTGCATGTAGATATACTGGCTACATTGTCTTATGTTGATCATCTGAAGTTGTGAACGTCCTTGAAGCATCTAGACAACGCGTCAGCGACCACATTAAGATTTCCCTTTATTGCTCTGCTACTATAGTCATGAAAGCAATGTCAAATTACTGAACGTAAAAATTGCCTAGAAAAATCACAAACAGCCAATAAAAGCTGCGGTTGATTGCCACGTCCTGTAAAGGATAAGCAACTAACTTTTAACTATAGTCATATGGCTGTAAGGCCAGGCTGGCTCTAGCTGCCTTGGGTTTGGTAAAACGAGTTGTCTGTAAATAACTCAGTGCACGTTGATCCGTTTCAAGAATGAAGTGAGCTCCCAAAAGATATCTTTGTAGTTTCTTGAAGGCGAACCCGATTGCTAAGAGCTCACGTTCCACAATTGAGTATTTCTGTTCTGTCGGAGTTAACTTTCTGCTCACATACATTGTAGAATGAAGCAGTCCTTCAAACTCTTGCATAAGTGTCCCACCAATTGAGACATTGCTGGCGTCAACTCTGAGAATGAAAGGGTATAGAATGTCAGGCAATCGTAAAATAGGCGATTTTTAGAAGGCATGTTTAATCACGTTTAATTAAAAAGAATCATTACATGCATTCGTTCATATTATTTTCTTTGCCGCGTCCTTTTTCAACAACGAGGACAGAACTGAGGTTAAATCAGAAAAATTAGGTAAAATCGATTGTAAAAATTTATTAACCCCAAAAGACTTCGAACTTGTTTTTTTATTTGTTTGAGGAATAAACAATAATAAGAATTCTGGACACTGTAGAATCTTCTGGTTTTAAAAGTCCTCCTCCAACCTTGTGACCAAGAAAAGTAAATTCAGAGAAACCTTTTTTAGTTTTAGAAGGTCGAGCTGTAATATTATGACATCGTAAGGTATCTAATAAGGAATGAATACCGTTGATATAATCCTCCAAATAATGATGGAACAAACAGATATCATCTATGTAGGTAATCAAATCCTCACGATCAGAAAATAGTCTCTGCATCATGCCCAAAAACGTCGCAGAAGCGTTAACAAGACAAAAACACATATAATTAAATTGAAACAAACCCAGAGGTGTAGCGAAAGCTGTGTTCGGTTTAAGATTTGTTAGACAGAGGCACCTGCAAATATCCTTTCGATAAGTCAAACTTAGTGAAGAAAGTGGCAGTAGACAGTCTGTCAAGAAGTGAATCAAGAATTGGAAGAGGTTCCGCGTCACGGACAGACACTGCATTTAACCTTCTAAAATCAATACAAATTCTTATAGATTTGTCTTTTTTCCTGATTAACACCATAGGAAAGCTATACGGTGAATTGGACGGTTCTATTATGTTTAATTTAACCATCTGTTTTATTTAATCTTGCACTTGAGATTGCAAATGAATTCAAATAGGATACGGTTTCAGTTTGATAGGCCTGAAATCCGTTAATATGATATCATGTTGAATGACATCAGTATGCCCAAGAATATCTGTGAGCACATCAGAAAAAGATTGTAGTAAGTTAGCAATCTGCTCTTTCTGATTAGAATGCAAAGTAGAATTTATGGAAACATCTTTCCAAGATTCAGTCGCCCACAGATGAATTTCAGGTAAGGATAGTATAGGTTTACCATCATCAGCAAAGTCCGAAGTTTCCTCCTGAATTATTGCCAAGGAAGAACGACGATCAACAGATTCGTCAATAGCATCAAAAATAGGGCGTAGATGCGATGGTCTAGTATGAAACTGTTGTAACATGTTAATGTGAAAATTGTTTTCATTTCCTTTCACATCCACCACATAGTCGACATCTGATATTTTGTTTATGATTGAGGTCCATAATAATCATTATTATCATTATAGTTAGCATATCTCTGAGGCTGTTGAGATCTCTTACTAAAGTTATATCTGCCTCTGTTATTGCCATATGAAGCATTTTGATTAAATCTATAGTTCCTGTCAATGCTATTGGACCTTTGTCTAGCGTTGTCAAAATTCATTACTCTTGCTGAAGCTGCTGGAAGAGAATCTTTAATATTATCTTAATATTAATATTAACTACTTATTTGGGTGTGCAACCTTATATTGTCTACACAGGGTTTCACAAATCGACAACTTATCTGGTTTTCTCTTCTGCAAAAAGGACAAAAAATCTCCACTACTGGAGGACAAAACCTTATCTCTGAGGATTAGGTCAGATAAACCTTCAAATGTCTTTTCAATTTTAGCAAGATCAATCCATCTAGAAAAGTACATTTTTAATTGAGACAATAAATTCTTTAGCAGAATCAGGCACCACTGATTTAAATTTTAGCCTATAATCATCTTCATCCAATTGACTTTTCTTAAGTAATAATATCTTAACAGCATTATAGTCATTTCTTGACTGGTCATCCATTGTGCACACAGCCGATAATGCATCTCTGACCAATAAGTTCATGAGCCTACTAGGCCATGTAGCTTTATCAATATTAAACTCACGACAATAAGTTTGAAATCTACTTAGAAAGACTTGGATATCGTTAATGGAAGAGTTAAATTTAGGTAAATTTACCTTGACAAATTTGTTTTGATCTCTTCTATCAGCATCAACATTCATGACAACCACATGAGGTTATTGCAATCTTAATTTCTCAAGCTCAATTTCAGCTAATTTGATTACGTGAGCATGTTTTTCTCTTTCAAGAGCTAACTTATCTGCTCTTATTTTTTTCTTCCAATGTTTCTTGTCTTTTTTCTTTTTCTTCTTGTCTTCTTTTTTCTTCAAATTTACTTCTTGTTCTTTTCTTTTCTGACAATTCTTTCTTGTCTTTTTTTTTGCTGTGGCGGTTTCCTTGTCTACATATGTTTGCAAGGCTTTGTCCTTCCAAACCAAAATCTTTTCCAACCTTTACTAAATCCTTATCTTTTTTTGTCTTAGCAAAGGAGGCTTTTGGTTTTTTTTAGGGCCAAGGTGGCCATGGTTTACTCTTATAGTGCTTTTTCAAAAGCAACAAATAAGGTAACATTATAATATTATTATTTTAAATAATATTTTCAATAATTATAACACCACTTCAAATTCACCCAACTTGATGCATTAGTAGCAGAATATCAAGATGTTCATAATGGAGCATGAAAAGAAATGCACAAACAATCAGACATAATACAGTGATTAGAGCCCAATAGAAGAAAATGCAAATAGGGGTACTTAGGAATAAATAAATAACTTGAACAATCAAAAAAATTATAGCTCTATTCACACTTATGACAATACGTCACGATTTTTTGGTTTTACAACATATAGCACATCTATTAAATAAAAGATAGTCAGATTAGGAGAACAGTATCACAAACAATAATGGAAAAACTGAAGAAAAAATTATATTGAACGAGACTACAACCACAAATTGACACTTCACTTCTAACACTCACAGGACATGATTATTTCAATAGCAGCAGTATCCACTCAGCTTTATATATGCCGGCCTCGCTATTTGAAACAATTACACTCCGAATCCTATAGAAACGCTTATGAATCTGTCGACCAGTCAAAACGGTATGGACAAATACATAAGTACCACCTACTTCCCACAGATTAAATATAACACGACGTTAGAACATGCAACATACATATGCAGAAAAATGGCACAGGCAAACAAAGATAATATAGTCACAGGCTGTATGAGACATAAACGTGACTTATTTGAATGCATGGCCTCAAAAATCCTTCAGTAACACTGTCCGTTCGTCCAAGCACTGATGCGAACTGGACACACAAGACCGCTCACTAGGTCTATCAACGCTGCAATAGCTGACACGTTTCAGACTTCACTTGATTCAACGCTGTCAGAACAACATGCCATCGTCGGCAGAAAATTTGATACTTTCATAAATCATGATGCAGCATGTAAAATATATTTGAAGAACTGCTCTTTCAAAACTGGAACAGGATAATGGCTTCAAAGTGAACTTGTATTACGGCCTTCTTAGAAGCTAGCTATTAAAACTGAGAATCATAAAGTGTTATATATATTCTGCATTTCTGTATAGTGCAGAAACATGGACGATGAATAAGCATTTGGAAGAAAGAATTGAGGCTCTTGAAATGTGGATATATAGAAGAATGGGGCGTATCTCATGGAAAGAGATGAAAAAAAAATAAGGAGGTCCTAGAAAATCTAGGTATGAAAAGAGAACTAATGAGGGAGGTCAAAGTTCGGCAGTTAAAATACTTTGGCCACATAAAAAGGCATAACACATTGCAGAAGACCATAACAGAAGGGAGAGTTGAAGGCAAACGTGCAAGGGGAAGACAACGCTATAAGTGGGAAGATAACATCAAGAGATGGACAGGAAAGAGTCTATCAGAGTGCACCACCAAGACAAGAGACAGAAGACGTTGGAGATCCATTACAGCCAACCTTCGTTGTGGAGATGGCAACTGATGATGATGATGAGAAGCTAGCAGACGACACGTGCGCCATTTTGAAAAACTGGAACGAAGCCTGAATTCAAGCGACAGTCTGTAGCAAAAGTTACGACAAACAGTCTGCGATCATGGGATGATCATCGGCTTGGTCCCTATGTGTTGCGGGCTCATTATTATTCCATACGTGTCCAAGTAGCTGGAACGTGGTTTCCAGCCTGTCGAGAGTCTTATTTTTTATTAGGCCTTTACACAGTCCTACATTTAAGAAACCTTCAAAATGCCAGTTTGACGTTCAGATACGCATTGAGTTTAATACAGGACGAAAGCTCCGCATATATTTATATTCTTATGATAATCAATTGGCAATCCTAGCCAGTCCATAAAAATTTCGTCTATCCTCACGTAGACTCAGAACAAGATGTCTTGAACATACTGCTGAAGGATTTATTAATATAGTTCCACACACACTTCTTTCCGTTCAGCATTCATTGTTCGTTAAAATCTTATCAAGCATAGACTCCATAATGTAGGACGACCTAACTGATATAAAATCTCAATTAACTCTATCACAAGAGTACACTTTCTAGAGCTCGTCAAAAAACACGTCTTTCACACACAGTGAATTCACATTGAAAGAGAATGACTACCAGCTCAAATCTGCCACAAGAACCGGCAAGGCATCATCTGCTAATTATGAGCAGACTATCTGACGTACTTCCGGCGTAGTCAAAGCAACGCATATCAACAAGGAAGTAAGTGTACAAACCAAGTCGATTGCGACGGAAACATGTTATGATTTTAGTTATAATAATATTATCTTGGACAAATAGATGTATCAGATGATACAAGAATAGTGCTATATAAGAGACTGGTCTTACAAGAAATACCCCATTCTCTGAAAAGAGTAATGGTGTATCGACATCAAAGGTATAGTCAAGCTGCATAGGTTCCTAGATGAGATGTCATATACTATCTAGATTCCTATGGGCTCCTCTCCAGACTAACCTTAGACAATGACTTTGCTAGGGGTAATTAACCACACTACAAGAACCTTAAACCAAATTTAAATGATTCACTGAAGATCCTGGGTACAATTTATAATTTATTTATGTACAAGATCTTTTCTTCTTTGTTCTTTGTTAAATTTTCAAATGAAATTCAATTGATTGCAAATTAAAATTATATGCCACTTTCATATATACATAATACAGTTACAGTTAATGTCTTAAACTAATATAGTTCATATTCACTATTCTCTTGCTTCATGATAGATACTGTCTCTATTGTTGTGCTTTCTTGTATTGTAAATGTTACTTTATGACTCATATGACTGTCAAATGTCTTCTATCCACACCACAGTGTTGTCATCATCGCATAGTCTATTCGTAGGTCGGTTTATGGTATTTGAAAGCTGAAGTATCTCAACACTGAGCTACTTATCTGAAACAAAGTCCTCCCTAGGCCTCGTACAGCAAAATGATCGGATGGAACCCCCACAACTTTGGGTCCTCCATTCGTCAAGATGACACTATTAATACTGGCAACAGATCTGACAAAGTTGAACATCTATTTACTGACTTGGTCACTAGAGATTATGTATGACACTCAGGGCAGGATCTAAACTGAAACAATATATACAACCTACGTAGTATTCTCATTGTCTCCTAGCCAGCCAGGATGTAGTATGAGACAGTTCAGACAAGCTGTGCTGAATCAAAAGAAACATAATAAATCATGAATAATTCATTTCGTTCCAGTACTAGCACAATGGTTAAGTAATTCATTTGTTACAGTTTGGTCCATGATTTGCTTCAATAAAATCATATAGGCCTTATGGTAATCATTGTGTCATATATAAAATATTACAGGAAATCAATCTGTTATATTAATTCCTTCCTCCAGTTCGGATAGTTCTTTCCAGCAAGCATAATATCTTTAAAAAGCATTCCACAACCTACTTGCTCAATCCATTCGTTCTACTTAATTAGTACACAATGAAACTAAAACTACACATTTCGCGTTTTCCTCCAGAAATAGCCCAAAGATTCTACACATGCTAATATTTCTTTAAACACACAATATATTATACTTTAATATAACACACACACATAATTTACATATATATAATATAATATTTTATATTATATATATATCGCTGATATTGTTAACACATAAATTTTGGGTGAAGATGGATAATAGAAATTGTGTTTAATTTAGAAAAATTTAATTTAGTGAGATTTTCACATCAGGGCAAGGTCACGTTTAATTTCTTAAAAATTGCCCAGATGGAAATGCTAAGGAATAACTAAAGGAAAGTTATATAGAACGATAGAGAAAGATTGGCCGTTTAATTATCACTTTTGATAATTAAAATCGGTTTACTAGTAACAAAGATATAAAATATTAAAATTGGGTCAGTTTAAAAAAACACGATTAGAATCGCAAAAATTCAAGTCACAAGTCCCAAGCATTAACTTTTTGACTTTTCTTATGATTGGTTGGGGAAAATGCTATAAATAGTAACAAATTTTGGCAGTTTTCCGCCATTAAATCTTAAATGAACCACGCTCAGCTGACATCTTCTAAAAAGACAGAAGGACAAATCTTTTGCCGTATGGACTGCTAGCTCTGTGCTAAGAACCTTTTACAGCCAGTCAGCCTGTGTGTGAATTGTTTACTTGAGGGTAAGAGAGATATATTTATTTGTAAATTGTATTAACCTGTAAGTAACAGGCGATGTGTGCCATATTCTTTTCGATACTGCCTAGACGTGAGATGTGTTATGTCACGATGACCTAAGTAGGAATGTGTAGTGCAGGCTTGTTCGAAATGGAAAAGAAACTGTATAAAATATTTGCACATATGGCATAAAATCACGACTGTAAGTGTAGTAGTGATTTAATTTAGTATTGGCTTCTGGAGTGACACACTGTTCAATTATCATGGGAAAACATATAAGGAAGGTTAGACTGAAGTAATCAATAGGTCACATGCTATATTGTACCCACCACTGTTATTGTATGGAAGAGGGACATTAACGTTGAATCAACACCGAAGAAGAATGATTACACGAACCTCATGGTAGACAACGGAATTTGAGGTCTTGTGCGAATTGTTAGCACAAATGGCTGACCTCGGTAAGTTTTACTATTGATTAGGGATGAGCTTGATAGGGGCAAACTTTACCTAGAATGGATTATCCTTCTTATTCCAGGTTTTATTACGAAGTCACCTCGTGGCCGCAGTAACTGAGAAGTAGAGTGTGGGAGTGACTGCTCCTAATATAGCCGGAGCTAGACCCCTTATCTTCAGCCAGGAGTCACAACATTGGTGCTCCTGGAGTTTATGGACAGAACATCAGCAGTAACTGTTTAAAAGATAAGTCCTTTAAGAAGGCAATGCCAGCTCATCACAACCTTAAAAAACTTACCATATTGGAATGATGACCACATCCGACCTCCCATTGTAGAATTAATGGTAGTATCAACCTTATGACCAAGAACTGTGGGTGTAGTCATTTCAGTGACATTTTTTATAGAAATAGGACAGAGTTTCCACACTATTTATTTCCTTATGTAAATAACCTTTTATTCATTTTGAGAATTCCTGACCCAGCAAGACTGAGGTTCAGGAAAATTAAATTGTATATATAATTTCATACAGTCTTGCTTAAATAATTTTATTAAGTTGAAGTTCTGTTTGAAATTTATCATTGAACATATTAATTACAATACCCTAGACAATTTGCCAATTAACACCACAGATTCTTAACTCTAGGTGAGATCTAAAGAGGTAGCGGATAGGGACCCTGAGAACTTTATCATCATCATTCTTTACTCAGGGAACTTACATAGCTTTACCTCACCTTGATTGTCTATACACCCTTGCTCTTTTCAGAGAAGGGGGTATTTCTTATAAGACCAGTCTCTTATCTGGCACTATCCTGGTATCCTCAGATACATCTATTTGTCCAGGATAGTCTATAATTAGTAACATCAAAACCTCTTATCACATATTGGGGTCCTGTCCGGGATTTTTGTTCCACCATATGCTGGGGCTCTTATTATAGGGAATATTAAATCTAATACAATTAATCAACTTGTGGTGAATTGGATGTGCTGTCATTGCTTATAGTTAATTAAGTTAGTAGTTGGAACTTCAAGGACATATTCCAGATAATGGAAACAGCCCACTACCTCTGATACTAGTGCAAATCAGGGGGCCTCAAATTCAGCCATGAATTTTAACTTAGATCATTTTGTAGAGAAAGAAGATGAGATTGAGTCCTATCTCAGTAGATATGAGAGATTAGCTACTAATTATGGGCTAGAGAAAGAGAAGTGGAGTTTAAAATTATTCCAAGGGCTTAGGGCAACATCTTATGAAGTCTTCTCCAAATTAAGCAGAGAAGATCAAGAAGATTATGATATTCTAAAACAAGCTTTGTTAGTTAGAGATGAGAAGAATGCTGAATTTTATAGAAAGAAATTTAGAACTGCTAAGCTACTGTCTGGAGAAACTTACCACCAATTCTCGGCCAGACTAGACACCTATTTGGAGAAATGGACTGCTCTGGGGAAAACCCAAGATTTGAAGGAAATGATTATGATGGAGCAGTTACAAGAGTCCATGGTTCGAGACTTGAGAAAATTTCTCATGGAACAAGGTGCAGAAAGGTTGGGGGAGATTCTCAATGTTGCTGAGAGATATCAGACAGCACAGAAAGAAGTAGCTGGTATTAGAAAGAAACAAACAGATAGTAATAGAACCCCATCAGACCAGGATGATAATAATAATAGGGATCAACCCCCTAGATTTAAACAAAGTTATGACAGGCCAAGATATGAACAAAGAGACAGAAACCCTCAGATAAATGAAAAGAAACCCTGCAGACCAGAAGGAAAATGGTGTAAAATATGTAGGATGCGCAATCATAATACAATTGAATGTGGTAGGAAAGTTAATCCATATCACGCTGCATGCATGATATCAGTGGGCAAGGGAAGAAAGAAACTGACAGACAGTCAGATAGATCTCCATCATCCCCCCATCTGTGAAGAAGTAGTATGTAATGGTGTGAAAGTCAAGTGCCTTTACGATTCAGGTTTGGAATATGACTCAGTTGTGAGTTGCAACCCTGGTGCACCCTGAGCAGTATACCACAGACAAAGTGAAGATACAAGGGGCATTAAAGGATACAGCCACCATGACACTTCCCGTAGCCAATATCAATGTCAAAACTAGGTATGTGGAAGGAGTGATTAGAGCAGCAGTGAGTGACGAACCTAATTACCCGTTGGTGTTAGGGAAGAGATATGTGTTTCTAGGGAGCCCTATAAAACCTGTGATCATGGCAACGCTCCAGGTCAGGTCGACCCCTAGTAAGGAGGCGGAACCACCACTAAATATTTATCCTAAACAGATGAGAAAGGCCAAGGCAAAAGACAAATCATTGGAACCTTGCTTTGGCAAATTGCCAAATAGCCATACATCCCATAAGAAAGGTGAATTTTATTTGAAGGAGGGACTGCTCTACAGGAAAGCTGGAGCAGGACCCAAAGGATATGGACAGTTAGTACTGCCATGGAGTTATAGAGAACAAGTGATGGCACAAGCACATGTTGTACCAGACGGGGGACATCACAAGATGGGTACCACCTGTCAAAGGACATCTGTGAAATTTTTCTGGCCAGGCGTAGCTGCAGACATTGCAAAATTTGTGGAGGCCTGTGACCAGTGTAGCAAGGTACATTCCACACAGTGGAAAGAAAATAATAATCAGATGCTAGCAAAGCATTGTGGAGAACATGGGCCTAAAATTAAAAAGGGAAATAAGAATGATAAGGTAGATGTAGAGTGGATAAGATGGCACTTTTTCACAAACAGTCTTCCAATAACACATTTAAAATGGCAACTCTGCGTATGGCACAAAGAGTAGAAATAAACACAGACCAGTTTCACCCGACACACGGTGGATTGGAGTTTTTGAAACTGACTAAAAATAACAATGAGGTTAATCGACCAACATTGAAACCGAAACTAAATGATAAAATTCGAAAATTGGGGAGTGAACGTTTGGTCAGTTGGCATAATGTCAAGCTCACTTCAGAATATGGCTACTAACTTAGTATTATAAGGTCACCGGTGACAGTGGTAGTGACCGGCCCTACGCAGTCCATTGGAAGTATTGTACGGACATTGGATTGAGATCACACATATTAATTTCTGGTGCAGAAAAAACTCATTTCCCCATATTAGATATTATATCACCATTGACGTTGGGCTGAGAAAACAGCTAGTGAATAAGGCCTTTATTTGAATGGCAGATTATAGAGTCATACATGAATATACAAAAGAATTGGAGAAATAGCTGACGGATTTAATAAAGCAGTTCTGAAAGCTGCCCTAGAATCAATAGTATTGTGGTTGTTTATTTTGCAAATCTTACACTACTTATCTCCCTGAATGAAGGTTTTCTTATCGTGTAATTGAGGCTTCTTGTCAAATTTTTGCAAGTCAAAATGTTATTTGTATTTGTTTGGTTGGTCCTTAGTATCAAACCTATGCTGGTTTTGTTGTGGCTTGAAACCTTCTCCTGGCTTCTTCTTTATTCCCTGAGTCAAAGTTTGAACCATCTTGTGGCTTTCATCAAAGATGATTATTTCATCTAGCCTTTCTCTCTTATGTTCAATCAGGAGTTGCTCTATTAATATCATCTCTCTGATCCCTTTAAAGTCCTGATTAAAGTTTCCTAATTTACATTACTTCAGTAGGTAACTCTCTAACCTTGCTGAAAACTGTTGGTATGTTTCCCCTGATTGAAGCTTCGCAGTTCAGAATATTCTTCTATACGAATCTGTGTTTTCTTCATACTTAACCAGTATTGCTTGCTTTAAAGCTTCATAATTATTTTGATCTTCTTTGCTACGTTTCATGTAGACATTTTAAGCCATTCTTCTCAATCCTTGCAACAACTTTATTGTCCACTTTTCTTTTTCTAGGCCATAAGTGGTAGCCAATCTCTCATAATAATTCCTTTGTTCCACTACGTTGGTGTTGTCCCTGTTTTCCAGACTTGTGCAAATAGTGGCTCTAATAGTTATGTTACTAGCTCAATGTCTGTCTTAAATAGTTCTGCGTTTAAGTTATAATGGCCATAAGCTTTTCCATTATTTAACCATTTGATTGCCGTGATGATTTCTTCCTTTCGTGGAATGTCTGTATAACATACAGATCATTTTCAGCCTCAGGAACTTTCAATTGTGTCTCTACTGGTTCCTTGTTCAGAGTTTCTCTGAAATGCTCTGCCCATCTTGTTTCCTGTCCCTTTGCTGTCGTGATGAGGTGTCACGGGTTGCCTCCCCTGATATGCGGTAGTGACCCAACAGTGGCCAAAACTCAAGAGTATCTAATATGGGCTTCAATAGAGTCTACATTTACACAAGATTACTTTTGGCAGTGATGTGGTTAGAAAGGTAATAACGCTTCTATCACATTTGAGAGTTCACACGATTTTCAGAATAATCGAGAACAGTACTGTATTAGCTGAGTATGTTAACTCTATGATTCTGCCGACCCTTTTGTGACGGATTAAACAATTATTAATTTCAGCTCGTTCAAGCCCCCACTCCTGATTTACTCAGTTGAATTATTATTACGGTAAAGCTCTGTTTGGAGTATGTTGTATGTTTAGTAAATTGACTGAGACAAACATTACAAATAACAAAATTTAATAATCACTTTTGGTTTTAACAATTTTAAATAATTGAATAATATTTTAGGAAAAGGTTTTTATCACTGTTGTGTTGGGATTTAACTGAATAAAGGAGGTCACTTTTGGCAGCGGATATTTTGCATTTAGCTGCCAATGGTAGTTTCTTCTCCCGCTGGGTTGGTTCTTGTGAGACTGTCTCGCTGTTTACGCTCGTTGTTGTGCAATGTTAAAGGTGCCGCACGTTCCCAAAACGTCATAGAGCAACGGCAAAGTTGGTCCTTTGTCTTAAAGCGAAGGCTACTGTTCATTTATTGTTCCAGAGATAGTACCCGTCAGCTTGTACCACCACCAATAACTATGGTAAAATAATAGAAACGATACGCTCTCCTGAGTATTGCGTTTTCCAACCCATAATTATGGGTTCCTATCTTCCCATACAACAATCACATTTAACTCAGATTTTACGCTCGATAAAAATTAAATTTAATCCCTCGGGATAAAACTTTCTTTACATTTAAATTGAATAGCTTTCATAGATACTTTACGTTTAAATGAAAAGGTTAATAGTACAGAAAGAATATGTTTACATTTACATTGATTGAAAAGTGTTCACAATATAAATTGAATATGTTTTCATTTATGTTTACACTGATTTGAAACTGTAAGTATTATAATTAGAATGTACATAATTTCTTTCAACTTTACCGCCTTGCTCCATATGAAACCTGGGACTCTTTATGCGTTTAGTTCTCTTTTCAGAAACTGGCAATAAAGCAGTTACCAGTCCGCACAGTGGTGGTTTATGAAATCCTCATTCTATACGCTGAGGTTGCCAGCCTCAAATGTCTTGGACATCCACGAGCGATTTTTACACATTAAAATTCACATGGCAATACACCTATATATGTTAATTCACATGTTAGTAATAAAATAAAGAATGTAAAATGACAACTTACGCCAATCCTGGCTTACAGATTTTTTGCTCTGATGAATAAAAGAGGCTTAAATCAGCCTCTTACACGCGTCTGAGATATCGTTGTTTTAATAGCAGACTCCGTGTGTTGTCCTTCCGTTCCGTCAGTCCTGGTTTCCTTGTTTAAAATGATAGAGATTTCCTGGGCTCTTTTGGTAAGACCTGATAACTATTCAAATAAAATGTGTCTGGTACGGTAAGAAGAAATTCTGAATTCTAGGCTTCATTCTGGTAAAGTCTGTTGTCTTGGCAAGCGATTTCTCATAGTAGTTTTAACTGACTGAAGCGTCGGGTTATATTCACTGCCTTTCCAGGCATTCGTTATCGCGCACAACTGATCAGCCAATCTGAATTGAATATTTTGCATGACTCATCTAGTGTAAAATTTCAAACATTACTTTTCTGAAAATGAGATGTAAACATCCGATTGCCATGTGTACCAACTTACGAACACGTAGATAGCCTCACACGACAATGTGTGCAAGATGTAACAAATCATTACCTTATCAGAAAATAATCTCTTATCTGTGTCTGTAAATCAGTTGTCTCCCCGTACTCTGGCATTTACTAGTGATTAGTGAATACAGTGGCAATTTTAGTGGGCCTAATTTTTCGTGGCAAAGATTTGGTACAAAGGAATTAAACCATCCTGCCTGTCATTAATATTATTTCTGCCGCTCCTTGCAAAGCTTAGCGAAGGAACAGACGTAATAAGTTATCCATGAGAGAGGTGTAAGAAGAAAAATACATACTATATGCTACACATAGCAGAGAAAGCAAGTGCGACAATTGAAAGCACGCCATAAAAAATCAGTACCACAAATGTACCAATACTGCCGGAGTGACACATAGATCGAGAAAAGTCGCCCCATTCTGTCACATGAGGTTTCCTTGCTTATCTCTTACTAATGTAATATTGTTTGCACTTTGTTTTCCGCTGCTCGTTTTAGTTATTTTATATACTGTACTTTTTGCATTTCTCAGTGCTGCCTCTTCTGCTTATCTTGCAAGATCGTCTAGGAGTTTCCTTTTGTTGCCTCGGGTTTGGCGTTTAATTTCCTTATCCAGCTGACTGTACTGTTCGCTATATAATTGCTTTAACCTGGGGACTTCGCTTCTGTTTTCTTTCTTTTCATTTCATTTCTCATCCCTATGGTGTTAACCAATATTTCTTCGTCTTTTCCTGGAATACCAAGCATGATTTGCTGCTGCCCTTATATATTGTTGAATTGGTGTTAAATTTCTAGTCAGTATCATCAGTCGATGTCCTTTCCAGGATTTTAGCAATTTGATACCGTTTCTTTATATCAGCCACAAAAGCTTTTTCTGGTAAGGAGTTTCTTCAATGTGCTGATGTCATACCGTTTCTGTGTAGTTACAATTGGTCCAGCAGTTCTGAGTTTCACCTTCAGTCTTGTTACGACTAAATGGTGATCACTTCCCACATCTGCACCTCTTCTTACTTTCACTTCTTGTAATGAATGTCTCCATCTACCATTAATAATAATTTGGTTTATCTGGTTTCTGTCCCGGCCATTTGGCGATTCCCATGTTAATTTGTGAATTTCTTTGTATTGGAAAAGTGTTCCTCCAATGACCATGTTGTTAATGCTACAAAAACTTATTAATTTATTGCCATTGTCGTTTACTGTTCCGCTGCCGCATTTCCCGTTTACTCTTTAATTATATGTATTGTGTGTTCTCACTTTCGCATTGAAGTCTCCTATTACTACGATAAGATTGTATCTAGGTGCGGCTTCCATTTTATTTTGCAGCTGTTGATAGAATTCGTCCTTGACATTTTTTTCGATGTCATTGGTTGGTGTATAGCATTGCATTATTGTAGTGGCGGTGAATCTCCCTTTCAATCTTATTCTTATCAGTCTATTGTTGATGGGTTTCCATTCCCGTAATGACCTTTCTATTAGCTACACCTTCACTGTGCTGTCCATCCTCTCTTCTAGAGTAAAGTACTGTTTGTCATGCTGGTGTTTTAACTTTTCTTGTCCCAGCCCATCTGCTCACGATTATCCCTTTAATATGTAATCTATAGTTTCTCATTTTCACTGTGACCTTTTTTAATTTTCCCGCCTCGTTCATTGTCCCGCAGCACAGTTTGTTCACTTGTTGTCGTTTCCGTAACTTCGTTTCTTTTTACATAGGGGTGTCAGCCTTATGCTAAAACACCCAACCCGGAGGGCCAGGTTGTCTTCTTTAGTCTGACCCCTACTCACGAAAAGCTGTCCAGCTTGGTAGAAGCTTGCAGGAGTAAAACTCCAGCTGGCATAGCTCTGGGGGTAATCAGAGTGCGCACGCCGCCATACCTCCACAAGGTATTGACAGTGATGATGGCATGGTTGATTGCATTCTGGTTGCTCACGTCACATTCGAGTGTCTGGTTTAGTAGATGATAGGCTGTAGTCTCATTTAAATGTTTGAGTAGTATTCAAATCTGTTGTGAGTTAATGGATGTTTTCAGCGTATATAGGTTCTGATGATGAAAAGCAAGATTAGGCCGAACTCGTGTATAGAGTGCTGGCGGTAAGTAAGACCGAAAGTGTATCAAGATATTAGGGTCAGGTGAGAATTCGAATTAGTACGACATGGGTGAGTGTTGTGGCATGAATTCTGAATTGCTTGTACAGTGTTAATTGCGAGTTTGCCAATAAATTTCTGACAACTTTAATACCAGTGGTTAGACGCAGGTACTCTGTGTGATCACTGTTATGATTGTATCTGCAAATATCCAGAACTTGTACACATTGCTGCTGAATACATTAAGAGCCAGTCTTTGGGACTGTATTCCGTTTTGTTCTTTCATTAATGCTAAATCTCCTTCTTGTACATGTTTCATATGGATCGGGCCTTTTTTTGTCCTGCTTTTTATACTTAAGTATCTATAATAATTGTGGTGAAATTACAGTGATGCAACGTTAAAATTCCTCCATTTATAGAGGTAATAGGTAAAATAACATGTAGGGATAAAAATATTGGTAAGATACGCTGATACATTCTCGCCCACGCCAGCGTTTTCTAGCGCCATTGAAAACTAACTAGTTATAACATGCAGACTAACGGCCTATCCTTTTAGACGGGGTAGAAACGGAGATAAAAGGAAAAAAATGCGACGGTCTGAACACGTGTTTAAATCTAAAGGCTAGAAGACGCAATTTGTAGTTTTTAAAGAAAAAATTACGCCACTAGTTGACACAATGTAAGGAATTGGACGAAAAACGACCTTAGCTCTTGTCAGAAACAGACGTATCTTGGACGTTCTACGGTAATTAGTCGTTTTAGTTTGAATATAGCGGCAAAACGCCGTGAACGAAGGTACAAAAACAAATTTCAAAATTAACCTTAAAAAAGTGGTTTTTTTCTTAATAATAAGTTTAGGAGAATAAAAACTAGCTAGTTTGATAGCCCATCTTTACCTGAGAAGTAATATACTTTTAATTGCACAGACGGACAGATAACACGGAAGATATTGACGAAAGACTGTATTGTTCAATACAGACTAGCCGACAGTTATTTGTGCATACTTCTCACAAAAATCACTTTTGACGCGTCCTTGAGCCTAACGCAGAAAAACAAACTGCATGTGGACAAGGGGCAATCAGGGGAGGGTAGAAGCTAAAAATAACTTTGCCTCGAAATCGTATAAGGAAGTGGGGAAAAAAATTGTGTAGTTTTTTTGTAGTTTCGTCTAAAACCAAGTGTAATTTTGGGAAAAACCAAGTTCGGACGGACAGACCGACATAAATATATTACACACTAGACAGAAACTGGACCTAAATTGGACATTTTAGTTTAAACATTTGAACGGTAGAGGGGAAGTCCGCTGATTGGACGGAAGCGTTCATATTATAGAAAAAATAGTAGAGGCAAGTGCCATTTTGTGGAAGACTGTCCATATACACAGATCGTTAATGTTAGAAGTGTGACGTCGATGAATATTATATATTACCAGTGGGACGCCATAGTCTAGCCAGCAGCTCAGCTGAGTTTTGCTAGTACAACGTAACTGTGTTTTCAAATTTGAATTGTGGTAAGGGAAAAAGTATTTACCTTTTTTATTTTAATATTTTGAGTGATTGATACTGCCATGTCATGAAAAATGATTACGACAAGTGAGTGCTTATTCTAGGTCTCTAGCGAAAGTCCAGGGCCTAGAGGCAAACAAATAATATAGGAAAACATATTCAAGACTATAGAAGACATATCTATATTTGAGATCAGTGGGAACATATCACCCACCTTATTGGATGGAAAAGGAGACTAATGAACATATTTCGGATGCAATGCAGTCATGGGAAACTAGTGCTATTTGATACCGCCTGGGTGAGATGTGCTGAGTCGGTCAGAGAGATCTGACCCGGTCTTTGTAATTTTTTTTTGCTTTGTTGTGTGTAAAATTGGTGAAGTAGGCAGTGTGTTGACACATGGCAAAAATTTTGGTTTCAGAGTTTCTGGTCTGGCACTACGCTAGTGCCAGATGCTTTGAAGAGGTCCAAGAGTGTATGACTAAGAAGCCTACCCTTTTACTCCTGCAACTGTGAGGAGTGGGCCACTTGAAGTCTTTACTACAGCGACACAGGCCAGATAAGTTGAAAACCTGGCCTGTTGTGGATTCATCAAATTTTTCCACAATAAAATAAATAAACAAAATCCTGGTGTATAAAAACTATACCTCAGTTCCATATTTCAAAGACAATGACTATTGTAAACAGAGATCGGGTATGATGACACCACCCCGACCAGACATCCAGTGCTAGTTTTCCAAAGACACTGTAGTTAGTGTTAATATTAACAAATGTAACCATATATCTATGTATAAAATTTTCATTTTGATTATTTAATATATATGCACTGTTATTGATAAATACATATTGTTTCATACGTCCTGACCAGAAGACAATTTGGTTCAGGACTAAATAAATTCTCAAAAAATTGTAAAATCTCAATTCTAAAAGCCAGTGTTAGTTGATTTGATCATAGAGCTTATTATTATTAGAATTAGTGTTTACATGTGTGTGTCTGTGTATTTAATTACCTACACTTCACATTTCATTACCCTAGACATTAAACGTAGCTAACATACATAATAGCAGAATAAGTCTGTTTGAGGTCATAAGTGGGAGCAGAAAGGCATTCTGTAACTCACATAAACTGTTATCTTCAGGAGCCTTCACAGCTGACTGTCGTGAGAAATTCTAATCCACATATATAAATTATCAGGAAAACGTAAAGCCTAACACATAAATTCAATAAAAGGAACGAGAAATGGTAAAAGCACAGTGCTGTCACAATGGCGTACCAAAAAATCCCCCTTTTTTCTACTTCGTCTGCAAATTGTAACGTTTCCACGTTGATAGTAAAGCCTATAGCAGCATACACGCGTTTCCACAAAACAATAAAACGTGTACTGCATTTCTAAGAAAACCTTGAGATACGCAAGCTGATTAATGACCTAGATTAATACTAGCATTAATTTCATTTTATACACTGCGTAATGAAAAGACAGATGGAATTAGGATAGATAGAGGGAGGGCTGAAAGCAGGAACGCCGGCCACACTAACACGCGTCTCGCAATACAAAATTAATGCCTTCACGCGCGAAAGGCCAGAAGCACTAACTTTTTTTCAAATGGACAGTGATAAAAAACACTACCCATACGAGAGTTAGGTTTAAAAACCTGTAAAACGCTTATTAGGAAACATGACATTCTACTGTTTTATGTCTTAACTCCTGACATTAGTCTGACAGTACAACAGACACCCTAAAGTTTGGAAGTGAGGAGGTGGTAACAGCACGACTATCCTAGAAGAAAATACATATTTTGAACGCAGCCACTTAGCTCCCTTAAAACTTATATATTTGGGTGCCTTAGGACTTGCTGACAAAGAATATGTTAAGTGTTATGCAAACAGTCTAGGAATTAACAAATTATAGCCAAAAGAAAATAGTGAGGGTGTCCGACAACACCAAATCAGAATCGCACAGTTGCATGTTTTGAAACCACCATTTTACGGGAAATAGGCCAACAAGTTAAATCCTATTTGATTGGATAGAAGTAAATGTAAGGCGAAACACGATTAGTCGGACTACAAATACTAATTCTTTGTTGTTAGGGGAAACGGTAGTAAGGGTACTTTTTTTGAAAAGCTGTGTAAACATGGCCCGATTGGTTAGACCTGCCAATATAGTCAATTAGGAGCGTCAGTTCAGTGCCACATTTTTCAAATAAACTTACTAAAGAAACAGTGCGTTGAGAGCCAGTGCATATTTTTCTCAATAAAAGCCTGGGACATAGGCAGATCGAAATTGTGCCATATTCATCGCCAGTCAACGTATTTGTGTATTATTTCCATGAATTGTGGGACCGTGGTCCTAAGTTATTGAAGCAGCACCTGGTCTGAGTTTTGCTGAATCCAGAGGCTGACAGCATACTCATTGGTCCAGATAGCGACCAGTGAGGTGTCTCAAGAACGCAGTGAAGCAATTGAGCAGAGGAGACCTTTTCCTGCCGCCATCACGAAAGATAAGCTTCTGTGGCCAGAGCAGCTCAATCATATGTCCCCCTCTAAAATTGACATTATATTAAACACAGAGGGACAATAAATTGTTTTAATTGACAGGAACTGTGAACTTTTCTCAATACTATTTCCAAGATAATCAAACACTTGAAGTCATGATGACAAATAACAACATAGCTTGAAAAACAAAACCAGTATTACCTCATAGTACTACTACACAACTTACACACATAGGATAATACTAATAAAATATGTCAATACAAGGTTCATATTTATAAATTGTGTACATACAAATTGTGATTACATTTGATTGTGATTCCTGGTTCACTGTGTAGTTGAGTCAGGATATCTATTATTGAAAGGAATTAATACATATATATTTGAAACTTTACTCTTGACTCATTTAAGATAGTCTTATAGAGTGTTAAATGTGTGTGAGTTTCACAGTGTTGTAAAGTGTTGTGGAATAAATTAAATTGTTTATCTATCTGTTGTTGTTGTGACTTACACTTCATCATTTACATAACCCTAGACATTCAACGTAGTCATCACAATATTCCAGAATAATTCTGACTGAGGTATAAATGTGGTAGCAAGTAAGGTTATCTGTAAAACACTACACCTATTATATATAGATACCTTCACAGCTGATCTCAGTCAGTACATTAAGTCCCCTATAACTATTTATATCATCCCACTTCACCACACTGACCTAATCCAGTACACTAGGTAACATAGCAACCTCACAATAACATCAAAAACCACTACAAATATTGGGTAGCTCTTGTCCGGGATTTAGATTTACCACGGATATTAGGGTCTCCTGGTCCGGGAATTAAACTATTGTGGGCATAAGTTGTATAAATTTAACAGTGTCCCTAAAATTAAAAGTGGAAAGTAAAAGTTGACTGCCGAAAGGGAGGCAGAAGAAAAGAGATTGACTGCCGAAAGGGAAGCAGAAGATAGGAGATTGCAAAGGGAGCACGAGTTACGACTAAGGGAGTTGGAATTACAAGGCCATGCTCCTGAAAATGGTGCCAGCCCCTTTTCCTCCGATGCCACGCCTAGTCAGGGAGCCTCAACCTCAGCTATGGGGTTTCATTTAGACCATTTTGTTGAGAAAGACGATGACATAGAGGGGTACCTAAGTAGATTTGAACTATTGGCTACTACGTATGGGTTAGAGAGAGAGAGAGAGAGAGAGAGAGAGAGGTGGAGTCTTAAGTTATCCCAGGGGCTTAGAGGTACTTCTTATGAAGTGTTTGCTAAAATGAATAGAGACGACCAAGACAATTATGACATACTAAAGCAGGCTCTGTTATTGAGATATGAAAAGAATGGTGAATTTTATCGTAAGAAGTTTAGAAATGCCAAACTTTTGTCTGGGGAGACATACCACCAATTCTCTGCCAGACTGGAAACCTATTTGGAGAAATGGACGGCTCTGGGGAAGACCCAAGATCTCAAAGAAATGATCATGATAGAGCAATTAAGAGAGTCCATGGCTCCAGACCTGAGAAAATTTCTCATGGAACAAGGTGCAGAGAGGTTGGGGGAGGTTTTGAATGTTGCTGAGAGGTATCAAGCAGCCCAGGCAGAGGTAGTTGGCTCTAAAAAGAAACAAATAGAAAATTTTAAAGCCCCACAGCACTTTAATAAATTTGATACCAGAGAACAAGGTAATAAAGGTAGGACAAACTTTGATAGGCCACGAAATGATTATCGTGATAGAAACTCACAGTTCAATGACCAAAAATATAATGAAAGAAAACCTTTTAACCAAGGAAAGAGGTGGTGCAAATGGTGTAAGAAGGACAACCATAACACCGAATTTTGTAAAAGGAAACCTTCAAACATTGCTGCAATGAAATCGGGGAACCAGAGATTAAAGGTTAATCCTAATGGACAGCAGGAACCTTATCACCCCCCAGTTTGTGAGGATGTTATTTGTAATGGGGTCACCATAAGGTGCCTATATGATACAGGTTTGGATTATGATTCAGTTGTGAAGGCTAGCCTAGTGGACCCAAGTCAGTATACCACCGAAACAGTGGAAATACAAGGGGCGACTAAGGACATACCACTCATGACACTTCCCATCGCAAGGATAACGGTGAAAACTCGCTATATGGAAGGAGAAATCAGAGCAGCAGTGATAGATGAACCAATCTACCCTCTGATATTGGGGAATCCCGAGAGACCTGTGATCATGGCGACAGTGCAGACCAGGTCACAGTCAAAGGAGGAAGAAGGTGAACCTATAAATGCTCATCCAGAAGAGATGAGGAAGGCGCAGGCTGAGGATAGGACACTCAAGCCATGTTTTAAACAATTGCCCAAATGCCACACACCTCCAAGCAAGGGAGAGTATTTTATGAAGAACAAATTGCTATACAGGAAGGCCGGAACTGGAACAAATGGTCACAACCAGCTGGTTCTTCCCACTTCATATAGGGAGAAAGTGATGGAACTAGGGCATGCGATTCCCTTCAGTGGTCACATGGGGATCAGCGCCACAGGACAGCGTATAGCTTGTCATTACTTCTGGCCAGGGATAACGGAAGATATAAAAAGATATGTCAAATCCTGTCCAGAATGTCAAAGGGTAGCTCCAAAGCATTGGACTGCTCCTGGAACTCTAGGGGAAATGCCCATAGTGGGAACACCTTTTGAGAGGGTTGCAGTGGATATTGTGGGACCTCTCACTCGGACCAAGAGGAGGAACAGTTACATCCTTACTCTGGTGGACACTTGTTCTATGTGGGGAGAGGCGGTAGCCCTGCCATCAATTGATTCGAAACATGTGGCAGAGGCACTACTTACAATATTCACAAGATTAGGATTCCCGCATCAAATCTTGACTGATAATGGCTCACAGTTCAAGGGGAAACTAACGGAAGAAGTTTTTAAGCTATTTCAAGCCAGACACTTTCACTGTAGTCCGTACCATCCACAAGGGAACGGCCAGGTAGAGAGGTTCAATGGGACTCTCATTTCTATCCTGAGGAAGCTGGCACATGAGAAACCTGATATGTGGGATCAATTTCTGCTGTTTGCGTACCGGGAAGTACCATATAGTTCAACTGGGATGGCACCCGCAACCCTGTTATTTGGGAGGCCAATAAAAGGTCCATTAGAAGCATTGTTAAGGACCTGGACAGATGAGCAAGCCGAAGAGACTGTTACCTCATCATATCAATATGTGAACGAGCTGACCACTCGTCTGAAAGCTGGATGGAAACTGGTAAATGATAATTTGAGACAAGCCAGGAAGAAACATGCAGCTTATTTTAATAGGAAAGCAAAGGACAGAGAATTAGCTGTGGGAGGGAAAGTGCTTCTTCTACTACCCGGCAGCCAGAATAAGTTGCAAATTGGATGGCAAGGTCCATATACGGTTCTAGAGAAGGTGTCTAGAACAAACTATAAAATTGACAAAAAGTGGTAGGAGAAAATATATCATGTGAACCTTTTAAAGAAATATCTGGACAGGCAAATCCAGGAAGGCACCCCCATACTGACCTTGGCTATCGCAACTGAAATGAAAAAGGAACCACTCACCTCACATGAATACCCATTACACCCCTGTGAGACAGCCGCACAGGTAAAAGTCAGTAAGCACCTGACTAAAAATCAGAGGGAGAGAGTTCAACAGGTTCTGGAGGAACATACGGATTCGTTAACAGATAAACCGGGGCATACTAATTTGCTACAGTATGACATGAAGCTGGTAGACTCAACACCAATCTGTATGAGAGCCTATTCTGTTCCGTTCGCTAAGGAGAAGGCCTTGAAAGAGGAGATAGTTTATTTGTTGAAAGAAGGGATTATTTCTCACAGTGAATCTTCTTTTAGCTCCAGTGTAGTTTTGTTGAGGAAACCGTCTGGGGAACATAGACTGTGCATAGATTACAGGAAACTGAATGCTGTCACAGAAGGTCAGGTGGATCCATTACCGGACACAAAACAGTTATTTGCCAGATTGAACAAGGCAAAATACTTTTCTAAGATGGATCTTAGTAAAGGCTATTACCAGATTCCAGTGAAGCCTGAAGTTAGACCTTATTTAGCTTTTAGCACCTCGGAAGGACATTATGAATTCAACATGCTACCATTCGGATTGAAAAATGCTCCGAGTGTATTTTCTAGGATGATGCGCAAATTGTTGGATCCCTTGAATAATCCATGTATCACAACTTTCATGGATGATATTCTCATCGCCACAGAAACATTTGAAGAACACATTAACTCTCTGAATATGTTATTTGATAGACTCAGAGAAGCGAACTTAACTGCTAGACCAACAAAATGTTGTATTGGATGCAAAGAGTTGGAATTCTTGGGACATACTGTATATCAGGGTAACATGACCCCTGACCCCAAGAACTTGGAAAAACTGCAGAGAGCACCTCGACCGCAAACAAAAAAAGACGTGCGATCATTCGTGTCGTTATGTGGGTTTTACCAAAAATATATCAAAAATTTTAACTCTATATGTGCTCCTCTGACTGATCTGACTCGCAAGGGAAATTCAGATAAAATTGTTTGGTCAGCGCAATGTGAATTGGCATTTCAAGAGTTAAAGGAAAAACTCACTAGCAAGCCTATTCTCAAATTGCCTGATTTGACTCAGGACTTTGTGGTGAGGACAGACGCAAGCAATGTAGGCCTGGGGGCTACTCTGTTGCAAAGGTCCTCTTCACCCAATGGGAAACTGAACCCAGTCGCTTATGCAAGCCGCAAGTTGAACAAAGCGGAACAAGGATATTCCACAAGCGAAAACGAGTGTTTAGCGTTAATCTGGGCAATAAAAAAGTTCCAAATCTATCTGTATGGTAGGACTTTTGTGGTCCAGACAGATCACCAGCCTCTCGTGTTCTTATCTCAGGCCAAGCATGAAAATGCAAGATTGTTAAGTGTCGTGAAATATTCTAATCCACATATATAAATTAAAAAGTAAATGTAAAGCCTAACAAATAAATTTAATAAAAGGAAAGAAGAATGGTAAAGAACAGTGCTGTCACAATGACTGTACTCGAAATCCCCCTTGTTTTCTCCTTCGTCTGCAAATTGTAACATTTCACGTTGATAGTAAAAGCCTACTGCTTCAATACCCGCTTTCTACGATAAAACGTGTACTGCCTTTCTAAGAAAAACCTTGAGATACGCAAGCTGACCTATATTTAATATTCCATTCATGTCATTTTATACACTAAGTTACCATAAACGAAAGACAGATGGACTAAGGATAGAAAGAAAGGGAGGGGCTGAAAGCCGGAACGCAGGCAATACTACCACAGTCTCGCGATACACAATTAATGCCACCCCTAACACGCGTGTAAGGCCACAAGCACTAGCTTTTTTTCAAATCGACAGTGATAAAAAACACTACCCATACGAGTTAGGTTTTAAAAAACCTGAAAAACGCTTATTAGGAAACATGACATTATACTGGTTTACATTTGAAAACATTACAGTACCCAGACACCACATCGTATTCGAAGTGAACAGGAGGTAGAAGAAAATGCATATTTTGAACGCAGCCCCTTAGCCCCATTAAATTTATATATTTGGGTTCCTTAGGACTTGCTGACAAAGAATATGTTAAACGTTACGCAAATAGTCTAGGAATTAACAAATTATAGCCAAAAGAAATAGTGAGGGATGTCAGACAACACCAAAATCAGAATCGCTCAGTGGCAGATTTTCACACCACCATTGTACGGGAAATAGGTCCCCATGTTACCTCCTATTTGATTGGCGGAAAGTAAATGTAAGGCTAAACACGATTAGTCGGACTATAAATATTGATTCTTTGTTGTTAGGGAAACGTGAGTAGGAGTACTTTTTTTCAAACGCTTGTGTAAACATGGCACGATTGGTTAGACCCGCCAATATAGTCAATCAGAGGCGTCAGGTCAGCACCACATTTTCAAATAAACTTACTAAAGAACCAGTGCGTTGAGCGCCAGTGCATATTTTTCTAAATAAAAGCCTGGGACATCGGCAGATCGAAATTGTGCTATATTCATTGCCAGTCAACGTAACTGTGTATTATTCCATGAATTGTGGTAAGCTTGAAATATTTGATATCTTTTTAATGAAAATTGAATGTAAATTGATAATTTATGTCTGTATATATGTGTGGTTCAGTAGCGAACATGAGGTAAAGCCTATATAGTGCTCCAACCTGAACAGAAGGTGTCGGAGGAAAGTAAAACTACATGGAATTGCCAAACAGTACACTGACACCTATCTTATTGACTAGAAAGAAATAATGCTGGAATTGCAGAGGCGTAGTAACCATTAGGGAGGAGTATACTGGTGAAAATTGTTTCAGATGAAGATAGCAGTTGGCCTACCGCTCTGAACTCAGTGTTTGTTATGTATTGTGTTCAGTCTGGAAATTTATTATAAATTAGTTCTGAAATAGGAGGTACAACCTTCTTGTTTCAGGGACCGTGGTCCTAAAGTTATTGAGCAGCACCTGGTCTGAGCTTTGCTGAACCTAGAGGCTGACAGCATACTCCTGGGTCCAGATAGTGACCAGTGAGGTGTCTCCAGAACACAGGGAGGCTATCGAGCAGAGGAGTCTTTTCCTGCCGCCATCACGAAAGATAAGCGTCTGTGGCCAGAGGAGCTCAACATTATGCCCCCCCCCCCCCCTCAAAATCTGACTTTATAATAAAACAGAGGGAAAATACAGTGTTTAAATTGATAGGAACTGTGAACTTTTCCCCATACTATTTCCAAGTTAAACAAACACTTGAAGTCATGATGACAAATAACAACATAGCTTGAAAAAACAAAACCAGTATTACCTCATATTACTACTACACAACTGACACACATAGGATAATATTAATAAAATATGTCACTACAAGGTTCATATTGATAAATTCTGTACATATAAATTGTAATTACAATTGATTGTGATTCCTGGTTCACTTTGTATTTGAATCAGGACACATATATTTGTGAAAGTAATTAATACATATTTATATTTGAAACTTTACCAGTGCCTCATTTAAGATAGTCTTATAGAGTGTTAAATGTGTGTGAGTGTCACAGTGTTGTCAAGTGTGGTGGAATAAATTAAATTGTTTATCTGTCTGTTGTTGTTGTGACTTACACTTCATCATATACATACCCTAGACATTTAACGTAGTCATCACAATATTCCAGAATAATTCTGACTGAGGTATAATGTGGTAGCAAGTAAGGTTATCTGTAAAACACTACACCTATTAGATACAGATACCTTCACAGCTGATCTCAATCAGTACACTAAGTCCCCTATAAATATTTATAACATCCCACTTTACCACATATATTGGGGTCTCGCTCCAGGGATATTGAACTTTCTCCTGTTATAGATATTGGGAATAATAAGAATTAAAAGGTATCCTTGGGTGGAAATAAATAAGGTTGAGCTCTCAGTGCCTGTAGTGTCCTTAGATAATTATTGAAAGATTGAATTGTTTACAATTGCATGTTAGACAATGGCCGACTTGGCAAAATTTCGATCTGCTGCTGTACAGACTGCGAAAGAGTTAGGAATGGACGGGCAAATTATGATTGCTTATGTCACTGCTGAATGTGACAAATATATTGAACGGGAAGAAAGAAGATTAGAAAAAGAGGCCGAAAAAAAGAAATTAAGTTAGAGGCTGAAAAGATTGAAATTAAGAGGTTGCAGATTGAGGCTGACAAAGAGGCTAAAGCATTGGAGGCAGAAAGAGAAGAGAAGAAATTAGCTGCAGAAAGAGAAGAGAAGAAATTGGAGGCAGAAAGAGAAGACAAAAGATTGGCTGCAGAAAGGGAAGACAAGCGATTAGCTGCAGAAAGGGAAGCAGAAGATAAAAGATTACAAAGGGAACATGAGTTACGACTAAGGGAGTTTGAGTTTCAAGGCCATGCTCCTGAAAATGGTGCCAGTCCCTTTGCCTCTGATGCCACTGCTAGTCAGGGAGCCTCAACCTCAGCTATGAATTTTCATTTAGATCATTTCGTTGAGAAAGACGATGATATTGAGAGCTATCTAAATAGATATGAACTATTAGCTACCACATATGGGTTAGAGAGAGAAAGGTGGAGCTTAAAGTTATCTCAAGGGCTTCGTGGGGCAGCTTATGAAGTTTTTGCCAAAATGAGCAGAGGTGATCAGGAAAATTATGACATGCTAAAGCAGGCTCTTTTGTTAAGATATGAAAAGAACGCAGAATTTTATAGGAAAAAATTTAGGAATGCTAAACTACTGTCAGGTGAAACCTATCACCAGTTCTCTGCACGGTTAGAGACATACTTGGAGAAATGGACTTCTCTGGGGAAAACCCAAGATCTTAAGGAAATGGTCCTTATAGAACAATTAAGAGAGTCCATGGCTCCAGACCTGAGAAAGTTTCTCATGGAACAAGGTGCAGAGAGGCTGGGTGAGTTGCTAAATGTTGCTGAAAGGTATCAAGCAGCTCAGGCAGAGGTATCAGGTAATAAAAAGAAACAGGTGGAAAATTTTAGGGCACCACAGAACTTTAATAAATTTGATCCTAGAGATCAAAACAAAGGTAAGCACCAGTTTGATAGGCCACGGTATGACAATAAAAATAAAACCCCACAATTCGATGAAAGGAAATATGATGAAAGAAAATCTTTCAACCAAGGAAAAATGTGGTGTAAAAATTGTAAGATGAACAATCATGACACTGACCGTTGCAGAAGGAACCCTATAGGTATGGCCACCCTTCAGGTCAGGTCGACCTCAAGAAAGGAGGAGGATATTCTGTTAGATACCACTCCAGAAGAGATGAGGAAGGCACAGGCTGGGGATAAGACCCTCAAGCCTTGTTTCAGGAAATTGTCAACTTGTCATACAACTCCAGGCAAGGGAGATTTTTACATGAAAAACAAGTTGATGTATAGGAAGACTGGAGCTAGATCCAAAGGTCAGGGACAGCTGGTACTTCCTAAAAGATATAGGGCAGACTTAATAAGGAGCCTACATGTGAAACCAGATGGGGACCATGAGAAAATAGGTACCATCATCCAAAAGGTGGCTCACAATTATTATTGGCCCAAGGCAAGATGGGACATTGAGAATTTTGTAGAAAGGTGTAGCATAGCACATGAGGGAACACCCACAAGTGGGAACATTGATCAGGACCTGGACACGCCAAGGGGCAAAATTAGGCCTGACAATAAAAGAAAAAATAAATTTGATAAAGTGGACCAAATGGAATGGGAAGCCCCTTTTCACGGACAAGCTTCAATTAACTGTTTTACAATGGCCACTATGCGGAGAGTGCAAAAAGATGTCTTACCCCAGGATAAGCCAAAAATCCCTCAATCGGACTTAAACAAACTGGAGGAAGAAGATGTAGAGAGGAAATCTCTCATCAAGAATTTTAAGTGGGGAGAAAGCCCCAAAAGAAAAATTGGTAGCGGTCGTTTTGTGCATGATAATTCTGGGAAGAAAAATCATCACTATAGCGCTTCGAGTGGAAGAGACCATACCGGTGCATGGACAAATAGGTCCACAACATTAAAGGTCCATATGTAACTCTGTTAAGAACGTGGACTGATGAAAAGGCAGAGGAAAATATTACATCCTCATACCAATATGTGAATGAGCTGACCACTCGTTTAAAAACTGGCTGGAAACTTGCCAATGAAAATTTGAAACAAGCCAGGAAGAAACATGCTGCCTATTATAACAGGAAAGCTAAAGACAGAGATTTGGCTGTGGGAGAGAAGGTACTGCTTCTTCTACCCGGTAGTCAGAATAAGTTACAAATTGGATGGCAAGGTCCATATACAGTTCTAGAGAAGGTGTCTAGAACAAATTATAAGATAGATAAGAAGGGGAAAGAAAAAATCTATCATGTGAATCTCCTGAAGAAATATTTGGAAAGAGAACATCAGGAAGAGACACACTTGTTGACCTTGTCCATTGCCATGGAGATGAAAAAGGAACCACTTTCATCATTTGAATATCCATTACACCCCTGTGAGACAGCGGCACAGGTGAAAATCAGTACACATTTAACGAAAACTCAGAAAGAGAGAGTGCAACAGGTTCTAGATAATCATGCAGAGGTGTTAACAGACCGACCAGGGCATACAAACTTATTGGAATATGATATGAAGCTGATAGACCCCACACCTGTCTGTATGAAACCCTATTCGATTCCTTTTGCTAAGGAGAAAGCTTTGAAGGAAGAGATAGACTATTTGTTGAAGGAAGGAATTATTTCACACAGTGAATCTTCGTATAGTTCCGGTTTTGTACTCTTAAGGAAGCCCTCTGGAGAACATAGACTCTGTATAGATTACAGGAGACTGAATGCTATTACAGAAGGACAGGTGGATCCATTGCCGGATACAAATCAGTTGTTTGCCAGGCTAAATAAAGCTAAATATTTCTCAAGGGTGGATCTGAGTAAAGGCTACTATCAGATTCCAGTAAAACCTGAGATCAGACAAAATTGTTGGATGTAAACAATTCGGAGGAACGTAATGAATCCCTGAGTTGCCTCTTTGATTGAGGTATATTCCACGAATGTTTCATACAGGCTAATAAGAAGATTATAGGATCCACTACGAAAACTCTGCTATCACCAGGTATATGTTATCTCCTCATAACGTACATTTTGAGGAAAATCTAATGTTCTCTGGACATGTCATTGCGCAGACTCAGAGAAGAGAAATGGTAAATACAGGTTGCGAAGCAGCATTAAGACAAGCAGTCACACTTGCGGCTGTTCAGTAACATAACCGAAATATATTATTGGTTGTAGAGGTCTGATGCAGATTTCATGAGTAGTGCCTACTCTGAATGGACCCAACTACATAAAACCATGATAGAACAACAGCAGAGTAAAGTCAAGTTGACTTACATTTATCTATGTGTATTATAGAATAAAGGATCTGACTGACCATAAGATGTTCCTGTTTTAAGAGGGGAGATTGTAATAAACTTAAATCAACCCTCATACAAAACACCTCCAATTACTTATAAACAACAAAAATAAAACACACTTAACCACACTTACTCATCTTCCACACTTACTCTCTTTTCTTCTTCAACCTCCTATTACTTTCACCTTCTTTTTTTTCACCCCCTAACTCTCCCCCAACCATAAACTATTATTTACTCGCTCCATAAATAAAAAAAAACAATCCTATGATGACCAATCACCTACCAACTCTAATTAAAATACCACAACTTGAAATAAAATAAATATAATGAACAATTACATAATGAGTGTAGATGTTTAATATATAATTATGCGAAAATTATAGTACAGAACACATGTAATTCGAGTGACCAGGAGTCTAAGTCACAATTAACAAATTAATTCTTACGACTCCATACGATTCATTACTAAAAAAAGTCAAAGTTTAACTTAGGTAAATCAGACACGAATCATTAAACGTTACG
>JAMPIV010007502.1:95000-166799 GCA_024509875.1 Oreohelix idahoensis | reverse complement strand
TTGTGATATTAAACAAAGCAAGGAAAACAGATTTTTACTTAACAATGATAAAATTGACAAGTCGTTCAAAATACAATTTCCTTATATTTTATTTAGTATATATACACTATCTACTCTTGTGCTGAAAGGTGAATGTTGCAAAAAAAAATGGAATGAAATGAATTGGTAAGTTTACATATGATTTACAAATATTTATATTTATAAATATTACAACACGTTTTCCAATTATAGGAACAAAAAATTATATCAGCGGTGCTGTTAATTAAGGATATAACGTTTATCAGCTGTGCTGTTATTTACGTATAATTTATCCACTATGATCTTATTATTGTCTCTTGCTACGCTAATTCACGTTTTCTTCATTGACAGTTCTATGCTCACAATGCCAACAGAAATGGTACTAATGTGTACTCATCTCTCTTAAGTCTGTTCTTCTTTGTTTGGTTCACACCACCGGCAGAGTATCGTTCCTTTAGCCCACCCAAGACTGAGGGGGACCAAAGATGTAGAGTCTGGTCAACCTCTATGCTCCTGCGGAGTTCCAGGCAGCGGGATTGACTCGAACATACGACCTCAGGTTTTTTAGGACACAATTAAACCTGTAACAAAGCAAAAATAGGGGCTAATTTCTGTCCTCAAGCCCACCTATTTCTAGTGTGAGTGAAATGAGCGTGTCTCCGATGTATGCATGTGGGATGAATGACAACATGGCTCAGTATGATTTAGCAATAGCGAGACAAGACAGGTGTCTACTTGCAAAACATTCTTTCTGATAAACTAATACATGGATACATTCAATAATATAGATTCAATACATGAATACATTTTATACATGAATACATCCCATAATATAAATCAATACATGAATAAATCCAATAATATGTACACCTAGGTGTGATACAACAATGTCCTTCCCCCTATACTATATCACGCCCTCTCTGACAATAGCTGGTAACATATATCTGTGGTGAAGTGGGATGTTATAAATATTTATAGGGGACTTAGTGTACTGACTGAGATCAGCTGTGAAGGTATCTATATCTATTAAGAGTAGTGTATTATAGATAACCTTACTTGCTACCACATATCTATATATCTCAGTCAGAATTATTCTGGAATAGTGTGATGCTACGTTATGTGTCTAGGGTATGTGTATGATGAAGTGTAAGTCACAACAACAGACAGATAAACAATTTAATTTAATCCACTACTCTTGACAACACTGTGACACTCACATACATATAACACTCTACAAAGATATCTTAAAAGAGTCACTGATAAACTTTCAAATAACAATATGTATTCATTACTGGCATGAATGAATATGTGTCCTGATTCAACTACAAGGGAACCAGGAATCACAATCAATTTAAATTACAAGTTATGTACAGAATGTATTTAATATGAATATTGTAGTGACATATATTATTACAAATGTTCTATGTGTGTCAGTTGTGTAGTAGTAAAATGAGGTAATACTGGTTTTGTTTTGTTCAAGCTCTGTTGGTATTTGTCATCATGACTTCAATAGTTTGTCTTTAGGGACTAGTATTGGAGATGTTCACAGTTCCTGATTTTAAGACAAGTAAATTCCCCTCTTAATGTTAATTTTACAAAGTCAGTTCAAGATGAGGGGACATAATGTTGAGCTCAGCTGGCCAAGTTAGCTTATCTGGCGTGATGGCGGCAGGAAAGGACTCCTCTGCTCGAATTCTCCTCTGGGCTCTGGAGACACCTCACTGATAGCTAAAAGGACCAAGGAGTATGCTGTCCGACACTGGATTCAGCAAAGCTCTGACCAGGTGCTGCTCAGTACCATCAAGACCACTGTCCCTGAAATCAAGAAGGATGTACCTTCTACTTCATAACTAACTTAAACTCTCTTGTTACACTGATCACAACACAGCACAAACATTGAGTTCAGAGCATTAGGCCAACTGTCAGCTTCATTTGAAATACTTTATTCCAGTATTACCCTTCTTAATGGTTACTACGCCTCTGCACTTCCAGCATTATTTCTTTCTAGTCAATCATCCAGGTGTCAGTGTACTGTTTGGCCATTCCATGCCGTTTTACTTCTCTCCGACACCCTCTGTTCAGGCTGGAGCATTACAGGCTTTACCTCACGTTGGCCACTGAACTACACATATATATACAGGCATAAATCAACAATTCACATTCAATTTTCATTAAAAGATATTGAATGGTTCAAGCTTACCACAATTCATACGAATAAACACAGATACGTTGATTAGCAATGAATTCTGGCACAAACTGGCACAAATTCCCATCTGCTTATCTTCCAGGCTTTTATTTAGCAAAATATATGCTGGCTTCAACGCACTGATGCTTTATCAAGCTATTTTAAACAAGTGGTTTCGAACTAACGCTCCCAAGTGTGTATATCAGCGAGTCTGACCAATGAGCCCCGTTTCGACAAGTGTTTGAAAAAATGTTACCTTTCCCCGTTTCCCCTAACAACCAAGATAGTATTTATAGCCCGACCAATCGTGGTTAGGCTTTCATTTGTTGCGCTCCAATCAATTTGGAGTTTACATGGTAGGCTATTTCTGTAACGTAAATTTTTTTCAAACACGTTTAAAAAAAAATCTTATGAGCAGAAATGATTTTATGCTGTCAGGCACCCCCAATATTTTATTTTGGGTATAATTTATTAATTCCTGGACTATTTGCGTAACGTTTTACATATTATTTGTCAGCAAGCCCTAAGGAACCCAAAAATACAAATTTAAAGGAGCTACGTGGCTGCATTCAAAATATGCAATTTCTTCTACCTCCTGTTTCGAAGATGTGCTGTCTGGGTACTGTTATGTTTTCAACCGTAAACCCATCTAATGTTATCTTTTCTAATAAGAGTTTTTTATGATTTATAAACCTAACTCTGGGAAAGGGTAGTGTATTTTATCACTGTCCGTCTGAAAAAAAATTAGTGCATGTAGACTTACACGCGTGATGCCTGCGTTCCTGATTTTCAGCCCTCCCCTCTCTCTTTATCCTTTTGTCCTTCTGTTCGTTCGTTTTGGTAACGCAGTATAATTAATGTTAGGATTAATTTAGGTCATTACGCAGTACGTCTCAATGTTTTTCTTAGAAATGCAGCACACGTTTCATTGAAGAAGGCGGGTAATAATACAGTAAGCTTTTATATCAACGTGAAAGCGTTACAATTTGCAGACGAAGCAGAAAACAAGGGGGATTTCGAGTACATTCTTTGTGACAGCACTGTTATTTTACCATTGCTCTTCTCTTTATTAATTTTATTTGTTAGGCTTCATATTTACCTAATAATTTATATATGTGGATTAGAATATTTCATGACACCTCCCCTCTTAAAACAGACATTATATGTCAGTCCTTTATTCTATATACACATAGAGAAATTTATTATTATTTCTGGGGTTTACGGTGATTCTCATCACACGGATGGCGGCTTAAAAAATCAGCTCCCAAATTGGTTTTTCCAGATATATACTCAATGTTAAAATTATATGGAGCCAGAAGCAAAGACCATCGGAGTAACCTAGAGTTCTCATGCTTAGCCTGTGCTAAAAACGATAAAGGTTTGTGATCTGTTTGCAACTTAAATGCCTTCCCATATAGATAAATATTGAATTTCTTTATTGCCCATATTACTGCAAGACATTCTTTTTCGCTAGTTGAGTAGTTGATTTCAGCTTTATTCAACTTTCTGCTAGCATATGCCACTGGGCTAATTCCCCATCCAATGCATCTGATTTCTGTAGTAGAGTTGCACCTAGCCCAATATTACTTGCATCCGTCCTTACTATGAATTCTTGACTTAAGTCAGGTAATTTCAAAATGGGTTTACTTGTGAGCTTTTCCTTCAATTCTTGGTAAGTCATTTCACATTGTGGTGTCCATGTAATGCGATCTGGATGTCCTTTACGTGTCAATTCAGTTAACGGTGCACATATGGAATTAAAGTTTTTGATATACTTCTGGTAGAAACCACATAAGGAGACAAAGGATCTCACGTCCTTCTTGGTTTGTGGTCTCGGGGCTTTCTGTAGTTTCTCTAAATTCTTTGGGTCAGGGGTCATGTTTCCCTGATAAACTGTGTGTCCCAAAAATTCCAATTCTTTACATCCAACGCAACATTTGGTTGGTCGGGCTGTTAAATTTGCCTCCCTAAGTCGAGTAAACAGCATGTTCAGAGAGTCAATGTGTTCCTCAAATGTTTCTGTTGCTATAAGGATATCATCCATAAAATTTGTTATACAGGGATTATTCAGAGGATCCAATAATTTTCTCATCATTCTAGAGAAGACACTAGGCGCATTCTTCAATCCAAATGGCAATCTATTAAACTCATAGTGTCCTTCTGAGGTACTAAAAGCTAGGTATGGTCTAACCTCAGGCTTTACTGGAATCTGATAGTATCCTTTACTCAGATCCACTTTTGAGAAATATTTAGCTTTATTTAGTCTGGCAAACAGCTGATTTGTATCCGGCAATGGATCCACCTGTCCTTCTGTAATAGCATTCAGTCTCCTGTAATCTATACAGAGTCTATGTTCTCCAGAGGGCTTCCTTAAGAGTACCACCGGAACTATACGAAGACTCACTGTGCGAAATAATTCCTTCCTTCAACAGATAGTCTATCTCTTCCTTCAAAGCTTTTTCCTTAGCAAACGGAATCGAATATGGTTTCATACAGACAGGTGTGGAGTCTATGAGTTTCATATCATATTCCAATAGGTTTGTATGCCCTGGTCGGTCTGTTAACACCTCTGCATGATTATTTAGAACCTGTTGCACTCTCTCTTTCTGAGTTTTCGTTAAATGTGTACTGATTTTCACCTGTGCTGCTGTCTCACAGGGGTGTAATGGATATTCAAATGATGAAAGTGGTTCCTTTTTCATCTCCATGGTGATGGACAAGGTCAACAAGTGTGTCTCTTCCTGATGTTCTCTTTCCAAATATTTCTTCAGGAGATTCACATGATAGATTTTTTCTTTCCCCTTCTTATCTATCTTATAATTTGTTCTAGACACCTTCTCTAGAACTGTATATGGACCCTGCCATCCAATTTGTAACTTATTCTGACTCCCGGGCAAAAGAAGCAGTACTTTCTCTCCCACAGCCAAATTTCTGTCTTTCGCCTTCCTGTTATAATAGGCAGCATGTTTCTTCCTGGCTTGTTTCAAATTTTCATTGGCAAGTTTCCAGCCAGTTTTTAACCGAGTGGTCAGCTCATTCACATACTGGTATGAAGATGTAATGTTTTCCTCTGCCTTTTCATCAGTCCACGTTCTTAACAAGCTTCGAGTGGACCTTTTATTGGCCTTCCAAACAATAATGTTGCCGGGGCCATACCGGTTGAACTATGGGGTACCTCCCGATAAGCAAAGAGGGCGGCGTGCAGGTACTGGTCCCATGTATCTGGTTTTTCGTGTGCCAACTTTCTCAGGATCGACATTAATGTGCCGTTAAATCTTTCCACTTGGCCGTTCCCTTGGGGATGATACACACTACAATGGAAGTGTTTGGCCTGGAAGATCCTGAAAACTTCTTCAGTTAGTTTCCCCTTGAACTGAGAGCCATTATCAGTCAAGATTTGATTGGGAAAGCCTAACCTTGTGAAAATTGTGAGCAATGCCTCTGCCACATGTTTTGAATCAATCGATGACAGGGCTACTGCCTCTCCCCACATAGAACAAGTGTCCACCAGAGTCAGAATGTAGCTGTTCCTTCTCTTGGTTCGGGTGAGAGGTCCCACAAGATCCACGGCAACTCTCTCAAAGGGTGTTCCCACTATGGGCATTTCCCCCAGAGTTGCTGGTGCAGTCCAATGTTTAGGTGCTACTCGTTGGCACTCTGGACAGGATTTTACATATCGTTTGATATCTTCAGTTATTCCTGGCCAGAAATAGTGACAAGCTATTCGCTGTCCTGTTGCGCTGATTCCCATATGACCACTGAAGGGAATCGCATGCCCTAGTTCCAACACTTTAGTCCTATATGAAGTGGGAAGGACCAGCTGTCCGTGACCATTGGATTCAGATCCAGCCTTCCTATATATCAATTTGTTCTTCATATAAAACTCTCCCTTGCCTGGAGGTGTATGAGATTTGGGCAACTTCTTGAAACATGGCTTGAGTGTTTTGTCCTCAGCCTGTGCCTTCCTCATCTCATCTGGGTGAGTATTTATGGGATTATCCTCCTCCTTCTTTGTCTGTGATCTGGTCTGCACTGTTGCCAATATCACAGGTCTCTTGGGATTCCCCAAGAAGACATATCTACACCCCAATATTAGAGGGTAGATTGGCTCATTTATCACTGCTGCTTTTATGATTCCTTCCACATATCGCGTTTTCACTTTTATTCGGGCGACGGGAAGTGTCATGGTAGCTACATCCTTGGTTGCAGTTTGAATCTCCACTGTTTCTGTGGTGTATTGATCGGCCTGCACCAGGTGAGAACTCACAACGGAATCGTAATCTAAACCGGTATCATATAAACATCTTATAGTGACACCATTACAAATGACATCTTCACACACTGGGGGGTGGTATGGTTCCTGTAATTCTTCAGGTTTGCCCTTCTTTTCCTTTTTCCCCGATGTCATAGCAGCAAAATGAGGAGGTTTCCTTCTACAATGGTCAGTGTCATGATTGTTCATCTTACAATTTTTACACCACCTTTTTCCTTGGTTGAAAGATTTTCTTTCATCATATTTCCTTTCATCGAATTGTGGGAATTTATTTTTATTGTCATACCGTGGCCTATCAAATTGGTGCTTACCTTTATTTTGATCCCTAGGATCAAATTTATTAAAGTTCTGTGGTGCCCTAAAGTTATCCACCTGTTTCTTTTTATTACCTGTTACCTCTGCTTGAGCTGCTTGATACCTTTCAGCAACATTTAGCAACTCACCCAGCCTCTCTGCACCTTGTTCCATGAGAAACTTTCTCAGGTCTGGAGCCATGGACTCTCTTAGTTGCTCTATAAGGACCATTTCCTTAAGATCTTGGGTTTTCCCCAGAGAAGTCCATTTCTCCAAGTATGTCTCGATTCGTGCAGAGAACTGGTGATAGGTTTCACCTGACAGTAGTTTAGCATTCCTAAATTTTTTTTCTGTAAAACTCTGCATTCTTTTCATACCTTAACAAAAGAGCCTGCTTTAGCATGTCATAATTTTCCTGATCACCTCTGCTCATTTTTGCAAAAACTTCATAAGCTGCCCCACGAAGTCCCTGAGATAACTTTAAGCTCCACCTTTCTCTCTCTAACCCATACGTGGTAGCTAATAGTTCGTACCTATTTATATAGCTCTCAATATCATCGTCTTTCTCAACAAAATGATCTAAATGAAAGTTCATAGCTGAGGTCGAGGCTCCCTGAGTAACCGTAGCATCAGAGGCAAAGGGACTGGCACCATTTTCAGGAGCATGGCCTTGAAACTCAAACTCCCTTAGTCGTAACTCATGTTCCCTTTGTAATCTCTTCTCCTCCTTTTCTGCTTCCCTCTCTGCAGCTAATCTCTTCTCTTCTCTTTCTGCAGCTAATTTCTTCTCTTCTCTTTCTGCAGCTAATCTTTTGTCTTCTCTTTCTGCTTCCAATTTCTTAGCCTCTTTGTCAGCCTCAATCTGCAACCTCTTAGTCTCAGCCTCAGCTTCAAATTGTAACTTCTTAGTTTCCCTTTCAGCCTCTAACCTTCTTTCGGCTTCTTTTTCTAATCTTCTTTCTTCGCGTTCAATAAATTTGTCACATTCCGTTGTGACATAGGCAACCATAACTTGCCCATCTAATCCTAACTCTTTTGCAGTCTGAACCGCAGCAGATCGAAATTTGGCCAGGTCCGCCATTGTCTATCAGGTAAATTTTTATAATGTCTACCCAACAATTCAATTTCTAACTATATATCTAATGGACAACACAGGCACCGTGAGCTCAACCTTATTTAATTCCACCCAAGGATACCTTTTAATTCTTATATTCCCTGAAGTGAATTACCCCCAATATTTTTAATAGTTAAAGATTCAAAATCCCAAGAGCGAGACCCCAATATATGTGGTGAAGTGGGATGTTATAAATACTTATAGGGAACTTAGTGTACTGACTGAGATCAGCTGTGAAGGTATCTATATCTATTAAGAGTAGTGTATTATAGATAACCTTACTTGCTACCACATATCTATATATCTCAGTCAGAATTATTCTGGAATAGTGTGATGCTACGTTATGTGTCTAGGGTATGTGTATGATGAAGTGTAAGTCACAACAACAGACAGATAAACAATTTAATTTAATCCACTACTCTTGACAACACTGTGACACTCACATACATATAACACTCTACAAAGATATCTTAAAAGAGTCACTGATAAACTTTCAAATAACAATATGTATTCATTACTGGCATGAATGAATATGTGTCCTGATTCAACTACAAGGGAACCAGGAATCACAATCAATTTAAATTACAAGTTATGTACAGAATGTATTTAATATGAATATTGTAGTGACATATATTATTACAAATGTTCTATGTGTGTCAGTTGTGTAGTAGTAAAATGAGGTAATACTGGTTTTGTTTTGTTCAAGCTCTGTTGGTATTTGTCATCATGACTTCAATAGTTTGTCTTTAGGGACTAGTATTGGAGATGTTCACAGTTCCTGATTTTAAGACAAGTAAATTCCCCTCTTAATGTTAATTTTAAAAAGTCAGTTCAAGATGAGGGGACATAATGTTGAGCTCAGCTGGCCAAGTTAGCTTATCTGGCGTGATGGCGGCAGGAAAGGACTCCTCTGCTCGAATTCTCCTCTGGGCTCTGGAGACACCTCACTGATAGCTAAAAGGACCAAGGAGTATGCTGTCCGACACTGGATTCAGCAAAGCTCTGACTAGGTGCTGCTCAGTACCATCAAGACCACTGTCCCTGAAATCAAGAAGGATGTACCTTCTACTTCATAACTAACTTAAACTCTCTTGTTACATTGATCACAACACAGCACAAACATTGAGTTCAGAGCATTAGGCCAACTGTCAGCTTCATTTGAAATACTTTATTCCAGTATTACCCTTCTTAATGGTTACTACGCCTCTGCACTTCCAGCATTATTTCTTTCTAGTCAATCATCCAGGTGTCAGTGTACTGTTTGGCCATTCCATGCCGTTTTACTTCTCTCCGACACCCTCTGTTCAGGCTGGAGCATTACAGGCTTTACCTCACGTTGGCCACTGAACTACACATATATATACAGGCATAAATCAACAATTCACATTCAATTTTCATTAAAAGATATTGAATGGTTCAAGCTTACCACAATTCATACGAATAAACACAGATACGTTGATTAGCAATGAATTCTGGCACAAACTGGCACAAATTCCCATCTGCTTATCTTCCAGGCTTTTATTTAGCAAATATATGCTGGCTTCAACGCACTGATGCTTTATCAAGCTATTTTAAACAAGTGGTTTCGAACTAACGCTCCCAAGTGTGTATATCAGCGAGTCTGACCAATGAGCCCCGTTTCGACAAGTGTTTGAAAAAATGTTACCTTTCCCCGTTTCCCCTAACAACCAAGATAGTATTTATAGCCCGACCAATCGTGGTTAGGCTTTCATTTGTTGCGCTCCAATCAATTTGGAGTTTACATGGTAGGCTATTTCTGTAACGTAAATTTTTTTTCAAACACGTTAAAAAAAAATCTTATGAGCAGAAATGATTTTATGCTGTCAGGCACCCCCAATATTTTATTTTGGGTATAATTTATTAATTCCTGGACTATTTGCGTAACGTTTTACATATTATTTGTCAGCAAGCCCTAAGGAACCCAAAAATACAAATTTAAAGGAGCTACGTGGCTGCATTCAAAATATGCAATTTCTTCTACCTCCTGTTTCGAAGATGTGCTGTCTGGGTACTGTTATGTTTTCAACCGTAAACCCATCTAATGTTATCTTTTCTAATAAGAGTTTTTTATGATTTATAAACCTAACTCTGGGAAAGGGTAGTGTATTTTATCACTGTCCGTCTGAAAAAAAATTAGTGCATGTAGACTTACACGCGTGATGCCTGCGTTCCTGATTTTCAGCCCTCCCCTCTCTCTTTATCCTTTTGTCCATCTGTTCGTTCGTTTTGGTAACGCAGTATAATTAATGTTAGGATTAATTTAGGTCATTACGCAGTACGTCTCAATGTTTTTCTTAGAAATGCAGCACACGTTTCATTGAAGAAGGCGGGTAATAATACAGTAAGCTTTTATATCAACGTGAAAGCGTTACAATTTGCAGACGAAGCAGAAAACAAGGGGGATTTCGAGTACATTCTTTGTGACAGCACTGTTATTTTACCATTGCTCTTCTCTTTATTAATTTTATTTGTTAGGCTTCATATTTACCTAATAATTTATATATGTGGATTAGAATATTTCATGACAGACGACTGGTTGGTGAATATAGTTATAGGAGACAATAGTTTGGAGTTAGACTGCGACAATAGATTGAGTCCTGACAAGGACTGTTTTGGTTATATTGCAGTTGGTCTTATCTGAGACAATAGATTGAGTTATAGGAGACAATAGATTGAGTCCTAACAAGGACTGTTTTGGTTATATTTACAGTTTGGAATTATCAGAGACAATAGACTCTATAGAATGACAATAGATTGAAGTATAGGAGACAATAGATTGAGTCCTAACAAGGACTGTTTTGGTTATTTTGCAGGTTATAGGCGACACTAGATTGAGTCCTATCAAGTAATATTGCCTGATTAGGACAATAGTATAAAATCCTGGAAATACACACAACAAATACCAACGGTTATCGTAAAAAATACCAACGGTATTAAAAATATTTACCCTCCTAAGATTTTAAACTGGCCAGGTTTTGACGCGACTTAGTGAAGTAGGTTGCAGGTCGATGCCCTCAGGTAAGTTACCATAAATCAAGGTGACAGCTTCTCCCTCTTCAGTCTGTATCTCTGGCGTCAAGTTCGGGGTTGCGTGGTTAGCATAAAATCCGCCCGATTATATAGTCAAGTAACTACTTGAGGAAAGCTTTCGGTTGGTTCCTGGCGGAGCAAGTTGATTGGTTTCCTCCGGTTTTGTACCTGGTCTCATACAGCCTAATTTTATTCAGTTTTCATCGGCCATCTTGCGTGAACAAGATGGCCGTTAATTTATTCTGTCTCAGAGACTGGTGAACGTTGATCGTTGATTGGTTGAAGCAAATCTGTATCTCGACATAGTGATTAACAAAGTAGTGGGTTACACTTCGTTTCACGACATAGCCCCCTCCTTTCCTAGCTGTGACTTGTCATAGCTGACGTGTAAACCCCTGCTGTGGTTAATCCTTTTGCGTCTTTCCTTCCAGAGTACTAGGGTGTCGACTTAAAAAATCAGCTCCTACATTGTCTCTTCCCGGAATGTAATTCACGGTAAAGGAATAAGGCGCAAGAAGCAGACTCCACCTTAACAATCTCGAATTTAGTTTTTTAGATGCAGCCAAGAATGTTAAAGGTTGGTGATCGCTTTGGACAATGAAGTGTGTCTCATACAGATAATGTGAAAATTTGTTGATGGACCAAATTAGAGCTAAACATTCCTTCTCTATGGTCGAGTAGTTCAACTCAGCTGCATTCAGCTTCCTACTGGCGTAGGCGACTGGTAAAAGTTTCTCCGGCTGGGCTTTTGATTTCTGCAAGAGAGTTGCACCAATACCTATACTGCTAGCGTCCGTTCTTAATACAAATTCCTGTGTGATATCGGGTAGTGTAAGGATGGGTTTGCTGGTGAGTTTTGCTTTTAGCTCTGTGTAAGCTTTTTCACAATCAGCATTCCATTGGATTTTGTCAGGCTGTCCTTTCTTCGTTAAGTTAGTTAATGGTGCACACAGAGAGTTAAAATGGGGTATGTACTTCTGATAGAACCCACATAAAGACACGAATGATCTCACATCTTTCTTCGTTTGAGGTCTGGGTGCCTTCTTTAGCTTCTCTATATTCTTTGGGTCAGGAGACATATGACCTGTAGAAATAGTGTGACCTAAGAATTCCAACTCCTTACAACCGATATAGCACTTAGTTGGACGTGCAGTCAATCCAGTTTCTCTCAGTCTGTCAAACAACATGGAGAGCGCTACTATATGCTCTTCAAATGTGTTTGTAGCAACAAGAATGTCATCCATAAAGTTAGTGATATGGGGATTTTGTAGAGGTTCCAATAATTTCCTCATCATTCTTGAAAAGATACTTGGAGCATTTTTCAGCCCAAAGGGTAGTACATTAAACTCGTAGTGTCCGTCTGATGTACTGAATGCCAGCATTTTCCTAACTTCTGGTTTCACTGGTATTTGGTAGTATCCCTTGCTTAGATGTACCTTCGATAAATAGCTAGCCTTACTCAGTGTAGTGAACAGCTGGTTGGTGTCAGGTAATGAGTCCACCTGAGATTCTGTGATCGCATTAAGCTTCCGGTAGTCAATACATAACCTGTGTTCACCACTCGGTTTTCTCAATAGCACCACACTTGAGCTATAGGGAGAGTCTGACTTCGAGATAATTTTCTCCTTCAACAGATAATCAACTTCCTCCCTTAGTGCTTGGGCTTTCGCATAGGGTATAGCGTATGTTCTCATGCATACTGGGCTAGGGTCGGTAACCTGCATGTCGTACTCTAACAGATTCGTCCGACCTGGCTTATCTGTGAGCACATCAGCATGGGTTTCCAACACTTTCTGAACCCTCTTCTTCTGCTCTGGAGTTAAATGTTCACTAATATTTACTTGAACATAATCCTCTGTAGTTGTGAGTGGATACTCCATAGAGTGAAGTGGTTCACCGTGCATTTCTGTTGCAATGGCTAGGGTCATAATATGTGCAACTTCTAATGATTCCTTGTCATAGTATTTTTTAAGAAGATTGACATGATATACCTTCTCCTTTCCTTTCTTGTCAATCTTATAATTGGTCCTGGAAAGTTTCTCCAGTATGACATAGGGTCCCTGCCATCCAATCGGCAATTTATTATTGCTGCTTGGCAACAGTAATAACACCTTTTCACCCACCTCCAGTTCCCTATCCTTTGCTTTTTTGTTGTAGTACGCAGCATGCTTCCTCCTGGCCTGTCTTAAGTTATCATTGGCCAGTTTCCAACCTGCTTTCAATCGAGATGTCAACTCGTTGACGTACTGGTATGCGGAAGTCACTGTTTCCTCTGCCTTTTCATCAGTCCATGTCCGCAGCAATGCTTCCAGTGGACCTTTTATTGGTCTTCCAAACAACAATGTAGCTGGAGCCAATCCAGTTGAGTTGTGGGGTACTTCCCTATATGCAAATAGTGCAGCGGGTAAGTATGTATCCCAAGTATCAGGTTTTTCACTCGCCAGCTTTCTAAGGATTGAAATTAGCGTACCATTGAACCGCTCTACTTGACCGTTCCCTTGGGCATGGTAGGGACTACAATGATAGTGCCTGGCTTGAAATATCCTGAATACTTCTTGTGTTAGCTTTCCCTTAAACTGAGACCCATTGTCAGTCAATATCTGATGCGGGAAACCTAATCGGGTAAATATTGTCAACAGGGCCTCTGCCACGTGCTTTGAATCTATAGCTGACATGGCCACTGCTTCTCCCCACATAGAGCAAGTATCAACCAAGGTTAAGATGTAAGCATTTCTCTTCTTGGTCCTAGTGAGGGGTCCAACAATATCTACTGCAACACGTTCAAAAGGGGTTCCCATAATAGGCATTTCTCCCAGTGTTGCTGGTGCTGTCCTATGCTTAGGAGCTACTCTTTGGCATTCTGGACAAGATCTTACATATCTTTTTATGTCCTCTGTAATTCCTGGCCAGAAGTAGTGACAGGCTATCCTTTGTCCAGTGGCCCCTATTCCCATATGTCCACTGAAGGGTATAGCATGTCCTAGCGTCATAACCTTCTCCCTGTAAGATTTTGGCACTACAAGCTGTTGTCGTGAAATTCTACATCCACATATGTAAATTAAAACGTAAATGCAAAGCCTAACAAATGAATTTAATAAAAGGAAAGAAGAATGGTAAAGAACAGTGCTGTCACAATGACTGTACGCGAGATCCCCCTGTGTTCTCCTTCGTCTGCAAATTGTAGCGCTTTCACGTTGATAGTAAAAGCCTACTGTATTATTACCCGCTTTCTTCAATGAAACGTGTACTGTATTTCTTGGAAAAACCTTGAGATACACAAGCTGATCAATGACCTAAATTTAATATTTCATTCATTCCATTCCATACACGGCGTAACTAAAAGACAGATAAAGCAGGAGAGAGAGAGGGGCGAATGAAGGCAGGAAGCATGCAATACTAAACACGCGTCGCGCGATACACAATTGCTGCCATCACGCGTGTAAGGCCACTAGCAATACTTTTTTTTCAAATCGTCAGTGAAAAAAACCCTACCCATACCAGAGTTAGGTTTTAAAATCCTGAAAAACGCTTATTGGGAATTATGACATTATACCGGTTTACGTTTGAAAACATGACAGTACCCAGACACCCTCAAGTTTGGAAGTGAGAAGGTAGTAACAGCACGACTATCCTGGAAGAAAATGCATATTGGCTCCATTAAATTCGTATATTTGGGTTCCTTAGGGTTTGCTGACAAAGAATATGTAAAACGTTACGCAAATATTCTAGGAATTACCAAGTTATGGCCAAAATAAAATAGTGGGGGTGCCTGACAGCATGAAATCATTTCTGCTCATAAAATTTTTTTATAACGTGTTTGAAAAAACATTACGTTACGGAAATAGCCTACCATGTTAACTCCTATTTGATTGGAGCGCAACAAATGTAAGACTAAACACGATTGGTCGGGCTATAAATACTATCTTGTGTTGTCAGGGGAAACGTGAAAAGGGGTATTTTTTTGAAAAGATGTGTAGACATGGTTTGATTGGGTAGAGCTGCGAATATACTCAATTCAGAGCGTCTGTTCCTTGCCACATCTTGTAATAAACCTACTAAGAAGCAGTGCGTTGAGCACCAGTGTATATTTTTTATAAAATAAAGCCTGGGACATCGGCAGATCGGAGTTGTGCTATATTCATTGCCAGTCAACGAAACTGTTTATTATTTCCATGAATTGTGGTAAGCTTGAAATATTCAATATCTTTTAATGAAAATTGAATGTAAATTGATAATTTATGTCTGTATATATGTGTAGTTCAGTAGCGAACATGATGTAAAGCCTATAGTGCTCCAGCCTGAACAGAAGGTGTCGGAGGAAAGTAAAACTGCATGGAATGGCCAAACAGTACACTGACACCTAGATTATTGACTAGAAAGAAATAATGCTGGAATTGCAGAGGCTTAGTAACCATTAGGGAGGGAAATACTGGTATAAAGTATTTCAGATGAAGCTGACAGTTGGCCTAACGCTCTGAACTCAATGTTTGTGATGTATTGTGCTCAGTGTAGAAATAGAGTATAAATTAGTTCTGACGTAGAAGGTACAACCTTCTTGTTTCAGGGACCGTGGTCTTAAAGTTATTGAGCAGCACCTGGTCAGAGCTTTGCTGAAGCCAGAGGCGGACAGCATACTTCTTGGTCCATATAGCAACCAGTGGGGTGGCTCCAGAACTCATTAAAGTAATCGAGCAGAGGAGTCTTTTACTGCAGTCATCACGAAAGATAAGAGAGTGTGGCCATGGAGCTCAACATTATGTACCCCCATCTTAAAATGACATTGTAAAATAAAATTAAGAGGGGAATTTAATTGTTTTAATACCAGGAACTGAGAACATCTCCAATACTAGTTCCAATAGAAACAAACTATTGAAGTCATGATGACAAATACCAACAGAGCTTGAACAAAACAAAACCAGTATTACCTCTATTACTACTACACAACTGACACACATAGGATACTATTAATAATATATGTCACTACAAGAATCATATTAATAAATTCTGTACATATAACTTGTAATTAAAATTGATTGTGATTCCTGGTTCCCTTTGTATTTGAATCAGGACACATATACATTCATGACAGCACTGAATACATATTGATATTTGAAAAGTTATCAGTGACTCCTTTAAGATATCCTCGTAGAGTGTTTTATGTATGTGAGTGTCATAGTGTTGTCAAGTGTGGTGGAATAAATTAAATTGTTTATCTGTCTGTTGTTGTTATGACTTACACTTCATCATACACATACCCTAGACATATAACGTAGTCATCAAACTATTCCAGAATAATTCTGACTGAGGTATACATATGTGGCAGCAAGTAAGGTTATCTATAATACACTACTCTTATTAGATATAGATACCTTCACAGCTGATCTCAGTCAGTACACTAAGTCCCCTATAAATATTTATAACATCCCACTTCACCACAGCTGTCCATGCCCTTTAGGTCCTGTTCTAGCTTTTCTGTATAGTAGGCCATTCTTCATATACAAGTCTCCTTTCTCTGGAGGGTTATGGGCTTTAGGCAATTTGCCAAAACAAGGCTTCAGTATGCTGTCTGCTGCTTGAGCCTTTTTCATCTCTTCTGGATGAGTATTGATAGGATTCTCCTCCATTTTCCTGGAGCTTTCCCTGGTCTGGACTGTTGCCATAACTACAGGTTTTATAGGTTCTCCAAGGAAAACATACCTACACCCCAAAATCAAAGGGTAAATAGGGTCGTCTATCACTGCTGCTTTGATTTCTCCTTCCACATAGCGAGAACTTATGTTGATTCGAGCTACGGGTAGTGTCATTGTTCTTGCTCCCTTGATCGGTCCTCTGATTTCCACTGTTTCTGTGGTTATCTGGTCAGGACTCACTAAAGAAGAGCACACAACTGAATCAAAGTCCAATCCTGTGTCATATAAACACAGTACTTGAGTGCCATTCACGGTCACTTCCTCACAGACAGGGGGATGATGGAAGTCTTTCTGACTTACTGCCATTTCCTTCCTTCCCTGATTCCCTGTTGTAAGACATGCAGCATGATGAGGAGGATTCTTCCTTCTGCAGTCCGCAGTATTGTGGTTACTCATTAGACAAGTTTTACACCACTTTCCTTCCTTCCGGTAAGGTGTCTTATCCGATCTTAGAGGGTTTTTGTCCTTTTGGTCAAATCTTTGTTTGTTCCTTGTGGCATGGTCCTTTTGTTCATATTTGGTATAGTTTTGTGATGATTTGAAGTTTTCACCCTGCTTCTTCTTATTTCCTAATAATTCTGCCTGAGCTGCTTGATATCTCTCAGCAACAGTTACAATATCTCCCAATCTCTCTGCTCCTTGTTCCATGATAAACTTCCTCATTTCTTGAGGCATGGACTCTTTCACTTGCTCCATCATTATCATTTCTTTCAGGTCCTGACACTTTCCTAAACTACTCCATTTTTCCAAATAGGTTTCCAATCTAGCAGAGAACTGGTGACAGTTTTCTCCTGGAAGAAGTTTAGCTGTTCGGAATTTCTTTCTATATGATTCTGAGTTCTTTTCATATCTCACAAGCAGTGCCTGTTTCAGGATTTCATAATCTTCCTGGTCATCTCTTGAGAGCTTCAAATATACATCGTAGGCAACACCTCTCAATCCCTGAGATAGTTTAAGACTCCACTTTTCTTTCACTAAGCCATAGGTAGTGGCAAGTCTTTCGTATCTATCCAGGTACGACTCAATGGCGTCTTCTTTCTCAACAAATGGGTCCAGATGAAAATTCATGGCCCCACTTGAGGTGCTCTGGCTGGAGCTACTCTCAGAGTGAGGTGAGCTCCCACCATTATTGCCAGTATTTGCCTGAATTTCAAGCTCTTTTAATCTCAACTGATGGTCTCTCTCTGCTTGTAATTTCCTTTCCTCAGCTTCAATTTTCTTTGCCTCATTTTCAGCCTCCCATTTCTTGGCTTCCATTTCTAATTTTTTGTCTTCTCTCTCAGCTTCTGCTTGCAACCGCCTTTCCTCAGCCTCAAATTTCTTTGCTTCTCTATCAGCCTCTAATTTCCTTGCTTCAATCTCTAATTGCAACTTTCTTTCTTCCCTATCCATGTGTTTGTCCACTTCTGTTGTGACATACTGAGTAAGAGCATCACCTGTCATATTTAATTCCTTACCCATCTGCATGACCGCAGTCCTGAACTTCACTAGATCAGCCATGGCGTTACTTAGAGAGGGTATGTACATTTACTATAACCAAATTATTGTAATTAAAATTAATTACTTTAAATGAACAAAAAATTTCCGTGCAACTTTGTGAGCATCAACTATTTACTGAGTACTAAATGGTACTCCTCCTAAGAAAATATTGTTTTAAAAATCCTAAAATAGAATTTTTTTTTTCAAAAAATAAAAATTTATTTTCTTATGTTACCTATGGGTGGCACAAGATAGAGTGTGGATAGATGAATAGACTAAGTATGGCTCAAGATATACAGAAATATCCCAGGAACGAGCCCCCAGTGTGGCGAGAGGTTTTATTTGGGTGTAGGATCAGTATAGTACTGAAAATTACAGAAATAGAATTTCTGCAGAAAATGGTGACGTCCCAGTGTCTGAGAGAACTACTGGTATCACAAATTAGTTACGGCTGTAAATGATCTGATCTCGAAACAATAGTATAGAGGAGACCGACATAAAGCGCCACCTCTGCTGTGTAACTAATTGTGATATTAAACAAAGCAAGGAAACAGATTTTTACTTAACAATGATAAAATTGACAAGTCGTTCAAAATACAATTTCCTTATATTTTATTTAGTATATATATACTATCTACTCTTGTGCTGAAAGGTGAATGTTGCAAAAAAAATGGAATGAAATGAATTGGTAAGTTTACATATGATTTACAAATATTTATATTTATAAATATTACAACACGTTTTCCAATTATAGGAACAAAAATTATATCAGCTGTGCTGTTAATTAAGGATATAACGTTTATCAGCTATGCTGTTATTTACGTATAATTTATCCACTATGATCTTATTATTGTCTCTTGCTACGCTAATTCACGTTTTCTTCATTGACAGTTCTATGCTCACAATGCCGACAGAAATGGTACTAATGTGTACTCATCTCTCTTAAGTCTGTTCTTCTTTGTTTGGTTCACACCACCGGCAGAGTATCGTTCCTTTAGCCCACCCAAGACTGAGGGGGACCAAAGATGTAGAGTCTGGTCAACCTCTATGCTCCTGCGGAGTTCCAGGCAGCGGGATTGACTCGAACATACGACCTCAGGTTTTTAGGACACAATTAAACCTGTAACAAAGCAAAAATAGGGGCTAATTTCTGTCCTCAAGCCCACCTATTTCTAGTGTGAGTGAAATGAGCGTGTCTCCGATGTATGCATGTGGGATGAATGACAACATGGCTCAGTATGATTTAGCAATAGCGAGACAAGACAGGTGTCTACTTGCAAAACATTCTGATAAACTAATACATGGATACATTCAATAATATAGATTCAATACATGAATACATTTTATACATGAATACATCCCATAATATAAATCAATACATGAATAAATCCAATAATATGTACACCTAGGTGTGATACAACAATGTCCTTCCCCCTATACTATATCACGCCCTCTCTGACAATAGCTGGTAACATATATCCTAACAATATTGTTATGTTCTTATGATAGGAGTATATGAGACGAGGACTGGTTGGTGATATATCAGGTTGGAGTTATAGGAGACAATAGATTGGAGTTAGATGCGACAATAGATTGAGTCCTGACAAGGACTGTTTTGGTTATATTGGAGTTGGTCTTATCTGAGACAATAGATTGAGTTATAGAAGACAATAGATTGAGTCCTAACAAGGATGTTTTATGGAATTATCAGAGACAATAGACTGAAGTTATAGACTGACAATAGATTGAAGTATAGGACTGACAATAGATTGAAGTTGAAGTAATAGGTTGAAGTATGAGTCCTATTAGTCTTCGTCTATTCAATCATAATAGGAAATACAATCATTATACTTAATTCCCCCCAAGATACAATCAGTAACCTGATAGGTAGTATAAATGACACACAACAAATACCAACGGTTATCGTAAAAATATTTACCCTCCTAAGATTTTAAACTGGCCAGGTTTTGACGCGACTTAGTGAAGTAGGTTGCAGGTCGATGCCCTCAGGTAAGTTACCATAAATCAAGGTGACAGCTTCTCCCTCTTCAGTCTGTATCTCTGGCGTCAAGTTCGGGGTTGCGTGGTTAGCATAAAATCCGCCCGATTATATAGTCAAGTAACTACTTGAGGAAAGCTTTCGGTTGGTTCCTGGCGGAGCAAGTTGATTGGTTTCCTCCGGTTTTGTACCTGGTCTCATACAGCCTAATTTTATTCAGTTTTCATCGGCCATCTTGCGTGAACAAGATGGCCGTTAATTTATTCTGTCTCAGAGACTGGTGAACGTTGATCGTTGATTGGTTGAAGCAAATCTGTATCTCGACATAGTGATTAACAAAGTAGTGGGTTAACTTCGTTTTAATTATTATTGATCGTCCATCAAGTGTTTTGTCATTGTTTAATGTGTAGGACCCATGTTGTTGTAAGTCACCAGCCTTTGTTTATATTTATTGAAGTTAAACTCTAGCAGCAGAAAGTACAACACTAAAGGTCCGCAACAGTCAGATACCCAATAACAAATAATAATCTTATTTATTCGCGTTTATAAATTTGGCTTTTCATCTGCTTTACTAATTATCAAAGTTTCCGTTTTCGCGGTGTTAGTTTCGAACCCATATTCTTGACTTTTGCTATTTACTTGCTTCACTAGTTCTTGTAATTCCTGTTCGCTTTGATCAAACAGAACTGTATCATCTCCATATCTAAGTTTGTTGTTCATTGATCATCCAACGATTCTTAGTCTAATTTCCTCCGTCTGTTTGACCATTATTTTTTGTGTAGATGTTAAACAGGCAGAAATAATAATAATTCAGCCACAAACCTCTTGTTATCATCTATATCATCAGTATTATTGCTACCATCATAAGTCACCAACTCTACCTACGCCAGTATGATCAACACCCCAGCAAGGACTGTTATCGTTACAACCGTAAACACACATTCTTCGTATACGCTAAATTAACGTTTACTTTCTTAACATGTAAGTAATGAAACCAAATATACATTCTTCCACCCAATTTGTTAAAGTATAACAGAAAAATAAAATCTCTTTTAAGTTCTTACAAGTTTGATCTTACGAATACATATTATGTGTGTGTGTGTGTGTGTTTTTTTTTTTCATTTTTTTTATTTTTAATCCTTGGCTCATATGCTCGTTCGTGCATACGCGTTCTCTTTGCAGGTTTTCTCTTGGCGAGAAGTTTGGGTCCGTGAGCTAACCCGAGTCATGAAGATGCGGGAATACGCGGGGCAGCGCGTCAGCTTTTCGGAATTGAGAATGGCTTGAAAAATATCCCGGCTGAGTGGCTGATAGTAACAATACTATAGCCCTGTGTCTGTAAAAGCGTGTACGTTTTCCATCTTATTACATGCCACGTTCAAATTACTCGTGAATTTTGGAGCGAATTTTTACCTGATCTGTGCAGGTTTTAGATTACCTACTTGTTGTGTCTTGTGGTGAACGAGGATTTCATGGATGTCTTATGAGGATTTACCACCGAAAAAACAAACGTGAGTGAGTGCTTTGAAGGATTGCTGAAGATGTTTCTGATATCTGGTACATCTCTTCTTTAGAAATGGAACCACTTCGGAATAATAACGTATATATGTTTCCCTGTCTTTCAGAACTTTTGTTTTGTTGGTAATGTTTTGATATACATGATTTTTTTATTTTTTTTGCTTCGGTTTGCGACTATTTTTGCGAAACTATTTACATGGTTGAAAAGTAGGTATTATTCACTGATAGTAACTATTAAGGATATTTTTAGATCAGGATTGTAATTACAGTTTAGCTGAAAGCTATTTTTAAATCCTAAATTTTCGCGGCTTCATATTATTATTAGTTTTTAGATATCCAAGCATTGACAGAGTGTTTACAGTTAAATACATTCATAGATTCGTGTAATTAACTTTTCTACAATCTTTTTTTAATTCGTATTTCAATATTTGTTCTCTCCTTAATTTGACTTTGAAAACACTTTTTCCTTTTTCTTTTTTAAATTGTTGTTGTTGCGGCTGGAGGGGTTTTTCTTCTTCTTGGTAGTAGGATTATTTCTTCACCGTTGCATGATGAGTATGAAGAGAATATTACAGGTGTGTTGCGCTTTTGTAGCTGAAACCAATGACCTCTGTGTACAGCGCGTGCTAATTTGTGCTATGTGTGTTCTCTGACTCATGCTTTAAAGTGCTTTTCATTACTGTGTCCATCATACTGCCCTACCTACCTCTCTACATACCTAAGGCATCTACCTATTTATCCACATAACCACCTGCCTGCGTACCAACCTACCTATCAGCCTACCTGCCTATCTACCTACCTGCCTACCTATCTATCTACCTACCTGCCTGCCTGCCTGTCGGTCTAATTTTATTTGTTTGCTTTTGTTTCTTTCATTACTTTCTTTTTTTTTTTAACATTTTTAATTTTGATTATGATTGGGTAAACCTCTACACCTCACGGTAGAAGGGGAACGACTAAGTAAGTAAAATTTTGATTGGATACTATAAATGTATGTAGTTACATTACCTTTATAATGTTGCATGCCTTTAAATTAATGCTTAAAGTAACATGTGGAAATGAAAGGACATAGTATGCAAGACGAGTTAGAGAGAGAGGGAGAGAGAGAGAGACAGACAGAAAGGGCAGAAAGTTAATCAGGCCTGCGCGCCCAACTTTTAAAGCTTTGAAAATAAAGTTCGTTTGATCATTCGTTCTGTCTGTCTCTCTGTATGCTTATGTATTTTATCTTTGTATCTCACTATTAACCCGTCCATTCCGTATATATATATATATATATATATATATATATATATATATATATATATATATATATATATATATATTATATATATATATATATATATATATATATATATATATATATATATATATATATATATATATATATATATATTTGTATTCTGCAGTCTTTCTTTCCCTACCCATTCCTCAGTTCAACTGGTCTATAAAGGGGAATTTAATTCAACTAAAGAACTATATAAAATGATTATTCGAACGAAGATAGCCCATGGGGACATTTTCGCTTAAACGCGAGATTTAAATATCTCGTTACGCATTGGACGCTCGTAAATATAACGTAATGGAAATGGGAAAATAATCTCAGTACACAATCTAAAACAACAAAAACTTACTAAAACAAACAAACACGGCTCCATAATTTCCATAGCAAATGCTTAAAATCAAATGTGTTGCGAATAAATCGTCACGACTGCTGTAGAAAAATACAGAACGAATTACTTTCTGTGCGTTTGTTATTTAATACGTTGTGTCCCTGACAAAAAAAAAAAAACGCATCGTCGCAACGTGGGCTGGGTATTTTCTACGTGTTTTAGCATGACTTGTTGTTACGACTTTCGATCTTATATACATTTTTTTCTTCTTTTCAGTATCGTCCCAGTTCTGCACTTCTGTTCCGTTGAGCCCTCTAAATACGGCCCCCTCTCCTGAGCCTCATTTACATCTGTGGCCCCCTCATAGTCGCTGTTAGCTGGAAAAAATGTACTTTACTATCTTACTGTAGCCCCCTAGAAATATGGCATGGCTCACGTTGAGAGCCACTGTTTTAAATCACGATACGTTTAATTACGTGACAATCCATTTTGTTCTTTTTTGTTCCTTACATGACATGTGGCTATTTTATCGAGATATTTCTCACTGAAGTTTATTACCCAAGGAGGTAGTCCACTATCTGTTGACATGTTATGACAAGCAGTGGTTAGAATCTATTGTGGCAGCAGGAAAGACTGAAGGAAAGGGGGATAGAGTACAACATAGAGTTAAGTTACTGAACAGCCTGACATCGTGGCATGAAAAGAAATCAACACCACTAAGGACAGGAAAATGATCGCCTATTAGAGATCACCTTTAATGGATGAATCATCAAGGCCAAGACTGCTGGAATTTGGCATTAGGCGTAAGACTAGCAGGGGTGAACGTATAAGAGGGTGCATCTGGCGTATATTCAACCAGCGCGCAACAGGAACAATTAGCATTCATGCCCTTCGACGTTTGCTGAGGGAGACCGAGCACCTATGGGTTTGGCCGGAGTGCAATGATGTCGATTCTGAACAACAATAGCAATAATAACTAAGGACAGGAAGCTGTGGAGATACATTATCACCTATGCCCGCTGACAAGGTACTTGAAGAAGACGAACATTTCAAACTACGTTCCACCTTTAAAAAAATGTTTTGTTTTACCAATACCAGAAAGCCCTGCTGTTTACTGTTATTTATTTATTTATTTATTTATTCTCACTAATTTAGAAGAGAATAAGAATGACCAAAGCTTCATTGAACACGATGAGACAAACACTAACATCTAAATAACTAACTCACACATTCAACACCATGAGACAAACACTAACATCTAAATAACTAACTCACACATTCAACACCATGAGACAAACACTAACATCTAAATAACTAACTCACACATTCAACACCATGAGACAAACACTAACATCTAAATAACTAACTCACACATTCAACACCATGAGACAAACACTAACATCTAAATAACTAACTCACACATTCAACACCATGAGACAAACACTAACATCTAAATAACTAACTCACACATTCAACACCATGAGACAAACACTAACATCTAAATAACTAACTAACACATTCAACACCATGAGGCAAACACTAACATCTAAATAACTAACTCACACATTCAACACCATGAGACAAACACTAACATCTAAATAACTAACTCACACATTCAACACCATGAGACAAACACTAACATCTAAATAACTAACTCACACATTCAACACCATGAGACAAACACTAACATCTAAATAACTAACTCACACATTCAACACCATGAGACAAACACTAACATCTAAATAACTAACTCACACATTCAACACCATGAGACAAACACTAACATCTAAATAACTAACTCACAAATTCAAACTGAGAATCAACAAGTGTTTTATATATATATATATTGTGATGAATTTACCGTGATACAACGTTAAAACAGCTCCAATTATAAAGATAACAGGTAAGATAACATGTAGGGATAAAATAATGCGTAAGCTTGAGAAAAGTAGGTTTTTCTTTAATAATAAAGTTATGAAAATAAAACCTAGCTCGTTTGATAGCCCATCTTAAGCTGACAAATAATATACTTTTAATTATACAGACGGACAGATAACACGGAAGATATTGACGAAAGACCGTATTGTTCCTATCAGACTAGCGAACAGTATTGTTGTGCATACTTTCACTAAAGTCACATTTTTGCGTCCTTGAGACAGAAAAATGAAAAATCAAACTGCAATGAACTAGCGGGGCAAACTCGGTAGATTGTGGCTAAAAATAACTTAGGAGGCAGGTTTGTGCAGATTTTACATGTAGTTAGCCTAAAACAACAAGTGAAATTGGGGAAAAGCCAAAATGTGACCGACGTACATTTGAAAAATTGAGATGTACTTTTGACTTTATTTTCAAAATTTAAATTGAAAAGCTTAGTCTTCTGATTTGATTGGCCAACGCATTTTTATATTAGCGAGAAAGAGACGCACATTTGTGCCATTCGATAGAAGTCTGTCCTGTAACACAGTTCTTAACTGCTAGTGGTGTTTTCCAGGAAATAATACATAAAATTCAGTGGGACGCCATACTCTAGCCAGCAGCTCAGCTGAGTTTTGCTAGTATTAAGTAACTGTGTTCTCAATTTCGAATTGTGAAGTTTCTGTTTTGGCACTAAAGTGGTGCCAAATGCTTTTGTAAGAGTACACAAGCGGATGTCTGTGCCGCCTAACATTGGTGTCTGTGAAGCCTAACCATTTTACTCCAGCTACGGAGAGGAGTGGGCCACAAGAATCCTATACCAGATCGTCACAGGCGAGATAAGTGAAAACCTGGCCTGCTGGAGATTCACAACTATTCCACCATCAACTAAAGAAATAACTCTTGAGAAATATAACATTTACTTCATTCCATAAGTCAATGGACAATGATCTTTATAGTCACAGATTGGGAGTGATGACGCCACCCCAACTAAACATCCAGTGCTAGTTCTCCCAAAGACATTATAGATATTAGTAATATTAACTATTCTTATAATATACCTATGTACCCACATTACATTTGATTATGCCATATATATATATATATATATATATATCTATATATATATATATATATATATATATATATATATATATATATATATATATATATATATATATATATATACAGTATATGCATTTCATTAATAAATCCATATCATTTCATATGTTCTGACCAAAATAAAAATTGGTTCAGAACTAATAAATTTAAAAGATTTTAAAACTTAAACTATAACAGCCAGAGTTAGTTCAGTGTATTGTAGAGTTTATTATTATTATTAGACCTATTGATTACATGTGTGTGTTTGTATATTATACTAACTACACATTACATTACAGTACCCTAGACTTTTAACGTAGCTAACATTCATAATAGTCTAATAAGTCTGTTTGAGGTCGTAAGTAGTAGCAGAAAGGCCTCCTGTAATTCACATAAACTTTTATCTCAGGAGCCTTCACAGCTGACCTCATACAGTACACTAGGTAACATAACAATCATACAATAACATCAAAAACCACTACATATATATATATATATATATATATATATATATATATATATATATATATATATATATATATACACACACACACATATCCTTCATTATTGTGTGGTGTAGAAACATGGACAATGAGCAAGCAATTAGAAGAAAGAATTGAGGTCTTTAAGATGTGGATATGCCTCGTGGAAAGAGAAGAAATCAAATAAAGAAGTCCTAGAAAACAAAGGAATGGAAAGAGAATTAATGATGGAGAGGAAAATTAGTAGCTAAAATATTGTGTCCATGTAAAAAGACCATAACATCTTACTGAAGACCATAGTAGAAGGAAGAGTTGAAGACAAACGTGCTAGAGGAAAACAGCGCTATAAGTGGGAAGACAGCATCAAGAAATGGACAGGAAAGAGTCAGAGTGCACCATCAAGAGATGGACAGGAAGAGTCTATCAGAGTGCACCATCAAGAGATGGACAGGAAGAGTCTATCAGAGTGCACCATCAAGAGATGGACAGGAAGAGTCTATCAGAGTGCACCATCAAACCAAGAGACAGAAGACGTTGGAGATCCATTACAGCCGACCTTCGATGTGGAGATGGCAACTGATGATGATGAGCCCTTTCTTTATTGCTTTTGTGCACACCTTTGTAACGCTGTTGCTTTTTTCTTAGTTTCAGTGCTTGAAGTTGTGTGCACCTTTGATATCGTGTTGTCTATTATTGCAACTAATGAAATAAATATTACAATAATAAAACCAACATCATACAGTCAACCCAAATGTCGGATCTTGCGACATTTACCTACATACCTTCCCACTGAGCCGTCTTACTGATTTGACATTCTTACTTCTGGAGTACACTACCTTTTTCTGTCAAATCGTGAAGCAGTACTTGGTTCAAGAAAGATCATCCTGATTATGTTTACCTGGTAGTAATCCCTATTTTTGTACCTGTACGAGTTTTTGGTCCTACAGCTGTGTCTACGTTTTTGTTTTTTTTCTTCTTCGAGTACCATAACGTGTGGCGTAGGTGCTCATATCTCTCCACATCTTTCTGTCTCCAATACTTCTTCTTCTTCTTCTTCTTCTTCCTTGTTCGTCCTAAAAATGACGTTGGTTGCGTTGTGCCCGTTTACAGCGAAACTGCGATATTTGCGCCTTTCGGCCGACACATCCGACTTCAGCACGGCATTTTTGGGACCGGGTGTGCCTTCCCTCTTCGATCCCTACTCTCTCAGCCAGACTGCAGTGATGCAGCCTGTTTCCAAGGACCACCGCTTGGACCAAGAGTAGAGCCTTGGTCAGCTCTGGTTCGCTGACCCTGACACAAGCAGTCACGTTATAGTTCGCTGATTGCCTTCATCACTTTTGCTGCATCTTTGGTCCCGTCTCCAATATTATTTATCAACTCTTTTGTTAACTTCGTGCCATGCCATGACGTCAGACTATCCAGTATTTTCTCTCTTTGTCGTGCTCCATCCATTTTTCCATCAATCTTCAGGGGTCGGAGTGGCTAAGGATAATGGCGTCTGCCTCTAAGCCTAAAGGTACCGGGCTCTGTTCCCAGTACAGGGAATATATTTGATGGAATGTTTTCAGAACATGTGGGTCCTAATGATGTCATACTCCACTCCCCCCATGAACTCATGGGTGTTGAGATCGGATGCTTAGCCTTCTCGGATAAGGGCGAAAAAAATAGGTGGTCCCGTGTGCAAGTTGCGTGCGTTAAAAATCCATCGGCAGTTGGAAATCGTGAAGAGTAGGCCATACAGCCGCTGGCTTGGCAAAATTTACAAAAATTAGGAAAACCTACACACGACTAATTTATTTATAGAATGTGTGATTCCTGTATACACACATTGAGATCTTCGCCGGTGCTACGGAATTCGTATACTGTGCTGAGTGTCGTAGATTTTATCAGATAGGTAATAGATGTTTATAGTCCTGTCTGAGCAGAGGTGATAGTGATGACAATGTGAAAGTAAGGGGTAAGAAATAGTTTTATCACGAGGTGATCGTGTAAGAGAAAGGACAGTCTCTAGATAGAATAATTTATCTAATCCAGCCTATCTGAACGACTAAATTTAAATCAGACGCACTTTCTCTCCTTGTACGAAAATACAAGTTACACTGTACTCACATGCACACAATTCTGTGACAAATACGCACGAACGTGAAAACAAACTATGAATAACATATAATGGAAATGGGTTGACCGACACGATAACTAAAGGTTTAATAAAGTTTATTATCAATAGAAGATCACAACAATAAGCATATACATTACTTGATCATGGTTTACAGACAAAATGGCAAAAGAAGAAATTAGTCAAATAGGTTATCCCCCTCTGGTAAAGGAAAAGAAAGGACGATCCCAACAGAGGTTAATTAACCCAAAAGATCAAAAGTTAACAATAAGTTATGAAATAGTCAGTATGGGAAAAGAATAGGTTCCTAATGTAATCTATCCCGTGACTACTCAGATTAGTGAGATAAAAAAAAAGAAAGAAAGACACCATATAAGTATATGATGTTAACAAAAAGACATAAGTTTTCTTTCTCCGTTCATTCAATTCACACCCATTCAGTGGCCACTTTCAGACTTTTGCTTACCCCAGTAGTTGTCGCAGGCATTCCAAGGAAATACACTAATAAGTAATAAGACTATTTAGTGACAAATTTAAGTTTTGCCAAATCCAGCCCCAGACTAGCCGTAGTTGCTGACTGCAAATTTCACGGGAGTCGCTAGAGTCGGTGAGTTAGTTTGTCCTGGATACAATAAGTTATCTATACCTTCAGTTGGTTGGAGTAAAGTCCATGCGTGGTGATCGCCGACGTAGGATGAATAGAACATATATATATAGTTCCTATGTTTAGCCTCAGGTGGCTGAGACGCTAGGTTAAGTTACACAAATGTTGCTGACAATATATTACGCCACAGCTGGCTGATGAGATTGATATAAGTAAATCTGGTAATAGTTCTGGTTCAGTGAATATTATAATTTAATGGTTCTATTCTGGTTTCTCTCGTGAAAATGAGGAAAATTGGACCACACAGGTCACAGCAAGAAGCTCATCAATATTAAATATCCATGGATGCTTATAATATTATAAGTTCGTATGATCATAAGTTCATGTGGCCATAAAAGAACCGCTAGTACTCAGGTTTGATCAGCCTAGATTTTATGAAAGACAATATAAACATTTAACCAAATTATCAATATCATATCTAACACGTGTGAAAATAGGACCTCTTCACCACTCCGTTATAAATTAGATTTAAAACACACCTTTCTAGCTTATCCTATCGTTTTTAACGCGTGATATGAACACTAGTCATTTAAAAAAAATTAATAAAAATGGATAGAAGTAAATAATATATACCGTCAGTAGACAGTTATTTAATGTATGTACTAGTCAATTTAAAAACATCTCTTACTAGGAAAAAGCGAGTAATTAAATTCACTTATGGCTGAAAAGATTTAGCTATAAGTTATTTAATTAGCACAGAAAATCTCAGTGAAATATAATGAAAACTTTAAACACACTAAATCACTTTAAAGGCTAGTATATAAATTACCGCAATCCGAAAAATGAAATACTCCACGAAAATCTAATAATTTTCATTCTGTACGAGAAATCTAAGATATCGAGCTAGTGAATTTCAGATACGGTAGATTTCTGAACAACTGATCATGGCTATCGGAGATACATGGTTTATATCCGTAAATTCCGTTCTATCGCTCTTTAACGCGAAAGTCACACCTACTGCCAGACCCGAGCCCATTTGCCGTTCGATTCTTGAATCAAAGGTAAATTTACCACCTCTGCCGCCGACAACCTCTCTGGCTTGACTTTCATCATCTCCGCCTTGCCGAATATCAGCTACGCAATTAATTCCCCTGAAAGTTTTACAATTCAAGGTCCGTCTCAGACTTAACATCGCCCCTGATCAAAGAATCTATTACGCCATGCTCCGCGCTCTCTCTGTGTGTTCCACCGTGCTTAATTGCCAAACGGCTCTCGTGTGTAGCCGTCCCACCCAGTGTGATTCCTTGTGGGACTGGGCACGGTACTAATTATCTTATGTAGTCGTGGTGCTTATTATTGGGTGATAGTTATTTGTTCCCTATCTACGTGAGAGTTGGCTGTACTGGCTTAAAGCTCGCAAGAGGTCTTAATTTTCTCACACTCTATCTGTGGGTCCATGTATCGTTCCATTTTCCTTCTACTGCTGGTGGTAAGGTGTTTTGAGCAAGTGTAGTCGTGATAATATGAACACTGACATATACATCTACATTATCCAAAGGTAAATAAATTTTCCAAGGGCCTGTTTCCAATAAGATGAAGTTTTATTTACATCAAGTTGGTCAAACAAATGACAATGGATTTGTACAGAAAATATGTCCTTAGGTACCACATATCAAACATTTGTATAATCTCCTCTTCGAGACATGCATACAAAATCCAGGATGTGTGTTAACATTATTATCCAATAATACATCTTTCCTTATATCCTGGGCGATTATATTTTTGCAATTGTTTTCCTTCAGCAGTTTTGTTTCGATGGCCTCCAGAATTATTTTCCTTTTCAAATCCTCTATTTTTATTCTATCTCTCCAGTTTTATAAGAGTTTCATCATTTTCAACACACATGCTGAAAAGTTAAAAACGAGAGGCGAGCAAAGTACTTACTGTTCATTGAAAAACTGAATCAAAAACGTTGTAGTGCACAACTACACATAAATAAATGATTAACATCATTTAGATGAATTCCTCAACTGTGAGCTGGATAGACATTGTACGTCTTTCTCCTGGGCACAATACTTCTAGACTGTCTAATTAATTATTCTTGCCGGCAAAGGCTTAGGTCAGCTTGGGCTAATCACATTCTCATTGGATAAACATCACGTGACGTTGCTACTTTTAACCTGCATTTCTTTTATCACCATAACAACTGACGGGTAGATAGCGTGCATTCTTACTAACGCATACCTAATGAAATATACCTTCCATTTCCCCTTCTCTCAATGCTTCGGGTTAATTAATTTTTATTTAAGTTTAGAATCCATTTGTCGATTTCAACAAAATGATAATTTACATTTTATGTTAAAAACTGGGCTCTAGCATGAATAAATGCTGATGGTGGTAGGTTATACGGTCACACGTGTTAATTGCACTAGTGAATCCTTCGTTCATGTAGCACCAAATAAAATATGAACTAGATGGGGAAAGGCAAAAGTGGATGATCACTGCTGCACTATTTCCATCTGTGACACTGAGATCCTCCTTGTGTGATCTAAATGGAGGAGATCGGAACACTTATGGAGTTGTCTGCTTGCAATGAAGATGGTGCTTACAACCAAACCAAACCAAACCAAACCAAACCAAACCAAACCTAACCAAACCAAACCAAACTATCCTACGTGCTAAGCTGACGTTATGCACATATATTTTCAAATTCTTCTTCTTCCTCTTCCTCGTTCGTCCTGAAAAGGACGTTGGTTGCGTTGTGTCTGTTTACACTGGAGCTGCGATATCTGCGCCTTTCGGCCGACACATCCGACTTCAGCACGGCATTTTTTGGGACCGGGTTTGCCTTTCCTCTTCGATCCTTACTCTCTCAGCCAGACTGCAGTGATGCAGCCTGTTTCCAGGACCACCACGTGGAGGTGGAGTCATTTATTTTCAAATGAACACATGCTAAGCTGACGTTATGCACATATATTTTCAAAAGAACACATGCTAAGCTGACGTTATGCACATATATTTTCAAATGAACACATGCTAAGCTGACGTTATGCACATATATTTTCAAAAGAACACATGCTAAGCTGACGTTATGCACATATATTTTCAAATGAACACATGCTAAGCTGACGTTATGCACATATATTTTCAAATAAACACGTGCTAAGCTGACGTTATGCACATATATTTTCAAATGAATACGTTCTAAATAAGCTGACGTTATGCACATATGTTTTCAAAAGAACACATGCTAAGCTGACGTTATGCACATATATTTTAAAAAGAACACATGCTAAGCTGACGTTATGCACATATATTTTCAAATGAACACATGCTAAGCTGACGTTATGCACATATATTTTCAAATGAATACATGCTAAGCTGACGTTATGCACATATATTTTCAAATGAATACGTGCTAAGCTGACGTTTATTGCACATATATTTTTCAAATAAACACATGCTAAGCTGACGTTATGCACATATATCTTCAAATGGTCAGCTTAGCATGTGTTCATTTGAAAATATATTTTCAAATGAACACATGCTAAGCTGACGTTATGCACATATATTTTCAAATGAACACATGCTAAGCTGACGTTATGCACATATATTTTCAAATGAACACATGCTAAGCTGACGTTATGCACATATATTTTCAAATGAACACATGCTAAGCTGACGTTATGCACATATATTTTCAAATGAACACATGCTAAGCTGACGTTATGCACATATATCTTCAAATGAACACATGTTTAGCTGATGAGAGGGGAAAAAAAACCAAAACCTTCAGTCTTTCCTGGTCACAATATATTCAAATTTTCTTCCTCTCACAGCATGCACAAGGACATTGGATTGCTTCTTTCTAATGTGAGCAGTACAATTCTGCTGACTGGCCTCTTTCAGGACATCCTCTTTACTCTGTCTGTTGTTCATGATATACGTAAAATTCTTCTGTAGAATAACGTTTCTGTAGCATCAGGGGCTTGTCCTGCTTGTTTACTAATTGTCCGTAAACTCACTTCTATATATTAGTATTGGCTGTTTATAAAATACTGAAGAACTGTCATGCTTACTTCCATTAACAAAAAGCTATTGCATAAACCACCACATTTTTGGAATGCTTCTCTCCCCCTGTGATATTCTACATATTATATATGTAATAATATGTCTAATGTGAACGTGTTTTATCTACATATGCTTAAGGTATACTTCTTTGTGTACATCTCTGTGTATGTGTGTCTGTTTGTCTGAGTGTATGTATGCGTGTATTGTCTGTGTTCGCGCATGATTGTATGTTTTTTCTTCCGCCTCTGTGTGCATATTTTGTTTATTTTTTATTAATTTTCTTTTTTGTAACGAGGGTTTTTACACGTACGTGTGTGAAAAAAAAGAAAGAGGGAGAGAGAAAGAACGAGAGAAATAGAGAGTGGGAGAGAAAGAGAAAGAAAGAGAGATAAAGAGAACGAGAGAGAGAAAAAGAGTGAGAGAGAAAGAAAGAGAGATTGAGAGAGAGTAACAGAGAGAGAGAGAGAGTTAAAACTCTCAAATGGAATGTGTAACAACCGTATTAAACCAAAATATTTACTTCACGATATCAAGAGCCCAAAGCCCGGGACGTTTCCAAAGATTGTCTGAACGGACATAGAAAAAACTGGACCACAGCTCCCTCATTCATGCCATAAGAGCCGAATAACTCGAAGTTTTGCATCAGGCTGGCAACCTCATAACGTAAAATGTATTGCTACATGACCCACTACTACAAGTACATATGAATGCTTTGGTGCAGGCTTTCTACAAGGGATCAGTGGTCTCTTCATGAACACGAGAAACGAAAATGGAAATGATCAAGTTGATGATGATGATGATGTTGATGAGTAAAATCCAATGACCTGGCAAAGATGACCCTACAGATACAGTGAAAGTGGAGTCGATCGACACAGAGATAAAAGTCGACAACGGAATCGAGCAGACAGAGGCAACGCATAAAACACACCAAAAATACGAGGGGCGTTCAGAAAGTAATGCACCACGTCGTTTTTCTCAGCTAATAATGAAGATAGAAGCATGAAATTTTGCACACTTTACATATGGCATGTGCCAATTGTGTGCACTAAATTGCACCGCAATCGGCCAAATAATACGGCTGCCCTAAACCGTTGAAATGGAGCGTGTTAGCAACTTGCGTTATAAACAGCGAATTGTGATAGAATTTCTCGTTGCAGAGAAGGAAACTGTTGTGAATATTCACAAGCGTCTATGTGATGTGTGTGGAAGTTTTGCAGTCGACAGGAGTACAGTCAGTCGCTGGGTTCAGAGAATCAAAGAATCAGGAAGTGGAGATACGGAGCTGTTTGATCGGCCGCGCTGTGGACGTCCTGCCACAGCCACCAACGCAGAAATGTTGAAATGCGCTGAGGGCATTATTCTTACAGAACCACTACTCAACAATTGGCCTTACAGCTGTCAGTCAGCATTGGTAGTGCAAATGCAGTTATAAAAACTCTCGGATTTTCTAAGGTTTGCGCAAGATGGGTTCCTTGAAGTCTCACAAATGACCACCGATTGCAAAGGAAAGCAATTTCTTCTGAATTGTTGGAGCATTTCAATGCTGATGGAGAGAACTTTTTGGCTAAGATCGTTACAGGCGACGAAACCTGGGCACATTATTTTGAACCTGAGACAAAAAGACAATCAATGGAGTGGCATCATCCGCAATCACCAAGAAGAAAGAAATTCAAGACAATTCCTTCAGCTGGAAAGGTCATGATCACTGTCTTTTGGGACACTGAAGGTGTGATTCTTGTGGACGTTATGCTAAAGAGGAGAGACAATCAATTCACAAGCTTACATTAAGACATTGAAAAAACTCAATCAACGTTTTCGCAGAGTTCGGCCGCACAAGAATCCAGCAGACCTGCTTCTCCTTCACGACAATGCGCCCCCTCACACAAGTCTGACAACACGGGAAGCAATCACCAAATTGGGTTGGACTGTACTACCCCATCCACCCTATAGTCCCGATTTGGCACCCTCTGATTTTCATCTATTTGGTCCACTTAGAGATTTACTCCGTGGGACAAGGTTTGAAGATGATGAAGGAGTGATTCATGCAGCGAAGAAATGGCTACATGATCAAGACAAAATCTGGTACGGGCTAGGAATACATGCACACGCTTCGCGCTGACTTAAAGCCGTACAAGTTGATGGGGATTATGTTGAATAATACCGATGTTTACATGACATATCCATGTATATTGTGTATAAAATTCATGATTTTTTAATAAACAGCTCCTGAGAAAAACGATGTGGTGCATTACTTTGTGAACGCCCCTCGTATAACAGCAAAAGCTGATCAGCGTTGGTAAGGAGCAAATGTAACAAATTGTCTACTTCGGCTAGCTGAAGCTATTAGCCCAACTTGATGTGACAAATTGTCCAAACCATCTTATGGGGTTAATTGTTCTTATGCTTTTGTTTTAAACAGAAGTTTATCATACAGTCGACAGCTCATCCAATCCGTTTTTCTAACCTGTTTCCAAAATTGTCGAATATCTATCTATCTATCTATCTATCTATCTATCTATCTATCTATCTATCTATCTATCTATCTATCTATCTATCTATCTATCTATCTATCTATCTATCTATCTATCTATCTATCTATCTATCTATCCATCTATCTAACTATCTATCTATCTATCTATCTATCTGTCTGTCTGTCTGTGTCTGTCTGTCTGTCTGAATCTGATACTGATCTGATCTTTCACCATGCCTGTCTGTCTTCTATTTCTAACCTACTAACCTCCCGTACGTACCTACAACACCTATTATCCTGCTTGCCTGCCAACCTACCGCCTTCCTATCTACCTGTCAGTCTTTCTGACTGTCTATCTGCCTGTTTCATCATCTACATATCCACCGGTATATTACGCCCCTTCTGTCTATCTGTATCTCCGTGTATATAGAATCTATTTTTATATATATTATATATATATATATATATATATATATATATATATATATATATATATATATATATATATATATAATTATCGATATATATTATATGCTAACCGATAATATATATATATATAATATACGATATATGTATCTGTAGGACATCTAAGAAATCAAGAAACAAGAGACAAATTTGCGATCACAATATCCAACAAATTCCAAGTGCTCCAACAGCTGGAAGATGTAGAGAATACAGAAGACTATTGGCGGCAAATCAAAACGGTATGGAATGAGACATGTGAAGAAATACTGGGCAAAATGGAACGACAACAAAAAGCATGGATAAAAACAGAACCAATCAATAAGATAGCAGACAGAAAAAACCAAGAAAGCAGATTTAAACACAAGCAAAACCAGAAGTTCCAAAGCCAAGGCTCAAGAAGTGTATACAGAAGCAAACAAAGAAGTTAAAAGAAGTATCAAAAGAGACAAGAGGAAGTACATTGAGGAGTTGCCAAGGGAGGCAGAAGATGCTGCAGCCAAAGGAAATATGAGAAAATTGTATAGCAGCACAAAGAAGCTAACAGGGAAATACAAGCAAACAAGTTGCCTCATAAAAGACAAGAAAATGGAAAACTGCTGCAAAGCAATATACAAGAGCAAATGAAGAGGTGGACAGAATATTTTGAGGACCTTCTCAATAGACCAGCTCTACAAAACCTCCTGTTACGGACACATCCAGCCAGCAGAAGAAGGAGCTACAAATTAACGGTGAAAGACCAACGAAGGAAGAAATAAAGAAAGCCATAAGCTTCTAAGAGAGGGAAAAGCGTCTGGACCTGATGGCATTCCAGCAGAGGCCATCAAAGCAGATATCGACACTGCTACAGAGATGTTATATAAATTACTTGGTAAAGTCTGGGAAAAGGAAGAGATACCAGCAGAATGGAAGGAAGGATATCTGGTTAAGTTGCCTAAGAAAGGAAATTTACAAGAGTGCACAAATTACAGAGGAATAATGTTACTATCAACGCCAAGGAAAAAAGTATTATAAATATGGATTATCCTTGAGAGATTAAAAGAGTCCATAGACAAGAAACTGAGAGATGAACAAACAGGTTTTCGACAAAACAGATCATGTACAGACCAGATAGCCACTTTGAGAATAATAGTTGAACAAAGTCTGGAATGGAATTCACCACTATACATCGGATTTGTGGACTACGAAAAGGCATTTGACAGTGTAGACAGAGAATCACTTTGGAAATTGATGAGGCATTATGGAGTTCCCCTGAAGATCATTAATTTAATAAGAAAACATATGAAGACATGACATGCAGAGTTCTTCATGAAGGACAGCTTACAGAACCGTTTGGGATAAGAACAGGAGTGCGACAGGGATGCCTCTTGTCTCCATTTCTTTTCTTATTAGCAATAGACTGGGTTATGAGAACATCAACAACACACAACAGAAATGGAATCCAGTGGACTCTGACTAAGCAGTTGGATGATCTGGATTTTGCTGATGACTTGGCTCTTCTGTCCCATAACCGTAATCAGATGCAGGACAAATTGAAAACACTCGATGAGAGGTCACAGCAATTGGGTCTGAAAATACACAGGGAAAAGACAAAGATAATGAGAATAAATGCAGGTAATGATAACAGGGTTGAACTTGAAGAAGCACCAATACAAGATGTAGAATCGTACACATATCTTGGCAGCAATATAGACAAAGTTGGAGGGACAGACAGTGATATCAAAATAAGAATATAAAAAGCAAGAGGAGCTTTCATTGCATTGGGAAATATATGGAGAACAAGAGAAATCGGATCCAACACGAAAATAAGAATCTTCAACTCAAATGTACGAAGGTCAGTACCCTATAGATGTATGGGCTCTGAGACCTGGAGAACAACAAAGACAAAAACCAAAAAGCTACAGACTTTCATAAATGGGTGCTTGCGTAGAATAGAGGGATTAAAATGGTATGACAAGGTTACCAACGTGGAACTGATGACAAGAACTAGACAAGTGCCAGTGGAACAAGAGATGAGAAGAAGACGGATTGGCGTGGATAAAACACACATTGAGGAAACCTGTTTGATAGAATTACAAGGCAGTCCTTGTTCTGGAACCCCCAGGGCCAAGAGAAGCAGAGGGTAGACCAAGAAGCACATGGGGGGAAGAGAGGCTGGAAACAGAGAGGTGAAAATGATGAGGGAAACGTGGGAAGAACTTGAGATTGTCCATTAGATGGCACAGTGACAGGAAGGACTTGGCATGTGTTTGTTTGAAGCCTCTGCATCTCCTATTGGGGTGTGGAGGGTTATGAATGAAGATTATACAACATAATATCTATACGTCCACTCCACTGTAGCTGTCCAAACCAATGCCTATGAGGGGGGGTGACGTATCTAATACCCCACGCCCTACCATATTCTCACATTGTTGAATTAGCCACTAATATTATTTACGTCTCAGCACCTGAGCTAGATACCTGGGGTACACCTTGAATCAACATTAGGGGGGGGGGGGTAAATGGGGGGGGGTGAAAAGGGGGGGGGGGGGGGGGTGCTTGATTACAAGCTTGTTGTTGGGGGCTTATAAACGAAAGGCCCCCCCTACCGGACGGGTGGGTTTTCCGCAATTTCGCTGGGGTTCTTTTTGGGGGGGGTAAGGGCGTTGTCCAAGGGGTTATTCTAAGGTTCCTTTGGGAAATGGTTCATGATAATGGGGGTCATTTGCTGGTACAGTGGGGGGGGGGGGGAGGGGGGGGGGGGGGGGGGGGGGGGGGGAGGGGGGGGGGGGGCGGTGGGGGGGGGGGGGGGGGGGGGTGGGGGGGGGGGTAGGCCGGGGGGCGGGGGGGGGGGGGGGGGGGGGGACGGGGGGGGGGTTTGGGGGGGTTGTTTGGTGGGGACACTGTGTGGGGTGGGGGGGGGGGGGGGTGGGGGGGTGGGGGGTGGGGGGGGGGGGGGGGGGGGGGGGTGGGGGGGGGGGGGGGGGGGGGGGGGGGGGGGGGGTGGGTTGTTGGGGGGGGGGGGTGGGGGGGGGGGGGGGGGGTGGGGGGGGATTTTGGGGGGTGGGTGGGGTTTTGGGTGGGGTGGGGGGGGGGGGGGGGGGGGGTTTTGGGGTGGGGGGGGGGGGTTGATTGGGGGGGGGGGGTGGGGGGGGGGGGGGTTGTTGGGGGAAAGTGTTGGGGTGGGGGAATGTGTTTGGTGGTGTGGAGGTTGGGGGGGGGGGGGGGGGGGGGGGGGTGGGGGGTGGGGGGTTTAATGGGGGGGGCAGGTAGGGGGGTGTTTTGGGAGTTGGGGGGGGGGGTGGTTGGGTGGGGGGGGGGGTTGAAGGTGGGGGTGGGGGGGGGGGGGGGGGGTGTTGGGGGTGGTTTTAAAGAGTGGGGTGAAGGGGGGTGTAATAGTTTTTAAATTGCAGTTAGTTTAGAAGGTTTTGGGTTCCTTTGTAATATGGGTAGGGTTACCCTTTATTTTAATTATTTTATTTGTTTTGGTTGGTATTGATTAAATAATAATGTTAAGTTTGGGAGGGGTGTATGGCTTTTTAGGGAGGTTTGTTTATTAGAATCTGTGGACTCCTTTGTAATAGATTTTGTTTAATTGGAAGAAGGAGAAATTGGGTAAATGAAAAAAATAGGGGTTTGTTTAGGGTGAGGGTTGGTTCGGTGAGGTAGTCGGGATATGAATTGATGTAACCAGGTTGGAGGTAGTTGGGGGATGGGAAAGAGGAATATTATTCAAATTGGAGGAAAAAGGAGTATGTTCTGTTAGTTCCCGTAATTTATAAAGGATTGTTTTTAATAAGGACCGAGTGATAATTTTTTATGGAAAGTGGTGAGAAAAATATAGATTAAAAGAAATGTAAGTGTGAAAAAAGGCGGGCTTTTGTTTTGTAATTTTGAAATAAAGATAAAAAACGGTTGTTAGATTAAAGTTATGCTTGGTAAACTAGAGCTGCGTGGATACCCTGATAATAATTAATTTAATATTAGAAAAATTAATTGTTTTGCAGGTAGCAGAATGTAAAATAACAGATTCCTGAATTATGGCGCAGTAATTGGAGCACAATAAAAGTTGAAATCATTAATTGTTGTTGTTCGTAAAGATTGTATAATTATTTTGATTATATTGAGGAATTTTATAATTGCAAACCAACGGAAAAGTGCCAATTTTGCACAAAAGTAAATTGCCAAGAATTTCTGTCAGTTGTCATTATTAAAGTGTTTTTCTGACTTGGTCAGTGTTGAGTTGAGAGGATTATTGAGGAAGCCCCCCCCCCCAAGTTTCCATTTTTGTATAAAGCCCCCCCCTCCTTTTTGGTGTTTGACATTGTTGTAGGTGAATGATTTCGGGGAATTCATGTTATGAAAAATACAAAGCCGATTAAGTGAAGAACATGTGCTGGCAATAGTAAGGAAAGAAAAGAAATATACATTCCAATTTGTCTTTGTAAGGTATAGCTTATTTTGAGCGCTTGAGGGAGTTTTGATGAATTTATCAATGGTTTCGTACTGTTCAATTGTTTTGTGTTAAGCTTGGGTTTTGCCGTAAATAAGAAGTAGGGGTACAATTAGTAAAAAATGGCATACAAATGAATGTTACATTTAAATGAGAAAAGCATGAATAAGGAAAGTTTGAAGAGAATTGAAGCTTGGGGGGTCAAGTAGGGCCTGCATTTTCACAAATAGGGTAATGCAGTAAGATATTGTATGTGGATTTTTTTTAGTAAGGACATTGGGTTTTGCAATAGAGGAGTGTTTTAGTCAGGGGCTGTGATTGGAGAAGATAAAGAAGGTAAAGAAGGAAAGGGACCTTTGTGAGAGTTCATTTTGAAGTAGTAAACTGAACGTTGACAATCTTCTATTCACTTGTTTTAGTTGTCGGGGAAAGGTAATGTGGTAACCTCAGTGTAGTCAACGTTACAGGTTAAGAAAAAATTGAGGGTTATATGGGAGTTCCGTAAGGACTGAGATACCTGGTAGAATTAGAGCTTGTCAGAAAAGTGGTTGAAGGCATGATAAGGATGTGCTAGAAAAAGAATTTGATTAAAAATCTGAAAAAGGTCCAATGGTGGTGGTTGGTGTGAAAGGAAAAAGAAAATTAGAAAAAATGAAAAAAGAAAAAAGGGCTAATGAAGCATACAAACAGTTTGAGAAATGGTTCATTAAGAAAGAAAAGGAAAAAGACAAGCGTTCTGGGTGGTTCATCCTAAAGAAGATTGGATCACGGCAATTTTTGAGAGGAGGGTAAGAGAAGTCAAAATAAGAGAAGTACAGATCTAAAAGATTCAGAGAAAGTAGAATCTACTTAGAAAAGCGAAGGGTATTGGCTTGTTGAAGGGAGTTTCTTGCATTAGGCAAGAAAGTTCAGGGGGAATAGCACATGGTGCTAATGACAAAGGTTTTAAGTTTTTTTTTTTGTTGTTTTCTGTTGGGTGCGCCGTGCGAAGTCGGAGAATACAAGAAAAGGTATGGACTCATAAGAAAGAGGGAAAGCAACGTTTTTTTTTCGAAAGAAAAAACGTAAGATTACGTTTTTAGGAGGCTAAATTGGGATGTGGAGGTGGAGTTTGGAGGTAGAGAACGTTGATGGGGCTGTAGGGGGTGGGGTTCAGAAAAAGAGGTCAAACCCTTTGGGGAAGGGGGGATTAAAGAAAAAGGTACTTAAAAAATAGAATAGAAAGAGTTATCATGAAAGTAAAATGGTTTGTTGGGAATTGGAATCTATGATTGACTATAAAATTTGTTTTGAAACTTGTCCGGGGTGGTGATTATAAAGTTAGGGTCTCGTTAAGTTACGTAAAAAGAAGAAAATGTTTATGACGGGTCTGGAGAAGTATAAAAAGAGGACGGAGTAAGATTGGAGAAAAAAATGGAAGAAGAAAAAGGGCAAACATGAAAAGAATTAAGAAGAACAAATGAATGGAAGTGGCTGTCTCAAGAATTTTTGAAGACAAGGAAAGATGTTTTTGGTAGATAACAATTTTTAGTAGTTAATGAACAAGATGGGGTATGGATGATATAAGGATAACGCTCATGGAAAAAGTTCGAGAAAAGAAAAGAGAAGAAGAGAAAAAAATATAAAGGGGAATAAAGTGAAGTAAGATAAGGGAAGAGAAAAGGATGAAAATAGAGAAATAAAATTGGCAAGAAATTCAGGGAAAAGGGGAAGAGAAAGGAGAGAGTGGAAGGGAGATCAGGAAGAAGGAAGAAAGAAAAAAAATAGAGGAGAGAAGAAGAGAAAGAGCTTTAGGGAAGAATGAAGGACAGAATGAAAGAAAGGAAAGTTAGAGGAGCGAAAGAGAAGAAAGAGGAAGAAGAAAAGAAGAGAAAGGAGAAGAAGCAAAGAGGTGGAAAAGAGAGAGAACAAGAAGAAGAAGAGAGAAGGGGGAGGGAGAAGCAGAAGCAAGATCTATAAGAGACAAAGAAGATTGACGCATTAAGAGAAAGGGAAAGAAAGGGAAGAAAGAAGAAGCAGAAGGGGCGAAAGAAAGAAAGTCAGAAAAAGAATAAGAAGGAGAAGAAAAGAAAATAAGGAAGAAGGAGAGGGGAGTGGGGAGGAAAGAACAAGAGGCAAATGAGAGAAGGAAAAGGGAGAGAAAGAGGAGAAGAACAGAGAGGAGAAGGGGGAAGGAAAGAAAAAAGAGGGAAAAGACTAGGGAGAAGCCAGAAAGAAAAAGGTGGAGAAAAGAAAAAGACGCAAAGGGAGGGGAGAAGAAAGAAGAGCAAAGAGAAGGAAAAGAAAGAAGAAAGAACGAGGAGGAAATAAGAAAGAAAACGAGAAGAAAAAAAGACCAGGAAGAAAAAGAGAGGGGGGAAAAGGAGAAAGAGGGGGAAGAGGAAAGAGAAAAATGGAGAGACAAGAAGGAGGGAATTAGAAAGCCCGGAAAAGGAAGAGAGATTGAAAAAGAGGAAGAAAAGAGGGGGAGAAGGTAGAAAGAGAGTGAGAAAGGGGAGAACAAGGGAAGAAGAAGATCACATTAAATGAAAGGGGCGAAAAACTGGGCGCTAGGAAAAAAGGTTTCATAGAAATGCGCTGTCGTCCAAGGGTTTTAAGAAGGGACCCAATGTTTTTGCACGCCATCTAATAGATGCTGTGACCAGGACAAAGCCTAAGAAGTAGGAAATACAACCATCAAGGTGGAAAGGGGAGTAAAGAAATTGATAAACAGTAAAAGGGTGCACTGATGGTTGGGCGGGCCCGGGTTGCCCTTGCTAACTATTTACATTCCAAAAAGGGTTCAATGAGCGGGAAAGGGAAATGGGGGGCGAAGTACTTAAGTACATGAAAGGCTGGGACTGAGGGGGGAGAATAGATGGGGATCTACATTGATACAACAGGGCTGATTAAAGGCGACCGGGGGGCGGAACGGGGATTTCTGTATCCGCATTGATCGGGGGGGGAAGACATCACATTTAAGTGGCAATTAGGACCTCCCTAAAGCAGACCATTATCAAAATTTTGGCGGCGTGACCCCATTTACTGGCGCTCTTGAAAAGGGAAAGGACCTTGCAAGAGTTTTTCTTCCTTTAAAGCGGGAACAAACAGGGGTCAACTGTTTCTTTTAGGTGGGACAATTTTTTTAGCTAATAGGACATAATGATTGGTACAGTCTTCCAAGATGTTCTACCTGGTTGGAAAGGCGTGTAATTTGCGGGTTACGGTTGCGACTCTTTTGTTGATTTTCCGGTTCTATAAGGAGGGGGGTTTGTTTTTTTGTTCTTTCTTAGGGGGTCGGGGGTGAGTTCCTTGGACATTCGGGGGTTTTTGGTGGGGGTTGATAGGATTAGGGGGGTGGGGGAGGGGGGCTGGGGTGATATCTTTTTTTCGTTGATCTTATTTTGGTAATTAAACGATCTGGATTTGACATAGTATTATTTTAAAATTAACTTTGTCTTTTTTAATCCCTACAGACGTTAATCTATTCTTTTTATAACCGCGGACTTGGGGGGGTGCGGTGTCCCGGGCGGTCCATTTAAAAAAGTATTATGATTTTAAAACCCTAGCTATATAGTTTTAGTTTAACCCCCCCCCCCCCCCCCCTACCCGCGGGGTTTATTTATTGCTTTTTGGGAAATAAGACTTAGAGACTTTAATTTATTTTTTTTTTAGTTAATTTGGAAGTATCCTAATTTTCTTTTGATATTAGGGGCCGGTGGAGAGTTTACTATGTCTTTAAAAAGGGTTTTCCCTTATGATATTAAAAGACAAAAGCCCGGGGGGGTGAGAAGAACATAATCGGAAAGAATCAAGTATAAGGGCGCGGGGAAATAAGTATAGAAAATAACCTGGGTCTAATCATTCTCTCTGCTGGGAAGGGGAGGCTATTTGCACAAAATATATATGGGCTACAATGGGGGAGCGGGGCGAGGGCGGGGGTGGGAGTGTGTGGGCCTGGGTACCGGGTGGAGGGACCTAGTTACGATGGGGGGAGAAAAACCCGCAGCGATTTGTTAACATCACATCGGGTTGCTACTACTAATATTATATTGAGAAAACCGGTATTTTTGATATTAAATTTCATATTCTCTATTTGGGGCGAGGCAGCGATATTTTTAGGGAGATGCCCGGGCATTCACATATGATTCGGTGTGCATTCATTCTAATTATTACTGAGAAATATCCTGGTGAGTTTCTACGTTCTGTTTTTTAGGATTTACAACGCTGGTCGTCACTCAACAATATTATAGCGGGCGAAACAATGGACCCATTTAACCCAGCGTAGGTTCAATACAAAGATCGACTAACAATTCTTCTTAGAAGAAACATCTAGAAACGGGGGACCAGCGATGGGGGGGCGACTCTTTGATCCGGACAACGATTTTATATTTTGTGAGATTTGCGCGAATGTTTTTCCTTATCATAACCTAGCGACGGGACATTATTAAGATCGCAAATTGGTGATATGAGATTCGTTTTTTTATATTTTCCCTATGATCACAATTTGTTCGGACGGATCACTGGCGACATCGGCCAAAGAATCGGGGATGATTTTTCTCGCCTATTGTATAACGGAAACAATAAGAGCGGTGACCAGCGATTTAATAGCATCATTACGAGGCAATTCGGGCATAACGCGGGGTATATGGGGAAGAGAGATTCTGTCGGGTAAACTGTCCTGTCGCTCGCTCGTTTCTCCCTGGAATTATTTATTATATCCGTTTTTTGGTGGACATCGGTACGAGGGATTCATATGATTGAACAATTTTGATCACTTTTCGTGGGGACTTCTGGGAACCCGTCCTAGATGGATCCCGGAGGGGTCATTCTCAGGGTTTCCACATAACCTGGGGCGTGAGGAACCAATTTTTCTACAACCAGTCGAGCGTATGGAAAACAGATGGGCTTTTACATCTTTTTATCGCACAACAGTGGGCCAGGAGTGAGGTGGGGGTAATAGAGTCGGTTACGTACGTAAATTAAATGAGGATCATATTTAATTTGAAATAGTTTCAGCGATGGCCCGCTCCCAAAATGCACCATTATTTAATCTACTATAATGTTCTTTTTCCTTGCATGGATGAAAACATTTTTTCTATGACTCCCTTTGACCCAACACGCGATTTGAGGGGGGCCACCCCCATATGATGGCGGGGGGGGGGGGCGGGGGGCTCATACAGCCGGGGGATCAGATTACGGAGGAAATCGAGCGGCGGAAGAATGTTCGGTTTTTTTTAGGCTTTATTTTTAAGGATTAAGGTATTTTAGATTTGAACTTTATGATGTTTTAGTATTCGCCAGCGCGTTTTGAGAGCCAGATTAATTTCCGCATACGTTTTCTTCGGGTTTGCAAACGAGTTTTGTAACGCCGTAATTGGGGGGCGGACACCGGGGGATTATTTTTAAATGAGAGTATTATAAAACTTTATTTTGAAAGAGAGAGAAATAAGGCGAAGGATAGTAAACGAAGGCAAAGGGGGGGGGCGGCGGGGGGGTGGGGGCCGATTCGGGGGGGGGGGGACAATAATAAATAAACAGGGGTGGGGAGCCGGGGGGGGGGGGGGGGGGGCCGGATAAGTATAATGGCTAAGGGGAAGTTTTTGAGGTGCAGACATTAATTGGTTGTTTTTATATTCCCGTTAATTGTTGTTTTCCGCAATTTTTATAAGAGAGAGTCATGAACGGTTTTTCCGGTTTATTGGAAAGACGCCCAAAACAACAGGTTTTGTGTCGTGTTATTTGTTTCGTTATAAATAATTCGTTTTGGTTAAACTTTAATGTCAAATTTACGTTATGGTGGCATAGGTGGAGTATTTTTTTTCATAATTTCGACAGGGAAGGTTTTGAATATGGTTGGTTTCACGAACAAGAACAAGTTTTACTGTGAATGTTAGTTTTCGGGTTCGGATATCCTATGCGATATTTAGTTTAAAAATTTAGTCCATAATTTTTACGGTTTCCTATTTAAGGATCTTTATTTTTTGTATCAGTGTTTTTGAATTAATTTTTAGTATTTATTTTATTATTAGTTTTTGATTCTTTAATGTCCTTTATTTTTGCTAACACATCCAAATATTTTCGGGTCACAAATATCGTTTTTAATTTTTTGTCGTTAATTTGCGAGCCTTTTTCATCTCGCAATGAATTTTTGTCCAAAATGTTTATCCCCACACATGTTATTCGTAAGTAGGTTTGTCAGTTAATAATATTTACTGGTAACCGTTGATCAGTTATATTTAACTTCTTTTTAATAATTAAGTTCCTGGTTAATGTTTTGCTAGGGGATTTACAAAATTATAAAGATTCAATTATACTAGGACCATTTTTAAAGCCATATTTTTTTTATTTTTTTTTACCGGGGCGTAAGTATGGTTTTTTGCGTTCGACTTGTTGATACTTAGGGTGAAATCAAATTTAGGACCATTGGGGTTGCAATTTTTTATGGGGAGTTTTATTATTGAACCCTTGGTAATGATGGGGGCGAAAGAACAGGGGTTATGTGGAATAGAACGGGTAGCATTGAAATTTTAAAATCATAGGGGGGGGGGACAATATTTACTTGTTTAGAAGGTGGGGGGACTGTGGATTAACTGGGGCCCAACACTGGGGGATAACTCAACTGGGAGCTTTTTTGTTTTCAAAATGCTTTGGACGAATTTTTTTTGTTTGTTAAATAGAATTTACCAATTCACGTTCTGAATGAAATTGGGGTTTTACCGCGTTGAGGGGGGAGGGGCAGGAATTGGGGTATCGGGCAATAATGTTTTTCTTTAGGAAGCTTTTTTTAGAACGAAAGGTCTTATGAGTTTTTTAATGTGGCAGCGGGGTGGGAGTTTGAGGCGGGGGAAGGGGTATTAAACGGGAGAACAGGGGCTGGGGGCGGGTAGAATCAGGAATAAAGTGGGTAGAGGGAATCAGCCATATTTAGCATAGTTTATTAGAAAAACGGGGGGGGGGGGGGGACTGGGCACAAAGGAGTTTTTTAGTTGTATTCGTTGGAACGGGGGGTGCGTAATATTTTAAAAAACACATCAACCGGGACAAGTGGGCATAGGAATTTATTTGAATTTGTGCCACACTCGAGTTTTACATATATTTTATGTGGCTTATGTAAGCGCATGTCTATGTTGAGTTTTATTTCTTCTGTTTTTGTTTAGGATGTGAGCATCAATTTTGGGAGTTGTTAGTTTTGTAAAAGGGTTTTTGAACCGTACATGTGTGTGAAGCGAGAGAGAGAGGAGAGATGAGAGAGAGAGAAAAACGAGAGAGGTGTGAGAGAGAGAGAGGTGAACGAACGAACGGAACTTTAATTTCCAAGGGTTAAGAATTGGGTGCGCAGGGCCCGTCTAGTGACATTCTGCCACTCTCTCCCTCTCTCTCTATCTCAGAGCGAGAGAAATTTTGGAAGGAACGAACTTTATTTTCAGAACGGTTTTTTTTTTAAGAATTGGCACGCAGGCCCGTCGTACATTCTGCCTTTCCTCTCTCTGCCATCTTGCATACTGTATCCTTTCAGTCGCACATGTATTTTTAGCATTATTTAAGTTTATGCAACCTTATCGAGTAAAATAATAGCATACATTTATAAAATCCAATTCGTAATGAAATTTTTTGTAATGTTTAAAAAAAACCCATAAAAACAAAGTACAAAAGAGAAAGAGAAAGAGAGAGAGAGAGAGAGAGAGAGAGAGAGAGAGAGAGAGAGAGAGAGAGAGAGAGAGAAAGAAAGAAAGAAAGAAAGAAAGAAAAAAAAAGAGAGAGAAAGAGATAGACAAAGCAAGAAATAATATGTAAATGATTTATTTTAATTTCTCATATATATGTATTCATAATTTATGTATGTATTTATTTATTTTTTTTACTCCCAAGTTTTGTTCATTTTATGCTGAGCTGATGGCATGAACGTGTTGAAGGCTATGCCCTTGATGTAAGATAATCTCTGCAAGTTTTTAAGCATACCTTACAAGACTAAAAAAGAATGTACCTATTTCTTTTTTTTCCACCTACTGTGACCCAGTGTGTTGAGGAGACATGTAACAATTACCGGTTTTCAACTCAACTGCGAAAGTTTCTCTTGAAATACCGCCGCGCGCATGCGCACTTTTTTGAGTCTTTGTAAGATATGCTTAAAAACTTGCAGAGATTATCTTACTTTTTGATGATAGAAAGCATCCTCGTACCACGTCATGGGGGCCCGAGAATAAAATTTTGAAAAGGGTACAATCTTTTATGGACACCCTGTTATAACTTTCTTAGTTGCTACCCTCAAATATATCGTTGCGTTCAGTTTGTACATTCTGCTTTGATTTATTTTTATTTTTCACATATTTATTTGTCGTTGTCTTTCCTATTTCTCTGATCTTTGTTTCCTATCTGTAACAGGGGTGCGCATGATCCGGAGTCGTGGAGTTCAGTTTTTTTTTGTAGTGGAGTCGGTGTCGGTAAAAAAATGTAGGACTCTTCGAATTATTGTGCCATATGACTAGTAATATGTAAGTCGGAAGTTGGGGTCGGAATAAGACTTCTCAAATTTCCTCGAAGTCGGAAATTTTTTTTCCCCCGACTCCATAACCCTGGTTTGTAATTCAGGCTAAAGAACGCTATACCACCGGAAAAGTCCCGGTGTTTTTTTAATGTTTTGATCATTTGTAAAAACTGAATTCAGTTAGCCAATTAAAAAAAAAAAAAGATTACAGAGAGAGAAACAGAGAAATAAGAAAGAAATAAAAAGAGAGAGAGAGAGAGGGGGGTAGAGAGATAACGCGAAAGTAAAAGGGAAGTAAAACAGACCTAGGAGGAAAAAAGGGTAAAGAAGGCGGACTGATGGAGTAATAAATAACTGAATCCGAGTTAAGGGAAAAAAACACACACACACACACACACACACACACACACACACACACACACACACACCCACACACACACACACACACACACACACACACACACACACACACACACACACACACACACACACACACACACACTCACACACACTCACACACACACACACACACACACACACACACACACACACACACACACACACACACACACACACACACACACACACACACACACACACACACACACACACACACACACACACACACACACACACACACACACACACACACACACACACACACACACACACACACACACACACACACACACACACACACACACACACAGACACACACACACACACACACACACACACACACACACACACACACACACACACACACACACACACACACACACACACACACCCACACACACACACACACACACACACACACACACACACACACACACACACACACACACACACACACACACACACACACACACACACACACACACACACACACACACACACATTAGTGAGAAGAAATCTTAAGCATAGAAGAGTTAAAACATGCCGTGCACAACGCATTAAATAAACACACACACTGAGGTATACATTGAATTCACCTTTGACATTCGCGTTAAGATTTCTTCTTCTGACGCTATATCCTTATCACTGTACCAGCAACTACATTCGTTGATCATAACCACTAACAAAACGTCCCCGATAGAATAACAACCACAACGCTCTTATGAAGACAAAAAGAAGCACATAAATTGCGAAACATTACATCGCGTCCGGAACTTTCGTATAAGCCACCAAACAACAGCATTGATAATCAAGCTACATACGTTAAGTTGAACTTGACATTACCCGCGTCTGTGCTAAAGGATTCAAGGTGTAAGCATGTATCTAGCTCAGACTGAGAGTAAATAATATTAGAGGGATTCAGACAATTGAGAAGTATGGTATATATTAGATACGTACATAGGCTGAGGGACAGACAGGGAGATGGACATACTAGATATATATATATTATAATATTCATATCATAACCCTCCTACTCCCAAAGGAGCCATAGGCCTTCAACAAACACATGCCAAGTCCTCCTGTCACGTGCCATCATCTCAAGTTCTTTCCATGTTCTCCTCATCATTTTCACCTCTGTTTCCAACTCTCTTCTCCATGTACTTCTTGGTCTTCCTCTGCCTCTCTGCCCTGGGGGTTCCAGAACAAGGACTGCCTTGTAATGCTATCAACAGGTTTCCTCAGTGTGTGTCCTATCCATCGCCATCGTCTTCTTCTCATCTCTTGTTCCACTGGCACTTGTCTAGTTCTTGTCATCAGTTCCACGTTGGTAACCTTGTCATACCATTTTAATCCCTCTATTCTACGCAAGCACCCATTATGAAAGTCTGTAGCTTTTTGGTTGTTGTCTTTGTTGTTCTCCATGTCTCAGAGCCATACAATAGGACTGACTTCACATTTGAGTTGAAGATTCTTATTTTCGTGTTGGATCCGATTTCTCTTGATCCCATATATTTCCCAATGCAATGAAAGCTCCTCTTGCTTTTTGTATTCTTATTTTGATATCACTGTCTGTCCCTCCAACTTTGTCTATATTGCTGCCAAGATATGTGTACGATTCTACACCTTGTATTGGTGCTTCTTCAAGTTCAACACTGTTAACATTACATGCATTTATTCTCATTATCTTTGTCTTTTCCCTGCATATTTTCAGACCGAATTGCTGTGACCTCTCATCGAGTGTTTTCAATTTGTCTTGCATCTGATTACGGTTATGGAACAGAAGAGCCAAGTCATCAGCAAAATCCAGATCATCCAACTGCTTAGTTAGAGTCCACTGGATTCCCTTTCTGTTGTGTGTTGTCGATGTTCTCATAACCCAGTCTATTGATAGTAGGAAAAGAAATGGAGACAAGAGGCATCCCTGTCGCACTCCTGTTCTTATCCCAAATGGTTCTGTAAGCTGTCCTTCATGAAGAACTCTGCATGTCATGTCTTCATATGTTTTCTTTATTAAATTAATGATCTTCAGGGAACTCCATAATGCCTCATCAATTTCCAAAGTGATTCTCTGTCTACACTGTCAAATGCCTTTTCGTAGTCCACAAATCCGATGTATAATGGTGAATTCCATTCCAGACTTTGTTCAACTATTATTCTCAAAGTGGCTATCTGGTCTGTACAAGATCTGTTTTGTCGAAAACCTGCTTGTTCATCTCTCAGTTTCTTGTCTATGGACTCTTTTAATCTCTCAAGGATAATCCTATTTAATACTTTTCCTGGCACTGATAGTAACATTATTCCTCTATAATTTGTGCACTCTTGTAAATTTCCCTTCTAGGCAACTTAACCAGATATCCTTCCTTCCATTCTGCTGGTATCTCTTCCTTTTCCCAGACTGTACCAAGTAATTTATATAACATCTCTGTAGCCGTGTCGATATCTGCTTTGATGGCCTCTGCTGGAATGCCATCAGGTCCAGACGCTTTTCCATCTCTTAGAAGCTTTATGGCTTTCTTTATTGCTTCCTTCGTTGGTCTTTCACCGTTAATTTGTAGCTCTTCTTCTGCTGGCGGGATGTCCCGGGATGTTTTTGTAGAGCTGGTCTATTGAGAAGGTCCTCAAAATATTCTGTCCACCTCTTCCATTTGCTCTTGTATATTGCTGAGAGTTGCAGTTTCCCATTCTTGTCTTTTAATGAGGCAACATTGTTTCGCTTGTATTTCCCTGTCAGCTTCTTTGTGCTGTTATACAGTTCTCTCATATTTCCTTTGGCTGCAGCATCTTCTGCAATCTCAACTTGCCAACTCCTCAATATAACTTCCTCTTGTCTCTTTTGATACTTCTTTTAACTTCTTTGTTGCTTTCCTTCTGTGTACACTTCTTGAGCCTTGGCTTTGGAACTTCTGGTTTTGCTTGTGTTTAAATCTGCTTTCTTGTGTTTTGATCTGTCTTTTATCTTATTGGATGGTTTCCTGTTGTTTATCCATGCTTTTTGTTTGTCGTTCCCATTTTCCCCCATTATTTCTTCACATGTCCTAATTCCATACCGTTTTATGATTTGCTGCCAATAGTCTTCTGTATTCTCTACATCTTCCAGCTGTTTGATCACTTGGAAATATTGTTGGATATTGTGAACGCAAATTTGTCTCCTTGTTTCTTGATTTCTTAGATGTCCTACATATATATAAAAATAAAAATATATATGAAAATATATATATATATATATATATATATATATATATATATATATATATATATATATAAATATATATATATATATTATATATATAATCTCAAATAAATACACGGAGATACAGATAGACAGAAGGGCGTAATATACCGGTGGAAATGTAGATGATATCATGTAGGAAAACAATTGCAAGATAAGAACAGTCAGAAAGACTGACAGTAGATGAGGAAGAGGCGGTAGGTTGGGCAGGCAAGCAGAAAAATAGGGTGTGTAGTACGTCGGGAGGTAAGTAGGTAGAAATAGAAGACAGACAGGCAGGTGACAGATCAATCATAATCAATCATTCAGACAGACAGACAGACAGACAGACAGACAGACAGACAGACAGACAGACAGACAGACAGATAGATAGATAGATAGATAGATAGATAGATAGATAGATAGATAGATAGATAGATAGATAGATAGATAGATAGATAGGATACATAGATAGATACATAGATAGATACATAGATAGATAGATAGATCAGAAGATATGATAGATATTGCGACAATTTTGGAAACAGGTTAGAAAAACGGATTGCCGCTTGATGAGCTGTCGACTGTATGAAAACTTCTGTTTAAAAACAAAGCAAAGACAATTAACCCAAAGATGGACAATCTTGTCACATCAAGTGTGGGCCTAATAGCTTTCAGCTAGCCGAATAGACAATTTGTAGGGATTAATGCTTCCGTACCAACGCTGATCAAGACTTTATTCTGTTATAAAAAAAGAGGGGTACGTGCCCGTTCACAAAGTAATGCACCACATCGTTTTTCTCAGGAGCTGTTTATTCAAAAAGCATGAAATTTATACACAATATACATGGATATGTCATGTAAACATCGGTATTATTCAACATAATCCCCATCAACTTGTACGGCTTATGCCAGCGCGAAACAAGTGCATGTATTCCTAGCCCGTACCAGATTTTGTCTTGATCATGTAGCCATTTCTTCGCTGCATGAATCACTCCTTCATCATCTTCAAACCTTGTCCCACGGAGTGCATCTTTTAGTGGACCAAATAGATGAAAATCAGAGGGTGCCAAATCGGGACTATAGGGTGGATGGGGTAGTACAGTCCAACCCAATTTGGTGATTGCTTCCCGTGTGCCAGACTTGTGTGAGGTCGCGCATTGTCGTGAAGGCGAAGAAGGTCTGCTGGATTCTTGTGCGGCCCCCCCCGAACTCTGCGAAAACGTTGATTGAGTTTTTTCAATGTCTTAATGTAAGCTTGCGAATTGATTGTCTCTTCCTCTTGGCATAACGTCCACAAGAATCACACCTTCAATGTCCCAAAAGACAGTGATCATGACCTTTCCAGCTGAAGGAATTGTCTTGAATTTCTTTCTTCTTGGTGATTGCGGATGATGCCACTCCATTGACTGTCTTTTTGTCTCAGGTTCAAAATGATGTGCCCAGGTTTCGTCACCTGTAACGATCTTAGCCAAAAAAAGTTCTCTCCATCAGCATTGAAACGCTCCAACAATTCAGAAGAAATTGCTTTCCTTTGCAATCGGTGGTCATTTGTGAGACTTCGAGGAACCCATCTTGCGCAAACCTTAGAAAATCCGAGAGTTTTTATAACTGCAATTTGCACTACCAATGCTGACTGACAGCTGTTAAAAGGTCCAATTTGTTGAGTAGTGATTCGCCTATCTGTAAGAATAATGCCCTCAGCGCACCATTTCAAACATTTCTGCGTTGGTGGCTGTGGCAGGACGTCCACAGCGCGGCCGATCAACAGCTCCGTATCTCCACTTCCTGGTTCTTTGATTCTCTGAACCCAGCGACTGACTGTACTCCTGTCGACTGCAAAACTTCCATACCCATCACATAGACGCTTGTGAATATTCACCACAGTTTCCTTCTCTGCAACGAGAAATTCTATCACAATTCGCTGTTTATAACGCAAGTTGCTAACACGCTCCATTTCAACGGTTTAGGGCAGCCGTATTATTTGGCCGATTGCGGTGCAATTTAGTGCACACAATTGGCACATGCCATATGTAAAGTGTGCAAAATTTCATGCTTCTATCTTCATTATTAGCTGAGAAAAACGACGTGGTGCATTACTTTCTGAACGCCCCTCGTATTTTTTGGTGTGTTTTATGCGTTGCCTCTGTCTGCTCGATTCCGTTGTCGACTTTTATCTCTGTGTCGATCGACTCCACTTTCACTGTATCTGTAGGGTCATCTTTGCCAGGTCATTGGATTTTACTCATCAACATCATCATCATCATCAACTTGATCATTTCCATTTTCGTTTCTCGTGTTCATGAAGAGACCACTGATCCCTTGTAGAAAGCCTGCACCAAAGCATTCATATGTACTTGTAGTAGTGGGTCATGTAGCAATACATTTACGTTATGAGGTTGCCAGCCTGATGCAAAACTTCGAGTTATTCGGCTCTTATGGCATGAATGAGGGAGCTGTGGTCCAGTTTTTTCTATGTCCGTTCAGACAATCTTTGGAAACGTCCCGGGCTTTGGGCTCTTGATATCGTGAAGTAAATATTTTGGTTTAATACGGTTGTTACACATTCCATTTGAGAGTTAACTCTCTCTCTCTCTCTGTTACTCTCTCTCAATCTCTCTTTCTTTCTCTCTCACTCTTTTTCTCTCTCTCGTTCTCTTTATCTCTCTTTCTTTCTCTTTCTCTCCCACTCTCTATTTCTCTCGTTCTTTCTCTCTCCCTCTTTCTTTTTTTTCACACACGTACGTGTAAAAAACCCTCGTTACAAAAAAGAAAATTAATAAAAAATAAACAAAATATGCACACAGAGGCGGAAGAAAAAACATACAATCATGCGCGAACACAGACAATACACGCATACATACACTCAGACAAACAGACACACATACACAGAGATGTACACAAAGAAGTATACCTTAAGCATATGTAGATAAATAAAACACGTTCACATTAGACATATTATTATATATGTAATATGTAGAATATCACAGGGAAGAGAAGCATTCCAAAAATGTGGTGGTTTATGCAATAGCTTTTTGTTAATGGAAGTAAGCATGACAGTTCTTCAGTATTTTATAAACAGCCAATACTAATATATAGAAGTGAGTTACGGACAATTAGTAAACAAGCAGGACAAGCCCCTGATGCTACAGAAACGTTATTCTACAGAAGAATTTTACGTATATCATGAACAACAGACAGAGTAAAGAGGATGTCCTGAAAGAGGCCAGTCAGCAGAATTGTACTGCTCACATTAGAAAGAAGCAATCCAATGTCCTTGTGCATGCTGTGAGAGGAAGAAAATTTGAATATATTGTGACCAGGAAAGACTGAAGGTTTTGGTTTTTTTCCCCTCTCATCAGCTAAACATGTGTTCATTTGAAGATATATGTGCATAACGTCAGCTTAGCATGTGTTCATTTGAAAATATATGTGCATAACGTCAGCTTAGCATGTGTTCATTTGAAAATATATGTGCATAACGTCAGCTTAGCATGTGTTCATTTGAAAATATATGTGCATAACGTCAGCTTAGCATGTGTTCATTTGAAAATATATGTGCATAACGTCAGCTTAGCATGTGTTCATTTGAAAATATATTTTCATAACGTCAGCTTAGCATGTGTTCATTTGAAAATATATGTGCATAACGTCAGCTTAGCATGTGTTTATTTGAAAATATATGTGCATAACGTCAGCTTAGCACGTATTCATTTGAAAATATATGTGCATAACGTCAGCTTAGCATGTATTCATTTGAAAATATATGTGCATAACGTCAGCTTAGCATGTGTTCATTTGAAAATATATGTGCATAACGTCAGCTTAGCATGTGTTCTTTTTAAAATATATGTGCATAACGTCAGCTTAGCATGTGTTCTTTTGAAAACATATGTGCATAACGTCAGCTTAGAACGTATTCATTTGAAAATATATGTGCATAACGTCAGCTTAGCACGTATTCATTTGAAAATATATGTGCATAACGTCAGCTTAGCATGTGTTCATTTGAAAATATATGTGCATAACGTCAGCTTAGCATGTGTTCTTTTGAAAATATATGTGCATAACGTCAGCTTAGCATGTGTTCATTTGAAAATATATGTGCATAACGTCAGCTTAGCATGTGTTCTTTTGAAAATATATGTGCATAACGTCAGCTTAGCATGTGTTCATTTGAAAATAAATGACTCCACCTCCACGTGGTGGTCCTGGAAACAGGCTGCATCACTGCAGTCTGGCTGAGAGAGTAAGGATCAAAGAGGAAAGGCAAACCCGGTCCCAAAATGTGCCGTGCTGAAGTCGGATGTGTCGGCCGAAAGGCGCAAATATCGCAGCTCCAGTCTTAACAGTACCAAGGCAACCAACGTCCATTTAAGTGCAAAACATGAAGATAAACAGGGTTAATTTGAAAATATATGTGCATAACGTCAGCTTAGCACGTAGGATAGTTTGGTTTGGTTTGGTTAGGTTTGGTTTGGTTTGGTTTGGTTTGGTTTGGTTTGGTTGTAAGCACCATCTTCATTGCAAGCAGACAACTCCATAAGTGTTCCGATCTCCTCCATTTAGATCACACAAGGAGGATCTCAGTGTCACAGATGGAAATAGTGCAGCAGTGATCATCCACTTTTGCCTTTCCCCATCTAGTTCATATTTTATTTGGTGCTACATGAACGAAGGATTCACTAGTGCAATTAACACGTGTGACCGTATAACCTACCACCATCAGCATTTATTCATGCTAGAGCCCAGTTTTTAACATAAATGTAAATTATCATTTTGTTGAAATCGACAAATGGATTCTAAAAATTAAATAAAAATTAAATTAACCCGAAGCATTGAGAGAAGGGGAAATGGAAGGTATATTTCATTAGGTATGCGTTAGTAAGAATGCACGCTATCTACCCGTCAGTTGTTATGGTGATAAAAGAAAAATGCAGGTTAAAAGTAGCAACGTCCACGTGAGGTTTTATCCAATGAGAATGTGATTAGCCCAAGCTGACCTAAGCCTTTGCCGGCAAGAATAATTAATTAGACAGTCTAGAAGTATTGTGCCCAGGAGAAAGACGTACAATGTCTATCCAGCTCACAGTTGAGGAATTCATCTAAATGATGTTAATCATTTATTTATGTGTAGTTGTGCACTACAACGTTTTTGATTCAGTTTTTCAATGAAACAGTAAGTACTTCTCTCGCCTCTCGTTTTTAACTTTTCAGCATGTGTATTGAAAATGATGAAACTCTTATAAAACTGGAGAGATAGAATAAAAATAGAGGATTTGAAAAGGAAAATAATTCTGGAGGCCATCGAAACAAAACTGCTGAAGAAGAAAAACAATTGCAAAAAATATTAATCGCCCAGGATATAAGGAAAGATGTATTATTGGATAATAATGTTTAACACACATCCTGGATTTTGTATGCATGTCTCGAAGAGGAGGCTTATACAAATGTTTGATATGTGGTACCTAAGGACATATTTTCTGTTACAAATCCATTGTCATTTGTTTGACCAACTTGATGTAAATAAAACTTATCTTATTGGAAACAGGCCCTTGGAAAATTTATTTACCTTTGGATAATGTAGATGTATATGTCAGTGTTCATAATTATCACGACTACACTTGCTCAAAACACCTTACCACCAGCAGTAGAAGGAAAATGGAACGATTACATGGACCCACAGATAGAGTGTGAGAAAATTAAGACCTCTTGCGAGCTTTAAGCCAGTACAGCCAACTCTCACGTAGATAGGGAACAAATAACTATCAACCAATAATAAGCACCACGGCTACATAAAGTGTTAATTAGTACCGTGCCCAGTCCCACAAGGAATCAAACTGGGTGGGACGGTTACACACGAGAGCCGTTTGGCAATTAAGCACGGTGGAACACACAGAGAGAGAGCGGAGCATGGCGTAATAGATTCTTTGATCAGGGGCGATGTTAAGTCTGAGACGGACCTTGAATTGTAAAACTTTTTTTTTCAGGGGAATTTAATTGCGTAGCTGATATTCGGCAAGGCGGAGTTGATAAAAAGTCAAGCCTGGGAGGTTGTCTGCGGCAGAGGTGGTAAATTTACCTTTGATTCAAGAATTGAACGGTCAATTGACTCGGGTCTGGCAGTGGGTGTGACTTTCGCGTTAAAGAGCGATAGAAACGGAATTTACGGATATAAAACCCATGTATCTCCGATAGCCATGATCAGTTGTTCAGAAAAACTCTACCGTATCTGAAATTCACTAGCTCGATATCTTAGATTTCTCGTACAGAATGAAAATTATTAGATTTTCGTGGGGAATGTATTTCATTTTTCGGATTGCGTTAATTTATATACTAGCCTTTAAAGTGATTTAGTGTGTTTAAAGTTTTCATTATATTTCACTGAGATTTTCTGTGCTAATTAAATAACTTATAGCTAATCTTTTTCAGCCATTAAAGTGAATTTTAATTACTCGCTTTTTCCTAGTAAGAGATGTTTTAAATTGAACTAGTACATACATTAAAATAACTGTCTACTGACGGTATATATTATTTACTTCTATCCATTTTTATTAATTTTTTTTAAAATGACTAGTGTTCATATCACGCGTTAAAAAACGATTAGGATAAGCTAGAAAGGTGTGTTTTAAATCTAATTTATAACGGAGTGGTGAAGAGGTCTATTTTCACACGTGTTTAGATATGATATTGATAATTTGGTTAAATGTTTTTATTGTCTTTCATAAAATCTAGGCTGATCAAAAACCTGAGTACTAGCGGTTCTTTTATGGGCCACATGAACTTATGATCATACGAACTTATAATATTATAAGCATCCATGGATATTTAATATTGATGAGCTTCTTGCTGTGACCTGTGTGTCCAATTTTCCTCATTTTCCACGAGAGAAAAGAATAGAACCATTAAATTATAATATTCACTGAACCAGAAACTATTACCAGATTTACTTATATCAATCTCATCAGCCAGCTGTGGCGTAATATAATTGTCAGCAACATTTGTGTTACTTAACCTAGCGTCTCAGCCACCTGAGGGCTAAACATTGGAACTATATATATATTTTCTATTCATCCTACGTCGGCGATCACCACGCATGGTCTTTACTCCAACCAACTGAAGGTATAGATAACTTATTGTATCCAGGACAAACTAACTCACCGACTCTAGCGACTCCGTGAAATTTGCAGTCAGCAATACGGCTAGTCTGGGGCTGGATTTGGCAAAACTTAAATTTGTCACTAAATAGTCTTATTTACTTATTAGTGTATTTCCTTGGAATGCCCTGCGACAACTACTGGGGTAAGCAAAAGTCTGAAAGTGGCCACTGAATGGGTGTGAATTGAATGAACGGAGAAAGAAAAACTTATGTTTTTGTTAACATCATATACTTATGTGGTTTCTTCTTTCTTTTTTTTTTATCTCACTAATCTGAGTAGTCACGGCGAGATTACATTAGGAACCTATTCTTTTCCTATACTATTTCATAACTCATTCTTAACTTTCGATCTTTGGGTTAATTAACCTCTGTTGGGATCGTCCTTTCTTTTCCTTTACCAGAGGGGGATAACCTATTTGACTAATTTCTTCTTTTGCCATTTTGTCTGTAAACCATGATCAAGTAAATGTATATGCTTATTGTTGTGATCTTTATTGATAATAAACTTTATTAAACCTTTAGTTATCGTGTCGGTCAACCCATTTCCATTATATGTTATTCATAGTTTGTTTTCACGTTCGTGCGTATTTGTCACAGAATTGTGTGCATGTGAGTACAGTGTAACTTGTATTTTCGTACAAGGAGAGAAAGTGCGTCTGATTTAAATTTAGTCGTTCAGATAGGCTGGATTAGATAAATTATTCTATCTAGAGACTGTCCTTTCTCTTACACGATCACCTCGTGATTAAAAACTATTTCTTACCCTTACTTTCACATTGTCATCCACTATCACCTCTGCTCAGACAGGGACTATAAAACATCTATTACCTATTGATAAAATCTACGACACTCAGCACAGTATTACGAATTCCGTAGCACCGGCGAAAGATCTATTGTGTGTATACAGGAATCAACACATTTCTATAAAATAAATTAGTCGTGTGTAGGTTTTTCCTAATTTTTTCGTAAATTTTGCCAAGCCAGCGGCTGTATGGCCTACTCTTCACGATTTTCCAACTGCCGATGGATTTTTAAACGCACGCAACTTGCACACGGGACCACTATTTTTTTTCGCCCTTATCCGAGAAGGCTAAGCATCCGATCTCAACACCCATGAGTTCATGGGGAGTGGAGTATGACATCATTAGGACCCACATGTTCTGAAAACATTCCATCAAATATATTCCCTGTACTGGGAACAGAGCCCCGGTACCTTTAGGCTTAGAGGCAGACGCCATTATCCTTAGCCACTCCGACCCCCTGAAGATTGATGGAAAAATGGAATGGAGCACGACAAAGAGAGAAAATACTGGATAGTCTGACGTCATGGCATGGCACGAAGTTAACAAAAGAAAAAAATTGATAAATAATATTGGAGACGGGGACCGAAGACGCAGCAACAGTGGTAAATGCAGTCAGCGACCCATAGCTTGACTGCTTGTGTCAGGGTCAGCGAACCAGAGCTGACCAAGACCCTACTCCACCTCCAAGTGGTGGTCCTGGAAACAAACTGCAGTCTGGCTGAGAGAGTAGGGATCGAAGAGGGAAGGCACACCTGGTCCCCAAATATGCCGTGCTGAAGTCGGATGTGTCGGCCGAAAGGCGCAAATATCGCAGTTTTCGCTGGTAAACGGGCACAACGCAACCACGTCATTTTTAGGGACGAACAAGGAAGAAGAAGAAGAAGAAAGAAGAAGTATTGGAGACTGTAAAGATGTGGAGAGATATGAGCACCTACGCCACACGTTATGGTACTAGAAGAAGAAAAAAAACAAAACGTTAGACACAGCTGTAGGACCAAAAACTCGTACAGGTACAAAAATAGGGATTACTACCAGGTAAACATAATCAGGATGATCTTTCTTGAACCAAGTACTGCTTCACGATTTGACAGAAAAAGGTAGTGTACTCCAGAAGTAAGAATGTCAAAATCAGTAAGACGGCTCAGTGGGAAGGTATGTAGGTAAATGTCGCAAGATCCGACATTTGGGTTGACTGTATGATGTTGGTTTTATTATTGTAATATTTATTTCATTAGTTGCAATAATAGACAACACGATATCAAAGGATGCACACAAAACTTCAAGCACTGAAACTAAAGAAAAAAGCAACAGCGTTACAAAGGTGTGCACAAAAGCAATAAAGAAAGGGCTCATCATCATCAGTTGCCTTCCTTACATCAAAGGTCGGCTGCAATGGATCCTCTCAACGTCTTCTGTCTCTTGGCTTGATGGTGCTCTCTGAGAGACTCTTTCCTGTCCATCTCTTGATGGTGCACTCTGAGAGACTCTTTTTCCTGTCCATCTCTTGGTGGTGCACTCTGAGAGCCTCTTTCCTGTCCATCTCTTAATGGTGCACTCTGACTCTTTCCTGTCCATTTCTTGATGCTGTCTTCCCACTTATAGCGCTGTTTTTCCTCTAGCACGTTTGTCTTCAACTCTTCCTTCTACTATGGTCTTCAGTAAGATGTTATGGTCTTTTTACATGGACACAATATTTTAGCTACTAATTTTCCTCTCCATCATTAATTCTCTTTCCATTCCTTTGTTTTCTAGGACTTCTTTATTTGATTTCTTTCTCTTTCCACGAGGCATATCCACATCTTAAAGACCTCAATTCTTTCTTCTAATTGCTTGTAAATTGTCCATGTTTCTACACCACACAATAATGAAGGATATGTGTGTGTGTGTATATATATATATATATATAATAATATATATATATATATATATATATATATATATATATATATGTAGTGGTTTTTGAAGTTATTGTATGATTGTTATGTTACCTAGGGTACTGTATGAGGTCAGCTGTGAAGGCTCCTGAGATAAACGTTTATGTGAATTACAGGAGGCCTTTCTGCTACCACTTACGACCTCAAACAGACTTATTAGACTATTATGAATGTTAGCTACGTTAAAAGTCTAGGGTACTGTAATGTAATGTGTAGTTAGTATAATATACAAACACACACATGTAATCAATAAGTCTAATAATAATAATAAAATCTACAATACACTGAACTAACTCTGGTTGTTATAGTTTAAGTTTTAAAATCTTTTTAAATGTATTAGTTCTGAACCAATTTTTATTTTGGTCAGAACATATGAAATGATATGGATTTATCAATGAAATGCATATACTGTATATATATATTATATATATATATATATATATATATATATATATATATATATATATATATATATATATATATATATATATATATATATATATATGGCATAATCAAATGTAATTTGTGTACATAGGTATATTATAAGAATAGTTAATATTACTAATATCTATAATGTCTTGGGACGAACTAGCACTGGATGTTTCGTTGGGGTGGCGTCATCACTCCCAATCTGTGACTATAAAGATCATTGTCCATTGACTTATGGAATGAAGTAAATGTTATATTTCTCAAGAGTTATTTCTTTAGTTGATGGTGGAATAGTTGTGAATCTCCAGCAGGCCAGGTTTTCACTTATCTCGCCTGTGACGATCTGGTATAGGATTCTTGTGGCCCACTCCTCTCCGTAGCTGGAGTAAAATGGTTAGGCTTCACAGACACCAATGTTAGGCGGCACAGACATCCGCTTGTGTACTCTTACAAAAGCATTTGGCACCACTTTAGTGCCAAAACAGAAACTTCACAATTCGAAATTGAGAACACAGTTACTTAATACTAGCAAAACTCAGCTGAGCTGCTGGCTAGAGTATGGCGTCCCACTGAATTTTATGTATTATTTCCTGGAAAACACCACTAGCAGTTAAGAACTGTGTTACAGGACAGACTTCTATCGAATGGCACAAATGTGCGTCTCTTTCTCGCTAATATAAAAATGCGTTGGCCAATCAAATCAGAAGACTAAGCTTTTCAATTTAAATTTTGAAAATAAAGTCAAAAGTACATCTCAATTTTTCAAATGTACGTCGGTCACATTTTGGCTTTTCCCCAATTTCACTTGTTGTTTTAGGCTAACTACATGTAAAATCTGCACAAACCTGCCTCCTAAGTTATTTTTAGCCACTATCTACCGACTTTGCCCCGCTAGTTCATTGCAGTTTGATTTTGCATTTTTCTGTCTCAAGGACGCAAAAATGTGACTTTAGTGAAAGTATGCACAACAATACTGTTCGCTAGTCTGATAGGAACAATACGGTCTTTCGTCAATATCTTCCGTGTTATCTGTCCGTCTGTATAATTTATCCTAGTATCTTACGCATTATTTTATCCCTACATGTTATCTTACCTGTTATCTTTATAATGGGAGATATTTTAACGTTGTATCACGGTAAATTCATCACAATATATATATATAAAACACTTGTTGATTCTCAGTTTGAATTTGTGAGTTAGTTATTTAGATGTTAGTGTTTGTCTCATGGTGTTGAATGTGTGAGTTAGTTATTTAGATGTTAGTGTTTGTCTCATGGTGTTGAATGTGTGAGTTAGTTATTTAGATGTTAGTGTTTGTCTCATGGTGTTGAATGTGTGAGTTAGTTATTTAGATGTTAGTGTTTGTCTCATGGTGTTGAATGTGTGAGTTAGTTATTTAGATGTTAGTGTTTGTCTCATGGTGTTGAATGTGTGAGTTAGTTATTTAGATGTTAGTGTTTGCCTCATGGTGTTGAATGTGTTAGTTAGTTATTTAGATGTTAGTGTTTGTCTCATGGTGTTGAATGTGTGAGTTAGTTATTTAGATGTTAGTGTTTGTCTCATGGTGTTGAATGTGTGAGTTAGTTATTTAGATGTTAGTGTTTGTCTCATGGTGTTGAATGTGTGAGTTAGTTATTTAGATGTTAGTGTTTGTCTCATGGTGTTGAATGTGTGAGTTAGTTATTTAGATGTTAGTGTTTGTCTCATGGTGTTGAATGTGTGAGTTAGTTATTTAGATGTTAGTGTTTGTCTCATGGTGTTGAATGTGTGAGTTAGTTATTTAGATGTTAGTGTTTGTCTCATCGTGTTCAATGAAGCTTTGGTCATTCTTATTCTCTTCTAAATTAGTGAGAATAAATAAATAAATAAATAAATAACAGTAAACAGCAGGGCTTTCTGGTATTGGTAAAACAAAACATTTTTTTAAAGGTGGAACGTAGTTTGAAATGTTCGTCTTCTTCAAGTACCTTGTCAGCGGGCATAGGTGATAATGTATCTCCACAGCTTCCTGTCCTTAGTTATTATTGCTATTGTTGTTCAGAATCGACATCATTGCACTCCGGCCAAACCCATAGGTGCTCGGTCTCCCTCAGCAAACGTCGAAGGGCATGAATGCTAATTGTTCCTGTTGCGCGCTGGTTGAATATACGCCAGATGCACCCTCTTATACGTTCACCCCTGCTAGTCTTACGCCTAATGCCAAATTCCAGCAGTCTTGGCCTTGATGATTCATCCATTAAAGGTGATCTCTAATAGGCGATCATTTTCCTGTCCTTAGTGGTGTTGATTTCTTTTCATGCCACGATGTCAGGCTGTTCAGTAACTTAACTCTATGTTGTACTCTATCCCCCTTTCCTTCAGTCTTTCCTGCTGCCACAATAGATTCTAACCACTGCTTGTCATAACATGTCAACAGATAGTGGACTACCTCCTTGGGTAATAAACTTCAGTGAGAAATATCTCGATAAAATAGCCACATGTCATGTAAGGAACAAAAAAAGAACAAAATGGATTGTCACGTAATTAAACGTATCGTGATTTAAAACAGTGGTTCTCAACGTGTGCCATCCCATATTTCTAGGGGGCTACAGTAAGATGGTAAAGTACCTTTTTTCCAGCGAACAGCTACTCTGAGGGGGCCACAGATGTAAATGAGGTTTAAGCGAAAATGTCCCCATGGGCTAAACATCGTTCGAATAATCATTTTATATAGTTCTTTAGTTGAATAAATTCCCACTTTATAGACCAGTATGAACTGAGGAATGGGTAGGAAAGAAAGACTGCACACAAAGTCAAATATATCAATTATATAAATATATATATTATCCTATATACATCCTCAATTTATAAATATATAATTGTATATATACTATATCAACATATATATATATATTTTATATATATAAATATAAATATATATATATATATAAACCACGGTTAATGGACGGTTAATAGTGAGATACAAAGATAAAATACATACGCATACAGTGAGACAGACAAACGAATGGATCCAAACGAACAATGATTTTCAAAAGCTTTAAAAAGTGGGGCGCGCGAGTGCCTGATTAACTTTCTGCCCGTTTCTGTCTGACACCCTAACTCATAAACTAAACACCAATCTCTCTCTAAACTCGTCTTGATACTAAACGTCCTTTCATTTCCACATGTTACTTTAAGCATTAATTTAAAGGCATGCAACCATTATAAAGGTAATGTAAACAACACATACATTTATAGTAATCATAATCAAATTTTACACTTAATTAGTCGTAAAAATCCCTAAACTTCTAAACCGTCGAGGTTGTAAGGTTTACCCAATCATAATCAAAATTAACAACAATTGTTAAAAAAAAAAAAAGAAAGTAAATGAAAGAATTGTCAAAAGCAAATATCAAAATAAAATAAGACCGACAGGCAGGCAGGCAGGGTAGGTAATAGATAGGAATGGCAGGTAGGTATATAGGGCAGGTAGGCAGATAGGTAGGTTGGTAAACGACAGGCAGGTGGTTATGTGGATAAATAGGTAGATGCCATAGGTATGTAGAGAGGGTAGGATATGGTCAGGTATGATGGACACAGTAATTGAAAAGCACTGTAAAAACATGGAGTCAGAGAACACACATAGCCACATAAATCATAGCACCGCGCTGTAACACAGAATTGTCATTGGTTTCAGCTAAACAAAAAGCGCAACACAATCCTGTCTAATATTCTCATCATACTCAAATCATGCAACGGTGAGTCTAAATAAATCCTACTAACCAAGAAGAAGAAACAACCCTCAGCCGCAACAACAAACAATTTAAAAAAAGATAAAGGAAAAAGTGTTTTCAAAGTCAAATATAAGGAAGGAGAACACACATATTGAAATACGGAATTAAAAACGATGGGTAGAAAATTTAATTACACGAATCAAATGATTGTATTTAAAAAAATGTAAACAACTCTTGTCACTGCTTGGATATCTAAAACATCTAATAATAATATGAAGCCGTGCGAAATTTTAGATTTAAAAATAGATTTCACTAATCTGTAATTACAATCCTGATTCTAAAAAAATACTTAATAGTTACAATCCTGTGTATAATACCTACTTTTTCAACCATGTAAATAGTTTCGCAAAAATAGTCCGCAAACCGAAGCAAAAAAAATAAAAAAAATCATGTGTTATCAAAAATCATTACCAACAAAACAAAAGTTCTGAATGACAGGGATAAAACACTAAATACGTTAATTATTCCGATGTGGTTCCATTTATAAAGAAGAGATGTACCAGATTTCAGAAACATCCTGTCAGCATTTCCTTCAAAGCACTCACTCCACTTTGTGGTTTTATCGGGGGAATATCCACATAAGACCTCCAAGAAGATCCTCGATCCCTCACGAGACACATCAAGTTGGTAATCTAAATAACCTGCACAGATACAGGTAAAACTTCGCTCCTCAAAAAGTCACGAAGTAATTAGAACGTGTGGCATGTTATATGATGGAAAACGTACACGCATTTACAGACACAGGGAATATAGTAATTTGTTACTAAACTATCCAATAGCCGGGATATTTTTCAAGCCATTCTCAATTCCGACAAGCTGACGCGCTGCCCCCGAGTATTCCCGCACTTCATGGACGCGGGTTAGTCTCACGGACCCAAACTTCACGTCAAAAGAAAACCTGCAAAGAGGAACGCGAATGCACGAACGAGCTATAAGAAATATGATGCCAAGGATTATAAAATAAAAAAAAATAAAAAAAAAAACACACACACTCACACACACCATAATAAGTAATCAGACTGATCCAAACTTGTAAAGAACTTAAAAGAAGATTTTATAATTTTCGGTTATACATAAAACAAAATTGGGTTGGAAAGCATGTATATTTGGATTCATTAATTTACATTTTTAAAGAAAGGACACGTTTTAATGTAGCGTATATTGAAGAATGTGTGTTTTACGGTGTTTAACGCTAACTGTCCTTGCTGGGGTGGTTTGATCATACTGGCGTAGGTAGAGTTGGTGAATTATGATGGTATCATATAAATACTGATGATTTAGATGATTACAAGAGGTTTGTGTGCTGAATTATTATAATTGCTGCCTGTTTAAACATCTACACAAAAAATAATGGTTCAAACAGACGGAGGAAATTAGGACTAAGTATCGTTGGATGATCAATGAACAACAAACATTAGTTATGGAGATGATACAGGTTCTGTTTTGATCAAAAGCGCACAGGAAGTACAAGAACTAGTTGGAAGCAAGTAAATATGCAAAAGACAAGAATATGTGGTTCCGAAACTAACACCGCGAAAAACGGAAACTTTGATAATTTAGTAAAGGCTAGATGAAAAGCCAAATTTAATAAACGCGAATAAATAAAAGTATTATTTGTTATTGGTATCAGACTGTTGCGGGAGCCTTTAGGTTGTACTTTCTGCTGCTAGAGTTTAACTTCAATAAATATAAACAAAGCTGGAGACTTACAACAAACATGGGTTCCTACACATTAAACAAAGACAAAACACTTGAAGGACGATCAATAAAAATTAAAATGTGGAACATTAATGTGTAACAATAGACCCTACAGTTGACAACAATGATAAAATTAATAATCCTCAAAATGTGAATAATGTCGTGAAACGAAGTTAACCCACTTACTTTGTTAATCCACTATGTCGAATAATATCAGATTTGCTTCAACACAATCAACGATCAACGTTCACCAGTCTCATGAGACACAATAAATTTTAACGGCCATCTTGTTCACGCAAGATGGGCGACGGAGAAAACCTGAATAAAATTAAGGCCTGTATGAGACCAGGTACAAAACCGGAGGGAAACCAATCAACTTGTCTCTGCCAGGAACCAACCGAAAGCTTTGTCCTCAAGTAGTTACTTGACTATATAATCGGGTCGGATTTTATGCTAACCACGCAACCCGAACTTGACGCCAGAGATATCTAGACACGTGAAGAGGTGAGAAGCTTTGTCACCTTGATTTATGGTAACTTACCTAGAGGGCATCGACCTGCAACCTACTTCACTAAGTCGCGTCAAAAACCTGGCCAGTTTTAAAATCTTAAGGAGGGTAAATATTTTTACGATAACCGTTGGTATTTGTTGTGTGTCATTTATACTACCTATCAGGTTACTGATTGTATCTTGGGGAAATAAAGTATAATGATTGTATTTCCTATTATGATTGAATAGACGAAGACTAATAGGACTCATACTTCAATCTATTGTCTCCTATACTTCAATCTATTGTCATCTATAACTTCATCTATGTGCCTCTGCATAATTCCAAACTCTATAACCAGGACTCAATCTGCATAGTCTCCTAAAAGACCTAACTAAGCCAACTCGGTCAATATAACCAAAACAGTCCTTGTCAGTGACTCATTCTATTGTCGCATCTAACTCCAATCTATTGTCTCCGTATAACTCCATACCTCGATATCGATCACCAAACCAGTCCTCGTCTCATAACTCCTATCATATGAAACATAACCAATATTTGTTAGGATATATGTTACCATCTAGTTTTTCAGAGAGGGCGTTTGATAATAGTAAAGTGAGGGAAAGACAATGAGTTAGTAAATCCCACCTAGGGTGTACATATGATTGGATTTATTCATGTATTGATTTATATTTATGGGAGGATGTCATCGTGATTAAATGTAATTCAATGTAGTTGAATCTAATATTTAAATGGGAAATAACCATTGTAATAGTTTAGCAGAAATGAATGTTTTTGTGCCTAGTAGACCCCTGTCTTCTTCTCGCTAATTGCTAAAATCCTACAGAGCCAAGGTTTTCCAGTTCCAAACCCACATGTCATACATCGAGACACAGCTCATTGTCACTCACTCTAGATAATAGGTGTGTGCTTTAAGGTCCAAAAATGAGCCCATATTTTTGCTGTGTTACAGGTTTTACATGTATAATTGTGTCCTAAAAACCTGAGGTCTATGTTCGAGTCAATCCCGCTAGCCTTGTTAACTCCGCAGGAGCAATAGAGGTGTTTACCAACTCTTCGATCATCTGTTCCCCTCAGACCAGTCTTGGGTGGGAGCAAAAGGAACGATACATCCCCGCCGAGTTGATGTGAACCAAACAAAGAAGAACAGACTTAAAGAGAGAAGAGTACACAGTTAGTACCCATTTCTAGTTCCGCATAGTGGAACAATAGAAACTTCAATGAAGACAAGAGCTGAGACATTAGCAAACCAATACATGAATCAGAAAATAATATCATAGCTAGAGTAAGTTTAAGATCGTTAATATAAACAGCACAGCTGATCCATATACTAATATATCTAATTGTGTTTTTTAACAGCACAGGCTGAAATAATTTAATTTTTTGTTGCCCTTCATAATTGTAAACTTGGTGTATAATATTATAATATACTATATAAGAATAAAAAATATTTGTAAATCATTAGTAAACTTACAAATTCCATTTCAATCCCCATTTTTTTTAGCAACCTCTTCACCCTTCAGCACAAGAGTAGCATAGTATATATAAACAAAATAAAAATATATGAAGATTCGTAATTTTTGAACGACTTGTGTTCAAATTTTATCCAATTGTTTAAGTAAAAATCTGATCTTATCCTTGCTCTGTTTAAAATCACAGTTACAGATTACACACGCGGATGGTGGCCGCTATTAATGTCGGACCTCCTCTTCTACGTAATTCTTTCGAGATCAAGATCATTTTACAGCCGTAAAACTAATTTTGTGATACCAGTAGTATTCTCGTCAGACACTGGGACTTCACCATTTTCTGCAGCGAATTCTATTTCTGTAATTGTTACAGTATCTATACTGATCACATCTAAACAGTGCAAATAAAAACCTCTCGCCACACACTGGGGTTGCTCGTTCCTGGATTAATTTCATGTATATCTCTTGAGGCCAGTACTTAGTCTAAATTCACATCTATCCACACTCTATTCTTGTGCCACCCATATGACTAACATAAAGATAACAAATTTATTATTTGTTGATAAAAAAATTCTATACTAGGATTTTTTTACACCAATACTATTTCTTAGGAGGAGTAAGATACAAGCCATTTAGTACTCACGTAATATAGTTGATGACTTGCTCACAAATAAGTTGCACACGGAAATTATTTTTGTTCATTTTTAAATTAATTAATGTTTAATTACGAAATAATTTGGTTATATCAGTAAATTACATACCCTCTCTAAGTAACGCCATGAGCTGATCTATGATAGAGTTGCAGGACTTGCGATCATACAGTTTCTGGTGTAGAGGAAATATAAACACTGAAAGTGTGATGCTGCTCTTACGTCAGTATGTCACAACCAGAAAGTGGTACAAACACATGGATAAGGGGAGAAAGAAAGAAAGTTTGTCAATTAGAGATAGAAGCAGGAAAATAGAGGCTGATAGAGAAGCAAAAGAAATTTGAGGCTGAGGAAAGGCGTTGCAAGCAGAAGCTGAGAGAGAAGACAAAAGATTATAAATGGAAGCCAAGAAA